>OX459064.1:4328114-4928114 GCA_949775005.1 Orthosia gothica | reverse complement strand
AAAAAACCCGACTGTGCAGCTCGCTCATATGTATCCTCCGACTGCACAGCATAATTTTGTTCTTGTTTACGTCTTTTTAAGCAGTCGGGTTTTTTGTTATTTTTGAATATATTTTTTTTGTGTCTATGTTGAAGAAATAGAAGATAGCATTGTATAACTGCCTCTTTAACTCGTTTACGTTTGTCGCATAGTCCTATCTCGCTTACTGTATGCAGTATACTCGATGACAAATCGTTTCTTGCGCAATGTTTCGCAGAGCCTAGTTAGGCTAGAGACACAAAGATCCGCTGTGACTATTTTAGATCTATAAGAACTACCAGCTGCGATGCGAGCTGAGATGGTGCTTGATGGTAGATAGTTACACAGTGATTTCATCCGGTCACCCGATTCGCAGCAGACGTGCTTGGCGTCGGCGGATGATGAACAACGCCCTCTTCCAGCCCTTCTAAATGGGTCCAGAGGCCACGGACTCTGGGACCTGTCCGTCGCCCCCACACATTGGGACCCGAGGTGGCGACGCGTAGTGTTCCACGCGCGCCCCTCTTAGACTTCGTGGGGGGAATCAAACACCTCGCTCCCCCCCAACCCGAGACGAGAGACCCGCAGATGCTAGCCGGGCGTTGCGGATCGTACGTTTCCGCGACCCCCGGCGTAGGTGTGAGATGGAACACCGGGTTGGTTTTTATTCTGTAGGAGTCTTAACAGACCGGTTGCCCCGTTGTATATGACCCTTTGTGCCTATTGGCCTTGTTTGTTCTGTCTCCTGCTTGATATGGAGGGAAGTGGAAATTTACATTTTTCCTACTCCTCCGTTATTCTTTTCTGATTAATTTCGTTGCGGGATCCAAGACAGTTAAATTCATTCTCCGGGACTTCGTCGAGCTTCATTGCCTCGGCGCTTTTCTGGTGGTCGCCACTGTTGATTCTGGCTTTCAGGAGTTGCAGTGGTTTGGGAATAGTGCGGAGAATTGTCCCAAAAAAAAAAAAAAAAAAGGACCGGTTGCCCCCTCCCAGGGCGCAGGATATCCAATAACCTCTCGTATTATTTACCATATCGCGGCCGCGCGTAAAGTTACCGCAAGCTCTATCTCTGTCCCAAAGAGCTCATAATAATTAAGATGATTTGGATTATAAGGTATTTTTGTTCGTCTGTGTGGACTATTGCTATCTGATAAATAAAATATTAATAAGTATTATTTTCCGTTGTACACTTATAGAGCAAACCTAGAGAGCCTGGAGTCTCTATCAGGCGGCACAGGCTCGTCCACGCACGCAGAGCGCTCGAGCGCGGGCGGCGCGAGCGCAGGCGGCGGCGCAGGCGCAGGCGGCGGCGGGGGCGGGGGCGCGGGCGGACAGGAGCGCGTGGTGCGCGCGTTCGCGGAGCTGGCGCGCAACCTGCAGCGCATGCGGCCCTGCGTGCGCCCCGCCATGTGCAAGCCCTACGGCAAGCAGAGCGAGCAGCTGCAGAAAAGTTAGTAGATATCGATTTATTTTTTGTACTACTCTGACTACTCCGGTGATCACCATCAGCAGTGCAGAAGGCCCAGAAGGACCCGTGACCTCTTAAAAACTACCCCAAGATCCCCTTTATGCAACGCCTCTCCGGAACATCCCTCTGGAGACTGTAAAGTTTTCTCCTCAGAACCTTATTGTGCACAGCAGCACGTAAACATACAGATATCCTAAGAAACGTAAGCGATGGAGGAATTATAATCTATCTTCAGAAATACGGACACGCTAATACTTATCTAGAATTGTTACAATAAAAACAACTTTTTCCACTACCTTGTCTACATTATGTAACACATTACCTAAGAAATTCGTTTCGAAATATGAACATTTAGACACAAGATAATAAAATTAAATAAAAAACAAAATTACATAATAGCAGTTACGAAATTACTGTAGTATGGAGTTTTGATAGCATTATAGCAGAATGATACTGAACCTGTTACCTCTCGAAAAAGCGCGCGTTGATTGTGTGTATATAGTCTGTGGTTTATAGTGTGAACGTTTCTAATAAATTGTTGTTGGAACTTATTTGCATTTAATTAAGTAAGCTCATCAGGTAGTGGAAAAAGAATCGTTCGTGTCTCGCATAATAAGGCTTTATTTTAACACTGGCATTTAGTTTTCGACGGTCGCCTACGGCTCATGTCGAAATTAGCTACATCGCTCGTGATAAAATGTCGACTTTTTATGCTCGACAAGAAATGTACTATTTTAAAACTTACTGGGCCGTACTTATATCGCTAACGAAACTGTATCTTGCTTGTGTATGCAGCACTCCAGAAAAAAATAAAGTTACAGCAACTATATTTTCCAACTGTTTGCCATGAATAAGCAAGTCAAGTGGCAAGTCTTCATGAAATACGAATTCATTAAAAAAAAGTGTCAAAATAACAACTACTCTTATTAAAACTTTTTTATCACATCTATTCAAAAGGAGCTGGTTTATTGTTCGTACTGGTATAAAGGAACTAAAATAGCTCATTAATCTCTTGGGACTAAAAGTGTTTTGAATTTGGAATCACATGCGATCTAAATAGGTTTACATGACTGAAATCAATTAAGACGAATGTATGAGGTCGCGGACCTCACGGGAACATTGTATTGAACAAGTGACTAGCTGGACCGCGCACGAGCCAGATAAAAAAAAAACGATACCTACAGGTAAGACTATGGGTACCTGTACCTACAGGTAGGCACGACAACGGATTTACAACGGATGGTACTAATACAATTGTTACGATGCACTTCCATAATTGTTCAAATATAAACATTAGCCTCTAATTATTTCTATGTTAAGTCTTATGGTTCTTAATTGTAAAATTAAAAATAACGTTCTTGTTCATAAGTTGCACTTACTTATTTTCTCATAGAGGGTGATAAAAAGTAGTGTCCTACTCGGGAGCAACAAATTTTTAAGCTCGAGTGACGTACTTTCAATCCCTCGCTACACACTCTGCTCTGGATAACAAAAAAGTTAAATAAAAAAACCCGACTGCTTCAAAAGTGAACTAAAAAGACGTAAATAAGGAGAAAATCAAGCTGTGCAGTCGGAGGATACATATTCGCGGGCTGGCTGACCAAAATCTGGTGTATCCTCTGCCTGCACAACATGATTTTCTGCTGGTTTACGTCTCTTTAGCTCGCTTTTGAAGCAGTCGAGTTTTTTGATTTTCTGATTTAACTTTTTTTATTTATAGAACTTTTTAGTTAGTTTGTTTTTTCAAAATTAGTATTACATTTAAATATATATTGTTTTTAAATCGCCTCTTAAAACCCTTTTATTTTGATACCCCACTCGATTGGTACGGGAGAAAAAAAAATTTGGGTCCCCACAATATGGCGCCCAAAATCCGCCATTTTTCTATTGTGCAATTTTAATGTTAAGACGAATCGATTGAACGAATCGTAAAAATCGGCCAACGCGTTTGGTCTCTGGAACGCCATATAGGAACAAACTTTCATACATAGACTGATAAACACATTACCCTCCTTCGGCAGTCGGGTAAAAAGCACTCTTGCCTTTAAAATAGTTGTTTGCTCCCTAGATAAACAATCTTACTATTTTTGCCTCTACAAATTGGTCAGGATTTTTCTTGTTATTTCAGTTCTGTTGGACACCATCCAGTTGGTACAGTCGCTTCGCAGCTACCTGCCGCCGCCACACATCCAGGTCACCTCGTGGAAGAATGATGACAAGCTCCGGTAAGGACATCTTTATAGTTCTTGCTTATCTATTTGGCCGCCCTGAAGTTAGCTACAATGGCTGCGCACTGCGCAGTAGTAAATCTCATACAAAAACATCACCGATCTATAACTTGAGTAACCTCAAATAAGCTTTCAAATTAGCCTCATTATTACCAGAAGACACTGCCTTAACTATAATTGACGAGATTGAATGATTATTAATATGCATGACACTTAAAAAAATCAAAAAACTCGACTGCTTCAAAAGCGAACTAAAAAGTCGTAAACAAGGAAAAAATCATGCTGTGCAGTCGGAGGATACATATTCGCGGGCTGGCTGACCAAAATCTGGTGTATCCTCCGCCTGCACAGCATGATGTTTTCCTTGTTTACGACTTTTTAGTTCGCTTTTGAAGCAGTCGGGTTTTTTGATTTTTTGAATTAAGTTTTTTTTATTTATAACTTTTTAGTTAGTTTTTTTCGAATTAGATACATTTAAACATATATGTGTTATATATTTTTGAAATCACCTCTTAAAACCCTTTATTTTGATACCCCACAAGATGGGTATGGAAGAAAAAAAAAATTTGGGCTCCCACAATCACATCACATCATCAGCCTATTAATGTTCCCACTGCTGGGACACAGGCCTCCTCTCTGTGAGAGGGAATGGGCCGTAATCCACCACGCGGGCCCAGTGCGCGTTGGTGGATGTCACATGTCTTCGAATTTTTGGTTCTAAGACATGCCGGTTTCCTCACGATGTTTTCCTTCACCGTTTTGAAAGCACCCACAATATGGCACCCAAACTCCGCCATTTTTCTATTGTCCAATTTTAATGTAGCCTATGACACTCGCAGGGTTAAGACGCATCGATTGACGTATGAATCATCAAAATCGGCCAACGCGTTTGGTCTCTGGAACGCCATATAGGAACAAACATACATACATACATACTTACATACATACATACATACATACATACATACATACATACATACTTACATACATACATAGACTGATAAACACATTACCCTCCTTCGGCAGTCGGGTAAAAAGGTTTACTTTATATCGGGGTCAGAGTTTTTCAAATTGTGTTAGAAGCAACTAGCCTTCCGGGTCCCCACCCGAACCGGAAGGCCCACGAAACTGGGCTTAAAGCTTAAGCTAGCGCTGGTGGTTAGTATATAACATGGTTGATACTTGGGATGTTACGGAGGTTTTAGAAAACTTGTTTGTTTATTTTCAACGCCTAGTTAGGTATATTTCAGCTGAAATTAAAAAGGTTAATTAGCAATGTACCTATGTATTATTTTATTTGATTAAACCTGCTTTCTCTTAACACATCATTTCAGCCTCCGCATCTGATGCCGATTTTTTGTTCCGATTCCGATAAACCAAATTTAAAACCTCCGATTCCGACTTCGGTGCCGATATCATCACTTCCGTAACGTTGATACATCAACAGAATTTCTCGATTGGCCAGGCATAATTTATTTGCTAAAATGTATTTTTTATTTCTCCTGATTAATCATCATGTCAGCCCGAAATCACCCACTCTAGGTCTAGACCTCGGCTCACCCCTATATTTTTCATACTTCTCGGTTCCATGCAAACCTCATCAGTAATTGTTCTTCTTATCTATGTTTTTTTTCTTATTACTCCTCATTCAGCTCAAACAACATGGAGGAGCAGCTCGAGAGCCGTAAGATAGTGAGCGGCAACTAGCCACCGGACGACTGCGCCGCCGACGAGTAGCCGCGGTGACGTCACACCTGCGACACGCGCAGCCACACGGTTTGACAACACGGCAGGACCGGGAGCCTGAGGATTAGGCCGAGATTGATAAACGTTACATGGCACATGATGATGATTTATTGAACCATAGAACACCCAATTGTGGCTCCTGCAAAAACTATGTCTCATTTGCATTAACTTTCACTCTAGCTAGATGACCAAAGGCCTTAGTGCGAGTTTTTAAGTCACGCTTAATCGCGTTAACGTAAACATCAATTTGTATTGAAACTGGATAAGCACCGTCTGGTGACGGTAAGGAGTAACATTTTTTTTTGTATACATTTTGATATAAGAGATCGTTTACGTTATCACGAGTGAGTACGTTAAAGAACTCGGAATAAGCACACAGTAGTGCTATTCTGTAAAAATTTCATCGAGAAAACTTGGATGAAGTGAATATGAAGTGAGCTGTCAACGCATGCAATTAAAGTGAAATTATAGATCACTTCTAGATCATTCCGCCTAAGTTTAGAGTGCGTTCAGACGACACGCGCCTGCTAAGCGCACGCCACGCGTACGCTTAGCGTATGCGGTTATGCGTATGTGTGCGGTTGGACTTCGATAAATGCAATTGTATACATCAAATTACAAAGCGAGTTAGACGCGGGTGCTGACGAGCATGGTGTGCGTGTCCTCTAACCACGCCCTCGGTGAGATGTTTACAGAATAGACCGGCTGTACAACACCTCCGATGCTGCAATAAACTTGGCCATCTACTGAACCCAAAGAGTTTGACAAGTTATGGCTAAATAGTATCCCTGGGACATATCTATGACAAAACGTAAGTTTCCTGTCGACCAATTTCCGCTCTTATGCCCTTAGCATTAAGGTGAAGATTTCACAAAAACTGCTTTCAGGTATATGTGCTATGTATTGTTTATTAATCTTGGTCATAAAGTTTACAGCGAACAGTGCAGTTAATAACTAAGTTCATATCTTCACAAAATATTAGAAAGGCGTATCAACTCTCGCTTATCGTAAACACGCAGTTTAATTTTACTAAAGTCACCGCCAAATAACAAAAAAATAAAAGTCGTTAACACCTGTCTACCAATGTATTCCAATATTTCAAAACGATACGAAAATAATGTAAAGGCAGTGTCGCTAACACGATCAAAACAAACGTATCGCGGTAAGGGGCGTCCTTGACTTTTTCACTTGGCATTCAGTAATAAGTTAATATCTCATAAACGGGTGGACCGATTTACATGATTTAAACGGATAAAATGGTTTTATGCTTATAACTTTCATTTGAGACCAAAATTATGAAAATATCACAATAAACAAAAAATCATGTTTTCAAGTTACGTAATTATACGTTATGGTACAAGTTGGATCAATTATTTTATTTTTTGTCACATGGCGGAGACTTTAGTCGATAGTTGGTCCGGATGGTGTGTTAGTACTCCAATATGTTTAGAAGTGGTCTATAGTAAGCCTCAAACAATCGTAGTGCTTATAAACGGTGGAATTTTGTAATCCCACCTGAAGGGAAAGTACTCTTAATACTGTAGATAGAAAATATTACTCAAGGAAAACATTCCTTTATTTTTGAAAAGAAAGAAAACGACATTCAAAGATTTTCGAAAACTCGCTTGCCACACCCGGGAATCGAACCAACTAAAATCTTTAAAAATTACATCCGGTACTTTTATTGCATCGATCGTTAGGGTCAATTATAAGGATGAAATCTCTCTAACAAACTAGATAAATTAAATGAAAGGAAAACCATATAAATTCAATGGATCAAGTTAAAGCACTTTTACCAACTTTTACTCAAAGATTCTGTATCCTTATGTGAGTAATTAATAATTATCATTGACGTCACTTATTCATTAAAATGACGAATTACTATTTAGATAAGACTAGAGTTCGTTGGAAGAATAAATTTGTGTATCCAAGAAAATAGAGCCCATTTCGAGCAACTTAATAGTTTTTTTGTAAATACCTAATTAAAATAATTTAGGATTTCATGGTTTCCTTTCATATAATTTATCAAGTTTGTTAAAGAGATTTCATCCTTATAATTGACCCTAACGATCGATGCAATAAAAGTACAGGGTGTAATTTTAAAGATTTTAGTCGGTTCGATTCCCGGGTGTGGCAATCGAATTTTCGAAAATCTTTGAATGCAGTTTTCTTTCTTTTCAAAAATAAAGGAATGTTTTCTTTGACTAAAATTTTCTATTTACAGTATTAAGAGTATTTTGCCTTCAGGTGGCATTTCAAAATTCCACCCTGTTGATTGATGATTTTCAATGTTCATGCTACATTGCTCGCTGTAAACTTCAACACTCAGGCCACACTTAATGATATTTAAGTTCGTATTTAATCAAGATCTGCATATTATATTCGTATAAAAAGTAATTCTCGATAAAAACTTGTCATTAGTTAGTTAGTAAGATATATAAATAGATTTTCTGTTTAGTTTGGAGTGTTGTACCTTGAAATTGAAACCGTGTTGGACACAGCTGTCGAGTTCTTTTATGTATTAGGAGTATTGTTGACGCTCCGCGGGCTTATTACGTAAGAAACTGCATGTAGTAATAATTGTACAATTATTGTGCGATCAATTTAATGACCTGGCTATTGCAACCTTTCAGTCAAGACTTTTTTGACAGTCACTTTTAACAGAAGCTATTTTACCTGTCCAATGATTTATATAATACGAAATGATCGCGATCACCTTGCGATAAATGTACAGTTCAGTTAGCAGATTTTTATTGTTAGCATTGCTGCCGTAGAAGTATTATGGTGTGGCTATCGCTCATACATAATGCGGATACGCGATTAAAGAGCAATTATTTTGCAAAAATAAGCCAGTCGATTTTTTGACGTAGAGCTGATAATCGCGCGATGATTGCACAATTATTGCTCATTGCTGTTTCATACGTAATAAGTCTGCCGATGTGCGTCTACGCTTACGCTGAATTATTTGAATATCAAGTGCGCGGTTATGTAACGTCGCTGCTTCATATTCAGCACAAACTGGTTATATATGTAGTTGATAAATCATACAATCATAGTCTTTGTTTTCGCGGTTTTATTGCTTTACTTGTTGGTGTTTGCAGAGGTTACTTTTTATTATATATTTTTTTTTCATATAATATCATATTGTCTGTTGGAAAAGTTGCTTTCGTTGTTGCTGAACGTATTTAAAGGTTAAGGTTTCTTTTTTTCTACAGTAATTTCATGATTCGTCCTGATTATTTTTTAAGTTTATTCTCAGTTATTATCGTAAGTGCATTATTTACACTGTGATAGAGGTGTAATAGGAGTAGGTCTGAGCGAAGTCTTGACATGAATGTTACTTAGGAACGTACGAGTATTGTATGTAGTTGTGGGCGTCGCTAGTGCGGGGCAGTGTACGGTCGAATATAACGATGTCTGTCGGTATAAACCCGGTTCATTAAGGCTCGTTTTTGTGCAGTTTTAAAGACCTATCTACTCGTTACTCAAAAAGAAATATCAATTATTAAAAATATATTAAATTTCTACATAATATTGATTCCAAAATGGCAGTATATTTTTTTTTAAAGAGTGTTATTTGCACTAATCTCATTCCAACGAAACCATAAAAATGAGAAATAATGATTGATAGTGTTCATTAATTAATTTTTGCACTAGCACTAATGGATACACAATTTGATAACGAACATTTTGTAACTTTTTTTTTTTCAAAAGACCTTTATTCGATTTTATAAAGATTTTATTCTAAAATCTCCACTACTGTAATTCATGCGCCACCAGTTTGCCGCTAGGGCACTAGGAATGCTCAAGATTTTTTGGTCAGGGTACGGCCTTAAAGAAACTAATCTAAAATTGCGGTGCTTATCGTATTCTCTCACTTCCACACTATAGACGGCACTAGTGTGCAAGCGAGAGAACATGATAACGCCGCCATTTTAGATCAATTTCTTCAATGAATGAATGAACCGGGTTATATCACTGGATCACTTTTCACTGCTCTCTCGACGCTGTTAAGTCGCTGAGTATTATGCGCATATTAATATGTAATAACGTTTTGATCGCCATGTCTTGTCTTGTGAATGATAGGGAGGTTAGTATCTTATTGAAGACTGCAAATTTTTCACGTCTTAGCTACGCCTGTGGATGTTTAAGATTAGGATCTGTAAGTTATGATGAAGTGCGTACTGTACACTGGGATACTCGTCGCGTCGTACAAAACGGATTTTTTATTGTAAGTTTAATAGGTATAAATTATTATTCGTAGTTAGGCCACTTTTGTATCCTACGTATAGTCCTCGGCACGTAAGTTGGCAAGAGTGCCAGTGAGTGATGCGCAGAAGTAGTCTTTTAGGTATCTTTGGTAGTGAAGCGGGCCGCGAGGAACATTTAAGGTTACACTGGTCAAAAATTCTTCTATACGAACATAGTCTGGCGATTGCTCCACTGTTTGACGATGTACATTCAAAATAAAAAATGATATCAATTTGTCTCATCGTTATCTAGTCCTGTATGGAAACAAAAGTAAAAAAATACAACATTTAAAAGTTATGAGCGTCGAAAGTTCCATATTTCAACACTTATTTTAACGCATCTTTGGGGGGAAATAAATACCATAAGACGAAGGAAAATTGCAAAACGGCCTCCATACAGGGATAGATTAGTAATTCAATAATGCAAATAATTTTATTTTGAAAATATACATTAAGAAGTTTTTTATGATATCTAGACTCCCAAAGGTCTGTTTATAAAATTTCGCACGCTCCTTTTCGTCCTAAATCATCATCCAATTCGCTACAAATTTGCAAAAGTGCTAATTCGTACGAGAACTGGCTTCTTACTGCTCATCACAGCATCTATCTCTTACGCACGAGTTGTCGGATGAGACAGCATGCATTTTAACCTCGCCCACAAAGTAGTTCGTGTCGTCGACTAGGGGAACCTTAAGACCGTTCCGAGCGCGCGATTGGTTGGTCAGTTGACACAAGGATCGACTGACCAATCGCGTCGCGTCTACGTTCCGGTTGCTCTATATGGGTGTTGGTCTTACCCCCACTACGCGAAACCTTGCCAACTTACGTGCCGGGCACTATATTATTATTGTGTTTAAGTAATCGCAGTGTACAGTAGAGTAAATAGAACGGTCGAAGGAGCTTAGCTGAAGTTGACTTTGATCGACATTATCACTGATACAAGTCACTATTTACTTCCAAAACATCATCATGTGAAATAATGGACTACATAAGTTAATGATTAGTGCAATAATTAGGCAAAGCCTACTTTAAATTTAAAGATTTTGTATCTTAGTACTGTAATTCTAAATTATGAACATAACTTATCGTATTCGCATCACAACGGGGTGAGTTTGGGGTTGTATTGTATAGCGTAAGTATTTCTGACATGGTCTCGTGTCATTGGATTGTTGTACGCAAAACAATTTATTTGATTATTGTCAAATAACGTTAATTTTAAGCAGCTTTTTGTAGGTAAGTGCATTGTACACTTGTGTTGTATTTCATGTTAGCTGTTTATATGGGAAAACTATGATCGGCGCTCTAGTTCTACTTTACCTACAACTCTCGTTTCGGTACATTATCCAAATATTCAACGAGGCTATTACGTCTTCATCGACAACTTACTAACAATACATCTAGTATTAATTAAGTTGATATAACCGTCAAAATCTTACTCCTGATATAAAGTATTATATAAACTTCCAAAAGAATCTCTCTCTGTATTAGAATTATAAGCTTTCTAGTCAAAAATGGATTTCATATTACATTTGTATTGATATGATCGGAATTCTTTCTTAAGGTATTGGAAATTTCTAAATTTGTATGTGACTTATTTCGTTTAAAAGTTCGCTCTGTCAGTTCAGCACGTAAAAATATTGTGACCAGTACAGTGGCGTAGCTAGTCTTAAAGGGGCCTTGTATCAGATTTTGTTGTGGGCCCTTCTTACCCGAATACAGAAAAACAAAGGCAAGTTTTTTACAAATAAATAAGAAAGCTTAAGCTATCCAAGTCAGGATTCTTGAATCGAAAATCCAACTGTTTTATATAAGCAAAAATTTAGAGCGAGCAAAGGAATAAGGAATATAACATTGGAGTAGCCCTTCTCGCATAGATTAAGCTGTCACCATAACAAGCAAGCTTTCATCATCTGAATTTATCCATTACAGCCCTCTATTAGAATGGGAGGTTTTGGACTACATATTACGAATTGATGCTTCCACATTTTGAGGCCCCTGTGGATTAGGGGCCCCCGTATCATTGATACTGCTGATACCGCGGTAGCTACGCCCCTGGACCAGTAATAATTTGATGATCTCACAGCATATGAACATAACAGACATTGTATCACATCGTAGCTCGCTGTGGTGACAGAGTCTATAATATTTCTCCATTATATTCTTTCTCCTAGTGATGGTTTATTCATACGTAATAACATAGTTTTTTTTTTGTATTGTAGTATTTACGGACATGTTAAATTATTCATCGTCATTATTTTATTTCTCATCGGAAAAAGCATTTATTATTATTTGGTAATAATACTTACCAGTAATCTTCAACAGCGAATAACGTTTGGCATCTGAATTCTGTGATAAATTTTTATTCAATCAAAATGTAATTTTGACATTATAATGCAATACCAATCGGAAAATTAGTTACTATTTTACATAGATTTATGTTTCGAAATTTCTTTAAGTGTATAGTGTATTTCACGGCTGATGATTGCTTGAATTTAGACTGATCCAATTGAACTACACGACACACGGAGGTGTCTTTAATAAACCACTAGTATTATTATTATTTCGCCGATACAGGAGTCGATTCGGTTAGAGCGATCATCAGTTGTATTTATGTTATATCAAAATTGGCCTTGCCATGTAATTTATTATTTGTATTTGAAGATTATTTTAATGTAAAGGAGGTAAATTAATGTAATGAAAAGCAGTGCATAGAAATAAATAATGATTAAATTGAATAGTGTTGTTTTTTTTTTTTCCCCCTTTTGTATAACGTCGAGGCTACATTGTAGAATTAGCCGTATTACATAGCGGCTAGCCGTTTTGTGTAATGGCAGATTACTGTTCAGCTAGGATGTCATCGGAATATCTAAATTGGTCGTATCCGAAGAGAAACTTCTCAGGTTGCCTATTCTTTCGAAAAAACACAAGCAAGAGAGGAAGACGACACCTTTAATACAATGTGGAGAAGCCAAGGGGTAGATTGAAGAGTCGGAATTATTTTTTGACGTTAACTAAACAAAGAAACTATCTAGGCAAAGAAGAGACTCTCCTTCAACTGCCCAATGTTGAGCCACCAACTTCTATGTCCCACCTAGAAATCCTTTAACCGACTACCACAGTGCTTTTATAATGAAGCCAAGTGGGTCACTGCAGGCACAACTTAGTTAGAAAATGGTACTCCAATGACCTGCAGTCTGTTGAGCTTCGTCCCAAATAATGCCTCATCTCCTTTCGTCTTCTCTATGCAACAACACCTGCACCCTGAAAGATATAGCATCAAAGTCGCCGCGGAAATTGCACGCAGGCTAGAGTGTTTTTTTTTCTGTATCCTATTACCATCTAATATATATATTACGATCACACTGAGGCTCCCTGGTGTATGCTGTTTGCCGATGACAATATCACTGTCCAGAGCAGATTGGAGGTATGGTGGCACAGACTGCACAGGTTTGAAATTGAGCTGAACCAAAACATAATACTTATTCTGCGATTTTGGCGGTCTCTCCGTGCCTATAGCTCTCGCTGGAACACCCATACCGATCTGCTCCGACTTTCGGTACCTAGGGTCGCTTGTCCAAGCGGATAGCGTTGTAGACCAAGACGTAACGCACTGGATCAACTGGGGATGGATGAAATGGCGACAGGTCACTGGAACAACTTGCGACCCACGGATGCCCTGAAGTTAAAGGGGAAAATTTACAAGTCCGTGATTAGACCTGTCGTACTGTATGGATCAGAATGTTGGGCTGTGAAATAGACGGATGAAAAGAGATTGCATGTAGCAGAGATGAGAATGTTGAAATGGATGTGCGGAGTGACGAGAATGGATAAAGTGAGAAATGAATATATTAGAGGAAGTTTGAAAGTGGCGCCAGTGGCAGAAAAGTTAAAGGTAAACCGTTTGTCCTGGTACGGTCATGTGTTTAGGAGGGATGAAACGCATGTTACTAAAAGAGTTATGAATATACATATATAAATGTGGATGGATGGAGAGGAAGGGGACGGCCAAAGAAAAGATGGATGGACTGAGTGAGGTGATATGAAAGAAAAGGGAGTCAGTGATGGCGTGGCGGGGGACAGGACGGTATGGAAGAAGAAAACGTGTTGCGCCGACCCCAAGTAACATGTGACAAGGGCAGGAAGATGATGATTATATTACGATCAATAGTTGGTCCATCCATAGCATAAGTACCAGTGCAAAAAATTTCAGCTAGCTGAGGCGAAATCTTGAGGTGGTGCAGTAACTACATAAATAAAAATTTTGAAAGGCTAAAAAAAATGTTCAAAGAACTGTTGATAGAGCAATATCTTGTGGATTATGATATTATATTAAAAATCTCGCCCAAAACTGGCAGGCATGGATTCCATCTTGGTTTTATGAAACAATCCCTTCTAAAGGTTGGTAAAGCAATTTTATTGTAATGCTAAATCGTTAGCATACTTTCATGAAATACAGCGTTATAAAATTTAAGAATTGAAGTTTCTGGACGGACATCATCTTGCCTGTGTCTTCCTTGGGGTCGGCGAAAAAAAAAACAACAAGAATACTTGTTGTGCGATTGACTACTGCGCTGTTCTGATGACTGTCGCGGGTTCGATTCCCGCACGGTACAAATATTTGTATGACCTACAGATAGTTGTTCCGGCTCTGGGTGTTTGTGTATGTGACTTTATGTTTGTAAACACACCGACGATACAGGAAGAAATTCCTAGTGTGGGGCAAAGTTATAAAAAAAAAAAAAAACTTTTCAGAGCGCATTTTTTGTAGATAGTCTGATTTTGGTTTTTAATCTTTTTTGTCCATGTGTGAAAGCATTTTATTTACTGGACGAACGAACCTGATGATTCAACTCTAAATATGCCGCCGTAATAAAAACTACTTGTAAATAATAAAATACAAACGATCTAAAAAGATTTAAATTATTTATTTTAATAAACATTTATTATAACATCAATTTTATTATGAAGGAGTAACAAAATAATATCAATTACCTGAATCAGAACGGAATGATTGCCGACCGTACTGAATTATTTTTTAAAAAAGGGTATTTAAATATCATATATTAAAAGATAAAACAGATAGATACTAACTTTACAAAACGAGACACAAAACCAAATTATACAAATTATTTTCATGGAATGTTCTATATACACAATTACACATGTTTGGCACAATCCTTAAGTACACAACACAATAAATACTTATTTTTGGTTTCTTAATATCGAAAATATCAATAATTACATAACGCCCGGTTTCTGGTACGAAAATCATCGACTTGTTAAAATTCATGAATCACAGCAGTTGACACGTGGTTGGTATTTTTGTAGCAAATTTTTGTGTTGGTTTTCGTAACAGAAATCGGTGTTAGTCTACAAGTTATAACAAGTAATAATGGAAATAGATTATACGAGTATTTGATATTAATGCATTTAAGACAGTAAGGCTATTATAAATATACCGTAGAAAACGTACAAAACATCTAATTTCTCATACTTATTACTGTTAATATATGGCGTATAATACAAAATATCGTATTAATTAACACTGCTATTGAAAAACATCCTTCGATATCAAGTACATGTGCGTTAATACATAATAATATTAAAATCTTACAAATATTTCTGTTCGTTGATTTCACTACCATTTGTTAATTTTTTCCAGAACTAAATGATGTACCTAATTCAATAAAAAAATATTTACAGAAAGTACAACAAATTACAATAAATTGACCAAATAATTGATGTGATAATATACGACAACATATCAGCAGATATAATAAAAGACGAGAAATTAAAAAAAACAATCAAAGTACTCAAATTGACATCACAAAATCGATAAATGCGTTCGACCGTTTGACGAGCCTTGAATAATAATATGTAGAATTGATTAAGTATGTCAATTGAATACGATCTAGTCTAGGAATGTAATTATGTAAGTAATCTTATGCACCCCACAGTGGCGGACCGAGCAGGCGAAAGTTAGGGGGTTGGAGCCTCGAGCCTCCCCACCCACTTCGTCTATTAATCCATTTGATTTCTGAAGGACCTAAGCAGTTGAGTGAATTGGGGCCAGAGAAAACCTTTTTTCTGGATCCTCCACTAGTACCTAGGCATTTT
Source organism: Orthosia gothica (assembly GCA_949775005.1). Lineage (NCBI taxonomy): Eukaryota > Metazoa > Arthropoda > Insecta > Lepidoptera > Noctuidae > Orthosia > Orthosia gothica. Next base: position 4,912,284 of record OX459064.1, on the reverse strand, counting down.
TTAATGGTGTGGCCAGCTTTCGCTGCAGTTACTTTTCGAGACATTTTCTGTATTGTAAGGCGCATTCGAATGGTACGATTGTTGAAGTTCCTGGGTAGAAAAATGATTATTCTATTTGGTTCGTCAGTGAGATTATCAAATAATATTGGATACGTATGTTTTGCTATATCACATAAATAAAAATTTACAAAGATAAAGCGTATCAAAGCTCAGGAGTGGGGGCTTGTGACGTCACTTTGTCAGTAAAAGTGTAGCACACCATGACGTCACACGATATTTCAACGCACTGTATCGTCGTCTTTTTAGGGTTCCGTACCCAAAGGATAAACCGGGACCCTATTACTAAGACTCCGCGGTCCATCAGTCTGTCCGTCTGTCACCAGGCTGTATCTCATGAGACGTGATAGCTAGACAGTTGAAATTTTCACAGACGGTGTATTTCTGTTGCCGCTATAACAACAAATACTAAAACTAGAATAAAATAAATATTTAAGTGGGGCTCCCAAAGAACAAACGTGATTTTTTTGCCGTTTTTTGCGATAATGGTACGAAACCCTTCGTGCGCGAGCCCGACTCGCACTTGGCCGGTTTTTTTTTGTTTACTTGACAAAAAAAAAATACGTGTCCAATATTCTTAGGTAATTTAACTGACGGGCTTTTTTTTTCGTCAACATCCCTATTTTTTTTATTAAATTCAAAATAATTGCAGCAATAGAGCCTGTAATGTTCACTCTTCTGAGACACAGGTTTCCTGTCCGTAAGAGTGTGTGGGCCATAATACACCACGCAGGTCCAGTGCGGGTTTGTGGATACCACATCTATTTTACTATCAATCACCATGTCAAATAGTGTCTTACGGAACCTTCTGGAAGTTTTATTATCTCTTTCTTTCTTTTTCTGCCTTCTCTTATAAGCATTCAGCAGTGTGTGGCTGGCCATCGAATACAGGGAAACAAAATTTTAAAACTAACCACCAAAATTTTGAATTTTGAAATTCACTTCTCGTATTGCACAACTCCTTACAGTTAAAACCCGTATGTGCAAGCGCATACAGTACACGGAACTGATTTTATTTTTAAGTAATTTTAACATTTAATGTAAGTACAAAAATTCTAATACCGTGATCAAGTTCCTGAAAGTCTGTTTTTCGATAAAAAATCCTTATAAATGTTAACTAGCATATGTTAAAAATTCAGAAACGCATACTGCACAACAATGGTTTGCACTAACATTCAAAAGGTTGTTTCAAAAACTTTTCCTTAATCAAAAATGGTACTTATCAGCGACGTTTAAGATACATAGTTGAGTATATTATTCGTTGTTTTAAGACGTTTAGTTGGGGTCGACTGCGGTAGGCTTAAACACGTACACGGAGTCATCAAGCCAGTAGTACGCCTGTGCGAAGTCTCCCTCACATAGGTAGGGGGCTCTGGTCCAAGAGACCAGGTCGAAGCCAGCCTCTTCACGCATGAACTTCACGAAGGCCGCGAGCTGATCTTCAAAGTACAAGCCTTCGATCGGCAGACGCTCTTCTGGTTTGTGGTCTGCAGTCACTGGAAGAACAGAAAATTGAACATTTTATAGACTGGCATTCAAATGAATAAACTTATTTAAAAAACCGGCCAAGTGCGAGTCGGACTCGCGCACCGAGGGTTCCGTACAAACCTCAGCTGACCTGAGTATTTGATATGAATTTCAATTTAATACCTCAACGCGTTCATGAGGAGGGGTAGTAAGTTTAGGATTATTAAAAATATTTTTATTATATGATGTAACTAAATATTTACGGTTTTCGCAATTATTCCTTTATCTGTGCTATAAGACGTTACTTCGTACCTAATAACAAGATTTTGAGTTCACGCGGAGTACCCTGTAGGTTTTGATTCCCTTGCGAGTGTCGAAAATTTGCGGCATAACGGTTGTATCTTTTGATTGCGTTTGCTTAGAAGTTTGATTTTTTCACAGCTTTAAGGGACAGTAGACCTGAGTATTTGATATAAATTCAGCTTCATATCTCCACCAGAAGGGTCTTGGCAGACAGACAGACGGACGGACAACAAAGTGATCCTATAAGCTTTGCGTTTTTTCCTTTCGCGGTACGGAACCCTAAAAAAAGAGTTTCCATCACAGCACCAAGTCTGTACTGCCCTACCGTTTGTTAACAGATCATATCCACTAATCTCTATCTCATTGAGTGAGCGAGTTGTCCTGAATCAGAAATACAATCTGTATTGAAAATTGAACTCTGGATGCCATTAATGTGGGCCGCTTTTCTGATGCTGTTGGCGCTAAGGCAACTACAACCAGATCAATTTTCAGTCTCATAGTTTTAGCAGACTACAGGAAGCATCGTTGTGTTTAGTGATGGTCGAGATACTATATCGTCTATATCTTATCTTATAAATAATACTAGCTGGCCCCAAGGGCTTCGCTCCTGTCAACTGGCTACCCTGCCTACCCCGCCTATCCTGCCAACCCTGCCTACCCTGCTTACCCAGCCTGCTCTGCCTGCCCTGCCTACCCAGCCTACCCTGCCTTCCCCGCCTAATCTGCCTACCCTACCTACCTACCTAATATTTTTTATGTATCATCAATAGTTTTCTCAGCGCACGCCAAAGAATGAATTTTACAGGCAACATTTTGCTACGTTGGGTTACATTATTGCAATTTTCATAAGGATCTTTATTTTTTTAAATTTATTATAGCCTATGACACTCAGGAATAATGTAGCTTTCTACTGGTGAAATCAGTTCAGTAGATCCAGAGATTACCCCCTACAACGTCACAAACTAACAAACTTTACCTCCTTATTTTATTTTATTAAGCACACCAATAGTACAACTGCTTAAAACCATCCAAAAAGAATACATTTAAAGTCAAAATTACATAGCAATCATACAGATTATAGGTTTGCATGACATTTTACAAAATTCAAAATTAAGACTACAACTAAACTAGGTAAACATTTATCACAGTATATCATTTAAGAGTAATGAGCATTAAGAGCTTGAGTCAAACAAAAAAAAGTCTTAATGCTCATCACCTAATAGGAAGTGTCTGAATGTTATGAGCTTTATTGAAAAGACATCAATAGGACTGTCCAAAGAGATGGACCTTTCATTTTACAGCCATTTATAATCTTATATATAAAATTCTCGTTCACGTTCACAATATTAGTTACCATACTCCTCCAAAACAGCTTGACCGATTTTTATGAAATTTTAAATGCATATTCAGTAGGTCTGAGAATCGGCTACTATCTATTTTTTAATAGGTAGGGTAGGGTAGGTAGAGTAGGGTAGGGTAAGTAGGGTAGGGTAGGTAAGGTAGGGTAGATGAATGTTATGGTGTTTTTATGGCAAAACAAAGTTTGCCGGGTCACCTAGTATTAGTATAGATATAGAAGTATAGATTACGGTTAGAAGTTTATTATGGTATTACTTAATTTACCTTCAACATAAGGTTTGTACGGCAACACGAGCGCCAACATAAGGACTCCTCCCGGCGCGAGAGCATCTCTGGCCTGCTTCAGCATCGTCTTAGGCTTGCTGCACCGATCCAGCAGGTTCAGCATGCATATGCAGTCGAACTGGCGGTAGTGGTACCACGTCTCCGTATCTAGCAGTCTGGAATTGAATAGTAAGAGATTTAATTTAATCGCATTAGCTCGTCAGTTGAATTGGAGAAAGAAAACACGTGCTCGTGAATGGGGAGGAGGACGAAAGGGAAAAAGCTCGTCAATTTCAACTGCTTCAGCATGTTTTTAGACCAAAATAAGAGATGGTTTTGATGTCCAATTCAGTGGCGTAGCAAGTCATACAGGAGCCCCGTTACAAAACTTATTGGAGGCCCTTTTTACTTGACTGCAGCAAATAACAAAAGAAATAAAAAGTATATTACAAAATTAATCAAACAGTAGTCTGGATGCCTGACCTCGAATAATTTTAACGAGGTACAAGGATGAAGAATCTTTCTTTCTTATCTTTTTATTAAAAAAAAAAAAAAAAAAAAAAAAAACTTTGCTGGATGCCTAACCTCGAATAATTTTAACGAGGTACAAGGATGAAGAATCTTTCTTTCTTATCTTTTTATTAAAAAAAAAAAAAAAAAAAAAAAAAACTTTGCCCCACATTAGGATGAGCGATACGAACTTAAAAATGAGAGAATCCTGTCTGGGATAGGTTAAGTTTTCATCGAGATTTTACCAAGAGAATGTTACAAATTAAGTTTATTTAATGAAAAAGGGAAATCGTAAGAATCGAAAAGAATTTAAGATTTTCGATAACATTTTACGAACTTTTGATTCTATACGTCCGCGTCATCGGGCACTCGAGGCCCATGTATTTCGGAGGTCCTGTATAGTTGTCTAATTTAAAATAAGTCCTTAAAATAAATTAACCTGAATAATAACAAACAGTAGCTTAATGCAGACTGGTCAAGTGACTGGTCGGGTCAATGTATTATCTGTTACTCACTTATATCCCTTATCAGCCAGCGATTTCCTCATGCTAGCAGAGATTTCAGTGGCGTAGTTATGCGGGTAGATGTGGGCGAAGCGGCGGCTGACCTCGCCGTCTCCCGCGCCGACGTCCACCAGTGCGCCGGCACCGATGGCGTGCCCGGTGGCGCGCAGCAGCTCCCGCGCCTGCGCCTCGGACAGGACGAACATCGAGCCGCGGCCCAGCCATCTGCAACAATGAAGATCATATTGTATGTATTCTTGGTTTTTTTTTTTTAATATCTAAGTAATGATCTAATTCGACCTTTCTTCTATCCTGTACAGATTAGTAAGACAATGGTTCTCAGGACCTAAGTTTTGATTAATATTTAAAAGTGTAATACCGTCCCTACCTTTTCAGAATTTTACTAAGACCCTTTCAAGGACATTAGCGGCGTTTAGAAATTTAAAAAAAAATCTTTTCGGGCTTTGCATCGCCCGTTTATTGTTCAGTAAACTTTACATCAATTTGTATTGTAACTGGATAAGCGCCGTCTGGTGACAGTAAGGAGAAACCTCTTTTTTAACCCCCGACGGAAAAAGAGGGGTGTTATAAGTATGACGAGTGTAGTACCTGTGTACTTATGTATCTGTCTGTGGCATCATAGCTCCTAAACGGATGAACCGATTCTGCTTATTATATTTTTTGTTTGGTATATGACTTTATCGAGAGTGTAAAAGTTATGGACCATTTTAATCTCTGAAACGGGGTGTTTTTGCAAGATTCGTGTTATATTATAATTCCGTGTTCAATAGATTGTCGATCGTAGGGTGTCTATTAATAGAAAAAAATTGTAACATGAAATAAAAATGTGTCAGGGGTTTTTAAATTTTACTTGTCTGTATAGAAATTGACATAAGAGATCGAGAATGAGTAGAAACTCTGAATAAGCCCACAGTTCCGATTTTCTTTGAGGTGTCTGAGCCACCATCACATCAACCTACGGCTATCATTATACATATTCTTTCGTGAAATATTAGCAGCCAGGACTTACGTTCAACTAAGTAGTGGATCATCATGAAATGAATACGGGGTATGAGAAAATTGCTTCAAAGAACAGGGTGTGGTAACGTTCCACCGCCTGGAGTGAACATGCGATGCTATATTACAACCACGATTCAATGTAACTATTAATTTTCTTATCAAACTTAATTGTCCAAATAACAAAGTTCGTTCGATGTTTGAACCTTCTAATTTAAACGTGGATAGCATCCTTGAAAGCGATTTGTGAGCTAGCGGCTGAGCTAGGCAACAATAGCGCAATTATCTAGTACTGGCGTGGGTCGTGTGGTGGCGGCCGTCGGAGTATCGCGCGCTGCACGCTGCGGAGTGCCGCCACAATTACCGGGATCAAGTACAAAGCGCGCTGCGGGCTACGGCGCGGCGCGGTGCGGTGTGCTAGTGCAGCAAGCGAGCGGCGGCCGGCGCTGGCCGCAAATTGTGCGCCCGCGGCTCCGCGACCCCGCGACGTCTTCATTGCGCCCCCGGCACCAACACAAGTGGATAATGAGTAGTAAATCCCGCTCTCATTAGCTGAGACCGAGCGACGCTCCGATCGATACGAATTCGTCTGCGCCGGGTAAAGGGATAATCGGCGCTGAGCCCGAGCTCTGTTATTAGCCGTAGTACCATATATCACGTACGGCATTATCCGCGGCCTCCGGCGTCCGCGCCGCAATTACAGCGGCCGAACAGCGCACACCGTTCAGTCACAATGCCCTATTAGGAAAGCCTTAGAGATAGTGTTGCCTAAGTCTGAAACTGGAGTACCCTAGCGAGATGATCGTCTGCATCTTCGGATAGCAAACAAGTAGAGAACATGTAGTTAAGTCGCGTTACACGACAGGTATAGTTTGATACATATGTATCGCGGCGGACGAGCTCGGCGTCGTCGCTGGCCGAGGCAGCTCGTTTGCGGAGGCGCACGGTGCCGATTGATTGCTTTATTGTCTGGCGGTGGCGCTGCGAGGCCGCGACGCGCAATACATGATACATGAAGCGGCCGCGCGCCGCAACTAATGAGCAGCGGCACCGCGTAATTGTCACCGGCCGCCGCGTAAACTCGCCAGATTCCACACTCAATGTGACAACACACGATTGAGTCAACACGCAAAAAGATCGCGGGAATATGACGGCGGTTGTTACTGTGTTGTCGGCGGCATCCACTGATTGATTTATTAAGACCATAACGAGGATAAGCACCGTTGTTGAGGTGACACTTTTACCATCTCGTTTGGCGTAAAACTTTCAAAACGGACACTTTTCAGAGTTGACAAAAAGAGTGCGACAATTGTGAAGGCAGTGTAGGTAGGTAAACACGTATTCGAGGCAATGAAGTAATAGGTAACAGAAACCACACGGAAGAGCGCGGTCTATCGAGTGGAGTTGAAATTGTGCGGCGCGGGGTGACGTGTAAATCGAGTAGAGCAGTAGGTAGGTGGATAGGCGGGCGCGCGTATCTATTTCAATAGAATGCGGTGGCTTGCAACAAGGAATCCGATGCGGTTATCGACGACGGAGGTGAGAGATGTGTCGCCGGCGGGGCAGGGGCGCGGGCGGGGCTCGTATCGCGATTGCATCGGAGAGCAAACAAGCGGGCGCGACACCCCCCGGGGACGCTCAAATCATATTACCCCCGGCCTCACACCCGCGGCTCGCGCGCCCGCCACACACGTCATAAGAGTGTGCGTCGCTATGGAGACGGCCCGGGCCGTGCATGATATTAGTACGTGTGTGGCTCATCTCCGGCCGTTTAAACTTAACGCGCTGCCGCCTCGCGCGGGAAATTAAAACCGGCTCCGGCCCGGAAGGAGCAATCGACCCTCGCTCGTACGGGGACGGCTCGCCGGCCGCCGACACACCGTGTATGTTCTACATGCTTGATTTACAACGCGTTACATGAGAAGATGATACTCCATAATACCTTTAAGAGTAGGTAGAATAAATAAAAAAACTTCACTCAAAAAATCAAAAAACCCGACTGCTCAAAAGCGAACTAAAAAGTCGTAAACAAGGAAAAATCATGCTGTGCACGCGGAGGATACATATTCGCGGGCTGGCTGACCAAAATCTGGTGTATCCTCCGCGTGCACAGCATGATTTTTTCCTTGTTTACGACTTTTTAGTTCGCTTTTGAGCAGTCGGGTTTTTTGATTTTTTTAATGAAGTTTTTTTATTTATAACTTATTAGTCAGTTTTTTTTCGAATTAGATACATTTAAACATATAAGTGTTATATATTTTTGAAATCAACTCTTAAAACTCTTTATTTTGATACCCCACACGATGGGTTTGGAAGAACAAAAAATTTGGGCCCCCACATTATGGCACCCAAAAGCCGCAATTTTTTTATTTTCCGTTTTTAATGTAGCCAGTGACACTCGCAGGGTTATAAAGAATCGATTGACGTAACCGTATCCGCCATTTTGCTATTGTCCCATTTTAATGTAGCCTATGACACTCACAGGGTTAAGACGCATCGATTGACGTATGAATCATCAAAATCGACCAACGCGTTTGGTCTCTGGAACGCCATATAGGAACAAAAATACATACATACATACATAGACTGATAAACACAGTACCCTCCTTCGGCAGTCGGGAAAAAAATGAGACTTATGTAAACGGTTGTCTTAGCTATTAACTGAGTCTACAAAATTGCAAGACTTAGGTGAGGTGTTCTGTGTTATCGTGTCACGGTTTTTGTAATAAATCATACTAAGTAGGCATTGTTATACTGATTGATTACCATTGCATGGTTTCACGGGTCTTGATTGGCAATATTTGAGAACCACGTGTTTCTGGTCGCAGACATCCGACTCCGTTTCCTTAGTAAAAAGTCATAATTCGTGGTTTGGCTCTCGCCTATTTCCTCCTCCAATATTGGACCAATTTAAAAGATATTGCATAAACTGAAAAGAAAAAGATATAGGTAACCTATGCCCCTATGTTTTCCTTTTTGATGATACTTTATCTTTAGAAGCACTAGAACCCTCAAAAAATGCTCAAAATTACGCTGTCAACAGAGGCCTATTGTACAGATAGGACAAATATAAATGAAAAAAGAAAAACATAAGGGGCGTAGTACATATCTTTATTTTTCAGTTTATGGAATATCTTTTCAATTAGTCCAATATTGGAGGAGAAAACAGGCGAGAGCCAAACCTCGAATTATGACTTTTCACTAAGGAAATTCAGTCGGCGCTCTCTGCCCATATTTCCTCTTAAGAACATACAGTACCTACCTATTTCGTATTACTTTATATCCAAATTCTTTTCTCTGCACTTATCCTGACACTATCTTAAAACAACATAACGTTTTATATATCCATCGTAAATGTACACTAGATACACATTAAAATAGAGTCTATCTAGGAGGCAGCCCTCCCTTATGTAGATAGGTACCTACATATTTGCTTTACTCAAAGACATTGTCGCTTTCAGGCACCTCATTAGAGCGCGTCCCACGTGAGCCTACCCCCTCACCCTATCGGTCCACCCCCCACACACACACATGCACACACTCTCCAGCAATTCTTTCTCTCAGCTCGCAAACTTGGACGGATAATTACACTTAGATAAGACCCCCGTCCTTGTTATATGTTTTACGATAGCACCGTTTTATGTGAAACGAATTATATTATGTAATGCGATAGAAATTAACTTGGGAAACTCTAGAACCTTGTAGGTTTACAGTTTTTCCGCTGTTAAGGTTCCCTTAGTCAATGGCACGAACTATTTTGTGCGTGACGTTAAAATGCATGCTATCTCATCCGACAACACGTGCGAAAGAGATAGATGCCGTGATGAGTAGTAAGAAGCTAGTTCGCGTACGAATTAGCACTTTTGCAAATTTGTTTCGAAATGGATGATGATTTAGGACGAAAACGAGCGCGCGAAATTATATAAACAGACCTTTGGAAGTCTAGATATCATGAAAAAAACTACTAAATGTATATTTAATCTATCCCTCTATCCCGTTTTGCAATTTTCCTTCATCTTATGGTATTTATTTCCGCCCAAAGATGCGTTAAAATTAGTGTTGAAATATGGAACTTCCGACGCTAATAACTTTCAAATATATATATTTCTTTACTTTTTGTTTCCATACAGGGCTAGATAATGATGAGACAAATTTATATCAATTTTTGTTTTGAACGTACATCGTCAAACAGTGGAGTAATTGCCAGACTACGTTTGAATGGAAGAATGATCGACTTGTGTAACCTTAAGGCTGTATAGACCGTGAAATTCCAACTGAATAGTAATGTGAGTGGAGTTTGATTGTCATTAAACGATCATACCGCAGTCTGTTGTACGTTTATTGGGCAGTTACTGGCCGGGGCACGCCACCAGAACGGCCATGGTTACTGCCAGCCAAATATACACATGATAATTCCAAAAGTTTCCGCCTGACATCAGCGCGCAATAAAAATCAAGTCTATATAGCATACAATCGAACGTCACGGGAACATTACGCGGTGTTATAACCCCGAACAGCACTCAAGCTGCAATAAACTATAAAAAGTGGATAGTAAAATGTATAAACAATGAGAGCACGGCTAAAACGTTTTAGTGTTAAGAGTGGGCCCGTAAACCGTTGACACGCACCCGTAAAATATTAACGATACCTACAAGAAAAATGACGACTATCAATGTAGAGGTACCGATTTTCGGTCGCGAGGACGCGCTACAAATAATGGCGGTGCCGAATTTATACGCGGACCCGAATTGCCCCGATTGAATATTTTACCAGGCCACGAATGCGTCCGGCGATATTTTTCTATTTCGACGCTCGTTTTTACTATCAATTGCTTAGTTTCCCCCCTAATATTATTCGAGGCAGTGTCGTGCCTGATTCTGCTTTGAATATCACACGGCTTCTTGACAATATTAACGATCTATTAGAAGACATAACCTTCGAATTTAAATGACACTGAAAATATGTAAAACTAGTGCCTCTACGCAGGTTATATTATTTTACATATTGCTTATTGTATTTCAAAATGTCCATTTGTATTTTGTTTAGTTGAAGATGTGAGCGTTTGTGAGGCTGCTGAATGTTTATTATATCTTTAGCGTTTCGGAAACACAATAACCTTTAAAAGGTGTAAAGGCGTGGGCTCAATTCGAGTCCCAGTCAGGGTTTAAAATAACTCCTCGGAGGCGAATGGTTTATTGCTTATTGAGTAGCTCTGACGAAACGCGCCTCCGACGATAAAACATGGCGAGAGTGGAATCTCAGTCAATATCACAATATACGCGACGACATTGAAATTATCGCTCGGTGGGAGGCGATGCCGGCCGGCGCGCGGCGAGGTGGACCTAACTAAAACAAAATAAGAATAGTTTGAAACAATGAGCATTGTCGCGATGTCCGTGCGTGCTGTGGCGGCGCAGCGAGCGGCGCGGGCGCAGCGGGCGCGTGGCGGCGCGCGGCCAGCACCTCGTTAGCGGGCCGCGCGCCATTGGCCGCCGCGCGGTGGGCGGGGCCAGCGACAAACTGCGCGCACGCAAATAGCGCACCCGCACACAAATTAAAACAATAAAATGAAAGTAATAAAACAAAGTGAACCCCGAAGAGTATCCACTATCGCGAGCCTTAATGGCGGAGCGGAGGCGGCCGCGGCGGCTCTCGATTTATTGAGAGAGGTGCTTCGCCCCGAGAGCTGAGACCTCGGACACACACCAAATTCGGAAAATGAACGCTAATATAAATTATTCTTTATTTTAACAGGTGCAAATTAAAGATGACTGAATAGGCTGGCAAATATACCTAGAGAGTGGAAGAAATAGAGCCAAGTTACCAGCCCTGCATCGAGGCAAAATGGATTAGGTAATACTATTGTAATAACTAACTTTTCAATAAGATTTTAGTATAGTTAAATGCTAAAATGAAATCATAATAACCTCAAGGTGAAGACCAGCCAAGCAAACACTAAACTAAACCAGAGATCGCCAACATTCCACCAGAGAGATTGCATTTGCGTTGAACCATCAACCCGGGCAGGCTTTCAATGAGAGAATTCCTACTGCGCTCCGCTCCGGTAACGAATGTCGTCTCATTTACTAATATGTCACATGCAGCCGGCGTTGTTTCAGGCAGGCGTTCGAGGTGGTGGGGTAAGATGGCCGGGGTGAAGGGGGCACCCCCCCCCGGTGCTCGGGGGTGGGAGGGATGACCAATGGCGTCGCAACGAGCCGCACCAGCGATGCACCGTTAATTACGCTATCGTGATCAAGTGTGCGTCTGATAGTGAGCGTGTATGGAATGGGCATATAGTAGGTTATGTGCTTAAGTAAGTGCCTTTAGCTTTGGTATGTGGTGGGTTTGGTATCTACCTACTTAAAGATATATAGCTGATTTCTCTCTCTCTGTGTCCCATCAGTGAGAAAGTTAAAAGGCTTTGCTGTAACTGTACTGTAACCTAGTCTCTTGAATTTTGTGGTGAAACGTGGAACAATAGCGCAATGAAGATCAATTTTCTGAACAGCTTTTAGTCCTGTCCTAAATAAACCACAATAATTAAAGGCAAAATTAAAAAAAAATGCTTGGTCCAACATGCAAAGAGTTTATCGAATATACAAAGCAAAACCTGTAATTATAGACTTAGACTTAAAAGTAAAGAGTGCTCCATAATTGTAAAGAATGCTCCATAAATGTAAAGAATGCTCCATAATTGTACAGAATGCTCCATAATTGTACAGAATGCTCCATAATTGCACGAAAAAGTCATATCTTAAGATGTTCCTAAAATTAAACTAATTGTCATCATTCCCACAGTTCAGAAACACTAAAAATAACATCCTTACCAATTTTTACCTTTTCAGCAAACTCGTCCAAAAATAATATATCGGTCATCCAAAAAAGGGCAACCCTGAAACCGCTCGACAACGTGTAGGACTGTATGGGTCTCGCTTCAAGTGTAAACAAGAGCCCGGACGAGAGCCTCCATTAAAGATACAGTGTACATGTGACGCAAGAACGTGATTATGAAAAGGCTCGTGATTACTCTAGACGTAGTTAGATCTCATTAGAGATGCTGGGGTGCACGGGATGGAGAAGGGGGCGCTCATCTCGGCGGGTGCATCGCGGCTGCGCGCGCAAACAAATTAAAACGTAAGACGCGCCCTAATCAATAGCCGACTCCGCCGCGAAGCCGAATTAACTCGCCCGAATGAAAAAAAATGAACAAAATTATATTCGCGCGAGACCTCAACCCCCTGCGGCCGCCCGCCGCCCGGAGGAAATTGCTTTTCTTTCAGTGGGCGCGCACACACGCGGCGCGCGGCGACGTGAGCGCGAGAGGGTTAGCACCGACACACACAATATTATAATTTACGTTTCCTCGTATATCGAGGTGTAAGTAGGTACTTTACCTGGGCGTTTCGCACCAGCCCTCGGCTCACACTAAATCTGAGCTTTATACGTTCACTTGACGCGACGAGAGCAATATTAGTTTCGAGTCAACTCCTTCCCTACTACAATATTTATTAACGCTCCAACAGCGCCATGCGAGACTTTTTTTTTCATTTCCTTTCCGTTAAGCTATGTTTGAATGATATAAATATAAACTTTGTCTTTGAAGCACTTAAGAGTATCTAACGGGTTTTAGAGGACGATTGTTTAAAATCTCATAAAATATTTATACCTTGCCAAGAATGCGCAAGATTCGAGAAGGTCTCGTGTTTTTTGAATGTTCAAGATTCAATAGCAGCTGTAACTGATTTGAGCTTTCGACTCGTTTACCTACAAGTGTCTATTTGAGGGTACATTAGCGCCTCCTAGCTGGCTACATATCGACATATACATATGCCTCGTGGCTATGTTTCAGTAGGTACGAGAGTCCGGTTTCATTAACTAGCCCGCTGCTGTAATCTGTGCGCCTTCCCGCCCAATTAACGCGTGGGCGATGAGAAGTCCGCCCGCCCGCACGCCCCGCCGGCCAATGGCGGCCGCGCGGGGATTAATTAAGTAACTTCCCGTCTGCACACCCCCCCTCCCCCTGCCGCCGGCACCTACCCCGTGCACCTCACCCCCCCGGAGTCTGCGGACACGCCCGGAAAACTAACCACCTAATGAGGGGAGATGACCTCGCGTTACTGTGTGCTTTGTCTATTCAACGTATGTGCGAACTAAGTTCGTTTGTGTGCAGCGAGTGTTGTCCTTTTGTGTGTAACTGTGTACGTTATATAAGTGGTCATCGGCTGTGTTGTTACATTACCTACAGCTCGTCTCCGGCGGAGGAAACTTTGTCATGTGTCGTGCACACAAACAACCGTACCTAGTCCATACAATGTACCCGTTGCCAACGTTCGAGTAATTGACGTGCATTCATCCGCCACTTTCACAAAGTCCGTCCAATTTGAATAATATAACCTCTTTACATGTCGTTGGCAGCTATTGAAATAGTCTGTCTACGTTCATAAATCAAACATCAACGGTTCCACATTTTCTTTTTCAGGTCCCAGGAATTCCCTGCCGGAGTCTGTGTTTCCCGATGGCTAAAATCTAGGGGTCTTTAAGTCAAGAGTGATTAGGATATTTCTAGGCAAGCGAGCTCCACCGTCGACCACATTATCACTTACCATCAGGTGAGATAGTGGTCAAGCGCGAGCCTATTCTAAATAAAAAAAAACAAGTGAAATTTTAAAATTTAATAAACCGACACATTTATCTTGCGAAAACATCCCGATTCAACCAGTAAAACACCCATAACTTTTGAACGGCTGAACCGATTTAATTCAAACATAGCTAAGAACACTCTCGACAAAATTACCTTTCAAACAAAATAAACTAAATCAAAATCGGTTCATCCGTTTAGGCGCTATGATGCCACAGACAGACACACAGATACAACACACCACACCCCACTTTTTCCGGCGGGGGTTAAAAACCATACCATTTAAACGTTAAGTTTATTTACCACCATAATCTCTGATTTCACTAAGTACATAGTTATTGTACACATAATATGTGTGTGTATTGGTACGTCCACGCAGAGGACAGGGAGGTCAATTAAGCAGGAGGTCGTTCGCCGAAAGCGTCTATGACAGATGGGGGGGCGCGGAGGGTCGTGTTTGCGTATCTCGTCCACATAGGCTGGACTGTGATCGAATACGTTAAATATGTAGGGTAGAACACGAACAGATAATTTTTCTGCTGGACTTTTAGGTTATTATATTATTTATCACAGTAATAGGTGGGAAGTTTTTAAAGAAACTACCTCTGAAAGTTCAAAGTCTCAATAATGATAATAATTACCTTCCTTATGTTTTGAAGCAATGCATAACCTTTTGTCCAAAATATAATCAAGTATTACTGTATTTATATTAAGAGATACTTCACCGTAGATATCACAAAACCCTTCTAATGGTATAAGGAATTAAATACAGCTCTCCTTTCCTTAAAGCAACCTAAAGGTCATGAAAATACTAAACACAAGATCAGAATCTTGTCCATCATTGATGAACAAATAACCCAGGAAAATACGCAGGGTAATTAACTAATTAAAAAATTGTGAACTCTATTCATAAAACAGAGCCTGATAATTTATTTGATTAAAAAACTAATTTCATTTTTTTATGTTCAAAATCTACACATTTTCTACCTTTTACTTCAACTTTAAATAATCTACTCTACAGGTAATCTAATGCTTTTTAGGGTTTCGTACCCAAAGGGTAAAATGGGACCCTATTACTAAGACTCCGCGGTCCGTCTGTCTGTCTGTCTGTCACCAGGCTGTATCTCATAAACTATGATAGCTAGACATTTGAAATTTTCACAGATGATGTATTTCTGTTGCCGCAATAACAACAAATACTAAAAACAGAATAAAATAAATATTTAAGTGGTGCTCCCATACAACAAACGTGCAATTTTGCCGATTAATGAAATGATGCCAGGTTTTGCGATAATGGCACGGAACCCTACGTGCGCGAGTCCGACTCGCACTTGGCCGGTTTTATTTACATATAGTAGATACAAGAAACACCTTCTAAGTCAACCAAAACTCAAGTATGGCAAATGGCAGTACCTGACTGAATAGGGGTCCGCCGAACTCCTTAAGGAAAATGGTTCGGAAAACAAGGAAACGTAAGCGTCTGAACAATATTTGTGTTCACACGCACTTGTTTTTCTTTTACACTTTGAATGGTATACATAACGAGGTGCTCAGTTTTGTATGATGGAAAATTACATGATGAAGAAAAGGCTCAGACATTTGGTAAAAAAAAAATACGAAAAAATCATAGAAGCAAATTAGAGCTAATAAGGTTGTTTACTGAAAATTAGTGTTTTGTCCGCCAGGTAGATAAAAAAAAATATTGGGCGCGTATTTATTTATTTAAACTTCATGTACTACAATGGTGATACATAGGCGGACTTAATGCAGCAAGGCATTCTCTACCAGTCAACCTTTGGGTTAAAAAGAACACAACAGTGGTAGGAGTCCAAAAAAAAATGAACAATAATTAAAATTGGTTATTAAACTATCTAACTAATAAAATACATAAATAATTTCTAAAACAATAGACTAATAAATATTAGCGTATTTTTTCTTTTGACGATATAATGCGTTGAAATATCGTGAAACGTCACGCCGCTAGTACTTTTTATACTGCCTTAGTGACGTCACAAGTCCCCACTCCTGAACTTTGATACTCTTTAACTTTGTATTTTTTTATTGATTCGGTAAAGCAAAAAATACGTGTCCAATATTATTTGATAATCTTACTGACGGACTAAATATAATTATTAATTTTCTACCTAGGCACAGATAATATAGTACTAGCATACAGATGCCTCATCCCATACCAAGAAACCGTGCTGACGTAACTAGCGTATTTATCTGATTATACCGATTATTTTTTGTAAATCCATCGCGTTCGCTTCCGTTCCACGGCGATAGATAGATCACCATCTATATCCGTGGAACGGAACTGAATGCGATCAATTTACAAAAAAATAATCAGTATAATCAGTACAGTACTTCGGCATGGTTTATTTGTATGGGATGAGACACCACTAACCTAGGAAACATCCCTTCCATGCTAATGCTCCTTCTATTGGAATACAACACACAAAATGTCCCAAAATGTCTCGAAAAGTCGCTGGAGCGAAGGCTGGACACACCATTAAAAAATGCCTAGGTACTAGTGGAGGATCCAGAAAAAAGGTTTTCTCTGGCCTCAATTCACTCAACTGCTTAGGTCCTTCAGTCCTTCACTGACGGACTAAATATCTAATTATCATTTTACTTCAAACATTCCTATTGTAATCATGCTTCACATCTTATTTTTGGTTCATGGTCTAAACCAAGCCAGTAATATTTAAGTTTCATCGACCACTATTCGTCAAAAAATCGGTTCACATTTTTCTGGGCTGAAAAACTAAAGACCCGTGTATTCAATGAATACTTTCATAACGTTTCGCCCCGACAATATTAGAAAAGCAAAGTACACAAAAACGAGGCAGAATGCGTCAATGCGCAATATACGAAACAATACCACATGCGTTCAGTTAGTGTGTATGTACAGTTGACGTATGTACACATTTAAATAATGTAGCCGACTTCATAAATAAGTTAACAGCAATAAAACTTTTACGGCCCATATTCTTTATCTTGTTTTGAATTTCATCATCTTGTCTGCAGCGAGATTTAAGTATTAAGCCGGCTTTTTGTTACCCCCCCTCCCCAGTTTTAGAGTCGGTTTTGCAATCTCCAGATTGGATCCAAATAACTTATCAGTTGGATTTTCTCTGTATGGTGATCCGAATCGATCTCGCGCTCCGGCGACAGATACTTTGCCAATACTTACGAACGTATGTCTAAAGAGATTGATACAAAATTTCGCATTGTGTTCTTTGAAAATCTATTATTAGATTTCTGATTGCATTGCGATTATAGTGTCGCTTATGACGTTTATCTGCCTAGGTGCAGTTACGATTAATGTTTTAAGCCTATCAGTAAAGAAAATCTCGTTTGGCCTAGAAAATAGGGTTGAAACTCCATCGCATAACACTATGTACTGCGTTAGGTAGGTAATGACAGGTTGGTGCCAGCCCTTATTGCTAGCACGACCCGCAGGCTTATAACGTATCTTTTGCAAGAGCAAAACGATAGCGATCAAACGCTTTATGTCATAAAAGTCGGAATTACCCGCAGTGTAGGTCCTACACAATCGTTTGCTAATCGCTCGCTGTTTGTCAAATGCACTTATTAAAAAACCGGCCAAGTGCGAGTCGGACTCGCGCACGAAGGGTTCCGTACCATTATCGCAAAAACGACAAAATAAAAACACGTTTGTTGTATGGGAGCCCCACATAAATATTTATTATATTCTGTTTTTAGTATTTGTTGTTATAGCGGCAACAGAAATACATCATTTGTGAAAATTTCAACTGTCTAGCTATCACGATTCATGAGATACAGCCTGGTGACAGACAGACAGACGGACCGCGGAGTCTTAGTAATAGGGTCCCGTTTTTACCCTTTGGGTACGGAACCCTAAAAACCGACCGCCAACAACTCCAAAACTTCTGTAAGGAAGCGCAATGATTGCGCAAAAATCGCTATCGTTTTGCTCTTGCAAAAGATACGTTATAAGCCTGCCGTTTTTCCTTTAGCAACCTTTTATGACTACCTGCAAATATATTCTAAGGACTATGGTGCACTTTGTAAACGTACCTATTTAAGATCTTGAAAAAAACGTGACATATGACAAGTAAATTGAAATTAATAAGCGTGTGACCTCTTAAAACACAATGTGTAGTGGTTCATAATAGAAGGAAGCGGGGGTTGTGGGGGTGCCAAAATAACTAATAGTTTTCGCGGGGGCGTGTTAGCATTTTTCTTCTGGCGGTGACGGGCGGGGGAGGCAAGGGGCGAGGGGTTGCTGGCTCGGGGGGGAGGCTGGAATAACTCTCTTTCAGGAATGGCTACGCGGATCATTTATACTTCATCGGCTTTGTTAATAACAGTGTTGTAAGCCTCCAACAATGAAACGAATGTTTGTTCTTTTCGAGAGCGAGACTTTGTACCTGCCACGGGCAGAATGTTGTAGGAAAGCAATATTTTCTTCTGAGAATCGAGATAATTAGGTCGTTTTGATAGGTGTTATCTGAGCCCCACAGATTCAAAAGCACATCTCAGATTATGACCTCATTTACAGTCGTGTTCTGCAACGTTTGATATTGCCCTGGCGACTGAACATGATATAATTTAAAAAACTGGCCAAGTGCGAGTCGGACTCGCGCATGAAGGGTTCCGTAAAAAATCACGTTTGTTGTACGGGAGCCCCCCACTTACATATTTATTTTATTCTGTTTTTCCTGTTTGTTATTATAGCGGCAACATAAAAAAAACAACTGTCTAGCTATCACGGTTCATGACATACAGCCTGGTGACAGACGGACAGACAGATCGCGGAGTCTTAGTACGGAACCCCAAAAACATCCCTTTCACATACCCAGAAACAATAAAAACATTACCAAAATTAATTCACAACTATAATATACACTCTCCTTCTATATCTTTACCACTCAAGTCCTAAGCGAGCAGGGGTCGTGTTCGTGTGGCCCCGGGCCGTTCGTCGCCACTAAAGCCTTAGCCGAATTCTTCCACCTACACCTGTTTTACGTCCCAATGAATCGCTGCATGCAAATAAACCAGCGTTATTGTTCCTTTGAAGGGTGCGTAAGTCGGTTTAGATCTTTATTTACTCAGTAGCTCTATATTAAGTTCCTGCGAACGTGAAATAAAGATGAAATTTTCACTTCCACGAAGAGCTTTAGAGGTGCGCGAAAATCTGACCGAAATTGTTGTATCTTTTGACGGATTTCTGCCAACAAAATGCATGTCGATTTGTTCACGATAAAACCATGTATTAAGAGGAAATATAGGCAGAGAGCGCCGACTAAATTTCCTTAGTAAAAAGTTATAATTCGAGGTTTGGCTCTTCGTCTATTCCCTCCTGCAATATTAGACCAATTCAAAATATATTCCATAAACTGATAAAGTAATATATATATGTTTTCCCTTTTTAGGGTTCTGTAGCCAAATGGCAAAAAACGGAACCCTTATAGATTCGTCATGTCTGTCTGTCCGTCCGTATGTCACAGCCACTTTTTTCCGAAACTATAAGAACTATGCTGTTGAAACTTGGTGAGTAGATGTATTCTGTGAACCGCATTAAGATTTTTACTCAAAAATAGAAAAAGAAACAATACATTTTGGGTGTTCGCAATAGTTTGCGCAATACTTGAAACTGAAACAATTTTTTCTAAACTGAATAGTTTGCGCGAGAGACACTTCCAAAGTGGTAAAATGTGTGCCCCCCCCCCTGTAACTTCTAAAATAAGAGAATGATAAAACTAAAAACAATATATGATGTACATTACCATGTAAACTAACACCGAAAATTGGTTTGAACGAGATCTAGTAAGTAGTTTTTTTTTATACGTCATAAATCGTAAACCGCAATTTACCAAGTACGGAACCCTTCGTCCGACTCGCATTTGGCCGGTTCTTTCATTTATATTTGTCAAATTTATACACTAACCTTCTGTTGACAGCGCAATTTTGAGCATTTTTTGAGGGTTCTAGAATAAAATAGAATAGAATACTCTTTATTATGTACACCATAAAGCATGGCATGTGCTTCTAAAGATAATCATCATCTATCGGCCTAGCCTTTATCCCAATTATTGTTGGGGTCGACTTCCAGTCTAACCGGATTCAGCTGAGTACCAGTGTTTTACATGGAGCGACTGCCTACCTGACCTCCACAACCCAGTAACTGGGTAACACGGTACCCCTTGGCAAGATTGGTGTCAGATCTCAAGCTTCTGACTACCCGTAACGACTGTCAAAGATCTTCAAATGACAGCCGGGACCAACGGCTTAACGTGCTTTCCGAGGCACGGAGGAAACTCGGTATGTTGAAATGGTCACCCATCCACGGACCGCACTCGCGCACTTTGCTTAACCATGAAGATCTACCCGTGCGGCTGTTATTATTTAGCCACGAGCTCCTCCTCGCCAGTGCTTCTAAAGATAATGTATCATCAAAAAGGAAAACATAGGGGCATAGAATATATCTTTCGTTTTCAGTTTATGGAATATCTTTTAAATTGGTCCAATATTGGAGGAGGAAATAGGCGAGAGCCAAACCTCGAATTATGACTTTTTACCCGACTGCCGAAGGAGGGTAATGTGTTTATCAGTCTATGTATGTATGTAAGTATGTATGTATGTTTGTTCCTATGTGGCGTTCCAGAGACCAAACGCGTTGGCAGATTTTGATGGTTCATACGTCAATCGATGCGTCTTAACCCTGCGAGTGTCATAGGCAACATTAAAATTGGATAATAGAAAAACGGCGGATTTTGGGTGCCATATTGTGGTGGCCCAATTTTTTTTTTTTTTCCAAACCCATCGTGTGTGGTATTAAAATAAAGGGTTTTAAGAGGTGATTTCAAAAATATATAACACTTATATGTTTAAATGTATGTAATTCGAAAAAAACTAACTAAAAAGTTATAAATAAAAAAACTTAATTCAAAAAATCAAAAAACCCGACTGCTTCAAAAGCGAACTAAAAAGTCGTAAACAAGGAAAAAATCATGCTGTGCAGGCGGAGGATACACCAGATTTTGGTCCGCCAGCCCGCGAATATGTATCCTGCGACTGCACAGCATGATTTTGTCCTTGTTTACGACTTTTTAGTTCGCTTTTGAAGCAGTCGGGTTTTTTTTTGTTTTTTTTTACTAAGAAAATTCAGTCGGCGCTCTTTGCCCCCGTTTCCTCTTAAATAAACGTTCCGTATGTAATGTGTGCCGTTACATTAACGGCTATTTAAAACAATACGGACAGACAGGGAGTGGCGGCACTCCTTCACGTCGGGCGATGATTAATTGCACGCCCCCGAGAACGCCCGGGAAATCACAACCCTTTCGCCTCGTCTTAATTACCACGCCTAGCTTCAGCGACGCGCCCCTATTGGCCGGCTCAACGTGCCGCTCTGTCGCCCCAGCCTTTTAATTGGTCGCCGGTAATTAACGCCGTGTAATCACCAACCGCGTCGCGCGAGGGGCGACGTTCCTAATTTGAATTTTTAATTACTCTCGCTCGCAAGCAGAACGCCAGCCGATTGGTCGGCGCGTTTCTTGTTTACATTCTGAAACAATGCCTATTGTCTTTGCGATGTTATCACGCTTCACACTTTATTCTACCTACTTCATTGTGTTTTAGTATTTCTTCTTTTGTTTTAAGCTTAAATGACTTTGCAGTGTTTGAACCGGTCAGACCTTATAGAGCTCTTGGAACAATCAATCTACACACCTATCTAACCGTCCAGCGATTATGATTCCCAGAATGTCTAATCGCAAGCAAAGTAGATAATGTTCCGTGCTGAGTTATGAAAACGATCATGCGGAGTGCATTCCCAGCAGTATTAGATCCCACGTAGGTATGTTATGTGAGAGAGAGGCGAGCGCATGCCGAATTAGCTCATTACTGAAGCACCGCCTGCGCAGGGAGCCGAGATTTATCCCGTCTGCTGTACCAGTGAGACCATTAGCCGCGCGCTTTTCAGCGCCCACAATTTACAATTCACTTTTCGTCTATTTTTCATCTCGATTTTCATCACGTGCAAACTTTTTTGTGAGTCTATTAAAAGAGTGTCTGTAAGTTACAGCTAAATGTCAACCGCAGAAAAGAAAAAGTTAACTAAAAAATTGAAAAAACCCAACTGCTTAAAAAGCGAACTAAAAAGACGTAAACAAGAAGAAAACCATGCTGTGCAGTCGGAGGATACATGTTTGCGAACCGGCTGACCAAAACCAGATGTATCCTCCGACTGCACAGCATGATTTTCTTCTTGTTTACGTCTCTTTAGTTCGCTTTTTAAGCAGTCGGGTTTTTTTATTTATAACTTTCTAGTTATTTTTTTTTTTGAATTGGTTACACTTATACATATAAGTGTTATATATATTTTTGAAATCACCTCTTAAAACCCTTTATTTTGATACCCCACACGATGGGTTAGAAAAAATAAAAAAATTGGTCTCCCACAATATGGCGCCCAAAATCCGTCATTTTTTTATTTTCCATTTTTAATGTAGGCAGTGACACTCACGGGGTTATAAAGAATCGAATGACGTAAGAATAATCAAAATCGGCCAACGCATTTGGTCTCTAGAACGCCACATAGGAACAAACATGCATACATATATAGACTGATAACCTAACCTCCTTCGGCAGTCGGGTAAAAACGTAAAGAGGAGCTTAATCTTGATAAAATACAAAATTTTAATCATGGCTACGCCGATAGTATCTGCATGGTGTCGTGGTACTTTCGTAATTGATGAGTTACGATCTATTCATTATAGACATTGCGAAGTGCTAAACAACATCTCAGCTCGGGTACGTGTGCGTGGCTCCGATTAGAGAGGCGATAGACAGTAGCTAAGGAGGTGTTTATGCGTCCGCGCAGCGCGCCACGACTGACGTTGAGTGACGTGGCCGGCCGCGCGCCTCTCGCTTAATAAGGTAAATGAGATGCGGAGCCTGCGCCCGCGCACTGCCGCGGCTTAAATTAGCGCCGACTTGCGACTCGCGCGCTCACCTAACAAACGCCTTGTTACCCAAGGGATTTATCCTAAACGAGCGGAGTTTTCTACCGAGATCTCGCGCTCAGCCATCGAATTTAGCGAATCCGTCGAGGAAAACGTTCCCGTACTGGTCGAGTGCTGTGTTGCCATTTATGCAAAAAATACAATCGGATACGGATCGTGTGTCAGTGTAGAAACGCTTTAATGACGCTGTAAATATATTCATGTTTAAAATAAAACACTGGGGCATTCGAGGTATTTCACACAAAAAGCGATGCTATGCAGCAATAACATCATTACGAGGACAGCCATCTTCATCTGCATTAAAATAGTCTGCGGCGTAACAAGAATAATACATTAAGGTTGAACTAGTCGACGGCACGAACTATTTTGTGCGCGAGGTTAAAATACATGCTATCATATACGACAACACGTGCGAAAGAAATAGATGCTGTGATGAGCAGTAAGAAGCTAGTTCGTGTACGAATTAGCACTTTTGCAAGTTTGTAGCGAAATGGATGATGATTTAGGACGAAAACGATCGCACGATTTTTATAAACAGACCTTTGGGAGTCTAGATATCATGGAAAAACTACTAAATGTATATTTTCAAAATAAAATTATTTGCATTGTTGAATAACTAATCTATCCTTGTATGGAGGCCGTTTTGCAATTTTCCTTCTTCTTATGGTATTTATTTCCGCCCAAAGATGCGTTAAAATTAGTGTTGAAATATGGAACTTTCGACGCTCATAACCTTTAAATATATATATTTTTTACTTTTTTGTTTCCATATAGGGCTAGATAATGATGAGACACATTGATATCTATTATTGTTTATATATATTTTTATTTTAGACTACGTTTGTATGGAAGAATTTTCGACTAGTGTAACCTTAAGAAGAACTAGACGAGTTGTTCGATTCGACAAAAACGTGGTCGGTTTCATTTTTTCCCCAATTAAAAACAGCTCGAGTAAGTTTTTTTGTGCTTTTTATTGGTTTTTGGTCAAGCACGGTTTTTACCCGGGGCACGGGTCAAGCGAGCTGAGACAAAGCGCGGCGTGGATGCGCGCGCGTCGTGCCCGGCGTTTGGTTCCGCGTGCCGGCCGACAATTCAGCGCTAATCGCTTCATTCAGCGGCGAGCGAGCGCTTTTTCCCCGTGGCCGATCGGTCATGCATTCCGAGCGGACACTGGTGACTGTACCCTATATCGGTTTGATGTGGCAAATTAGCGCGTGCGTAGCCTCCGGGTGTCCCCTAATAACAATACCTTCAGCTTCGTCATCTATTTGGCAACTGATGTTTATCAAATTATCATCGCAAATAAGTTCCTTGAAAAAATTGCAGAGATTTCTTCTAGACAAGCGTGATCCATTGCGGACCACATCATCGTTTACCACCAGGTGGGATAGTGGTCAAACGCGAAACTATCCATAAAATGTTTTTTTTTAGGGTTCCGTACCCAAAAGGTAAAAACATGACCCTATTAGTTACTTTAGTGGTAAAGATTTAGAAGGTGAGTGTATATTATAGTTGTGAATTAATTTTGGTAAGTTTTTTATTGTTTCTGGGTATGTGAAAGGGATTTTTATAGGGTTCCGTAACCCAAAGGGTAAAAACGGCACCCTATTACTAAGACTCCACGATCCGTCTGTCACCAGGCTGTATCTCATGAACCGTGATAGCTAAGCAGTTGAAATTTTCACAGATGCTGTATTTCTGTTGCCGCTATAACAACAAATACTAAAAACAGAATAAAATAAATACTTAAGTGGGGCTCCCATACAACAAACGTGATTTTTTTCCGTTTTTTGCGATAATGGTACGGAACCCTTCGTGCGCGACTCCGACACGCACTTGGCCGATTTTTTTAAATCGTCTTTGAAATTGACAATGCAAACCTGCATTCACCTACTTATTTAAAATTACAAATGGCACCTACGCAAAAAGATCTTGTCAGCCAGTTTTTTCTATAAAGGCGTTTGAAAACACGTGCTTTTTAGCAAATCAACAGTTATATCATAATGCACAACAGTTGGTACGTGGTCAGCAGTCGTGTCGTGGCTACGGCGGTGGTTGAGGTGAATTTCACGGGTAGTTGACAGTGGCCTGCGCGTGAACACGACTTACGACACCCAGTCTACGGATGTGCTGACCGTAGGCAGGAAATAACTGTTTTTAGAGGTTCCGTACCACAAAAGGATAAAAAAGAATTTGATGTTCATCTGTTTCTGGCATACTACCCACGGGGGAGGGGGGGGGGGCATCCCAAATGGAGATGTGTTCCTGTTGGATTCGAATGCAGACGTCTCTGCTGTGCCCATTCTCCTTACGACATAGTCATTTATTGCCGTACTTCAATAATCAGGGCAGTAACTACTTACAAACGCGTAAGTGGTACTATATTGTATGTATTTGACACTCTTTGTAGGACAACTCAACAAAAATGATTATTTATCGACAATCATTGTTTTTTTTTTAATAACTGGTATTAGGGCTGAGGAGATTCTTTGATGTTGGATAGTCATATCGGGTGTCCCCTTCTTGTTAAAAATGTCCTGGCTTGTGTTAGCTTCCTGATTTATGTATGAAGTATTGGTCCTGATATAAAGAAATTGAAAACATAGCAGATTGGGAAGGTACTTCTAAAGCTCCAATTTCTTCATAACATCAACACTAATTTCTTCATTGCCAGTATGCCTATATTTGAAGTACAATGACACAACTTTGAAACTTTGAAATACCATATTTCAAGACGCGTTCTAAGTTGGCATTTCTTACTTAACTATTTTTCATGACAACAACACTAATTTTTTCATTGCCAGGACGCGTATATTTGCAGTACAATGCATCAATCTCACTACAGGATATTCTCAACACTCACAACTCACTACAGGATAGTTTTCAATTTCTTCAAAGAAATTGAGAACTAGAGAATACCATGATTATTATGACGATAATTATATGAATATTCACAAGTAAAATTTCACAATTTAAAAAACCCCCGACGCATTTATCTTGCGAAAACACCCCAATTCAAACAGTAAAATGTCCATAACTTTTGAACGGCTGAACCGATTTTATTCAAACATAGCTAAGAACACTCTCGACAAAATTACCTTTCAAACAATTAAAACTAAATCAAAATCGGTTCATCCGTTTAGGCGCTATGATGCCACAGACAGACACACAGATACACAGCAACACACGTGAAACTTATAACACCCCTTCTTTTTCCGGCGGGGGTTAAAAATACCTCTTCATTGATCAGCAAGTGAATATTGCCAGATGTTGCAGCAAACAGGCGACGTTAGGATTGAGGACAACTTTTTTTTTATCGAATATACGCTTGCGCTTGACCACTATCTCACCTGATGGTAAGCGATGATGTGGTCGACGGTGAAGCACGCTTGCCTAGAAAAAACCTATTCACTCTTGACTTAAAGACCCCAACATTGTAGCTATCTGGAAACACAGACTCCGGCAGGGAATTCCACTCCTTAGCTGTACGCATAATGAAAGTGTCACCAAACGATGACGCATCGCCGTACGTCTCTGGTAATCCAATGATGGAACGGGCTGGGCGGAATCAGATCATGCAATTCCATCGCACACTCCCCGAAATGCAACCGATAAAAAACCGACAAGCTGGCAACTCGGCGACGATGTTCAAGGCTCTGGCGCTTTGACTCGACCAGTGCCTCATTGCCGATGAGTCTCTTGGCCCGCTTTTCGATCGACTCGAGTGCACCAAGCTGGTATTTGGCTGATCCGTCCCAGAGATGAGAACAGCCGGCCGATTCTACTAAGTTGCAAAATTACACGTCCTATCGCTATAACGCAACGGTGCTATTCCTATCACCGAGCGATGGTTACCTTTAAAGTCATTCTACTATTTGTTATGTTCGAACGGGAACGAAACCGCTGCTGAATTGGAGCGGGAATGTAATTTAATAAAAACACGTTAAGTTGTGATACCAGCATGACAAATAGTATGTTTTGATGATACCACAGTATAAAATATAAATGTTACTAAATAGAAATAAGGATCACCAAACGTGTTTTTTAATACAATAAATTATTCAAACCATATTACTTAAAATTTGATTGATTCAAAAATGGAAAATTTGGATGCTAAAATAATAAAAACTTAGAAAAACGTTTCATTTTACGACTCTTGCAAGGCAGATTTGTGAAACGAAACGTTTTGGTTATGTCAAAGACTCAAAGTTATGATGATGATGATGTAAACAATCAGCGGGAAGCAAAAACTTTTGTTGGAAGTTCATCAAAATGATTGATTTACTGTGAGTATTTGTTTTATTATATTATTGCTTATTTATTTATCAAGTCAAATATCGCACCATAGACCGTTATTGTTGTTTTGTATTGTATCCAGTGCTAAGCGACAAATGTTTAAGTAAATATTGACGACCCACTTGAGATCTTGAGGGTTACACACACACGACCCAAGTGAGCCCAAGTTACACTTGTATTAGCTAAGTTTAGATAAAATTTAAATTATGTGACAACTTGCAGATTGGTGCTTTCGTTTTCTGGCAAAAGATTTAGTCTCGCTACAACTGTTCTTCTAATAATACGTAAATATTTTCAATGGAAGATACCAGGCGAAAAACAACATCAGTTCGTCAACTCGAACTGCTTCTTACTTTCATGGAGGGACATACGAATTTTGCCGTGGGACAAGTCCGGTCCAAAGAAGGACGAGCCGTCTCAGCTCGCTTGTGAGAACAGTGCGCTGAAATTTTAAATTCCGAAGGCGTTATAAGGACCCCTAAGGATTGGTCAAAGGTATGTTTTCAAGTTGATATTATGTAATCATTAGAAATACTAATTTGACATGACAATAACAATAACTTTTTATCTCTTTTAGTTTTGGAATGATTATAAATGTAGAGTGCGGACCAAGCTCTCTGAAATAAATAGAGGTTTTAGGGCTACAGGGGGTGGACCGAGCAGGGTACCTCGGTTAACTCCTCTAGAGGAAAGGGTGGCTGCCCTTCTAGGTAGAGATGTTGGCCCACTTACTGGAGTCCGTCAAGATCCAGAGATTCAAATTGAGGTGATGGGACAATTGTTGATCATGATAATTAAATGCCAAAAATTCAATCATTTATCTTACATGTTTAATATTTTTTTGTTCAAACAGTACCTCAATAATACTGAAGATATAGAAGTGGAACAGGAACTGGCACTGCCAGCGTCAAACTCACCTGTTTTGTGAGTAACCTACTTCACCTTTTTGAGAATTGATATTAGCCATTTACTTACATAATTATTTATAAATTCTTTCTTTCAGAGATTTATATTTTATTCAAGAGAGTTCCGGCGCTCAAGGAAACATGTCGCCAGCGAATTCCAGCAGAACAACACTGGAATCGCCAACAATTACTACAGAATCTCAGCAGAGAGATGCTCCTGTGGAAGCAGTAGACGTTCAGCCAGCCAGTCAAGGCTCCACACCACCACCAATATTTAAGGTTCTCATTATTGAATAACTTCTCATATTGATTTTCTGTCATTAGATTATATTTTAAAACATTAATTAATGAAAAGCAGCAAGTTATGTTTTTGACCAGTCACTTTTTATTTCATAAAATCTATACAATAACAAACTCAACAAAAAAATCTTAACTTAAAGTTCAAATATTCATGGACCTATTAGTATTATCTATTTGACATAGAAAAACTCCAATCTATAAAAAGCGCTCTCAAGGGTCCTTCCACTTGACAACCCTTGGCTCACTTATAAGTAACCACCATGCAGGTACTAAGACGAGCAACACTCTCACGTCCACGCAAACCAAAACGAAACAATAACTCTATATTTAATGTGTATTTATACAATAGATTCTTACGTTTGCTTTATTTGCAGAAAGGCCTAGAAACCGACAGCCGAGACAAAATCGCCCGCGCGCAGGTGTTGCCCGCCCCCGAGTACATCAGAGTAAGTGACATTTTGTCAAACAGAAAACTGCCAATTAGAACCCAATTAATAGCTATAATTAATTACATATTGTAGGGAACATGACAGCTCTCGATGAGGCCAGGGCAACCATAGCCCGCATTGAAGAGATGCGTGCGCGAACAGATGCAACATTGGCCATAGCAGCATTAAATATATCGACTGCTTTGACCAGCATGGCGACTGCTTGGACCAGCATGGCGGAGAGTCTGCGCATCTACTTATCTCGGAGTAAGTATCTTAGACGCAGGTATATAGAGCGAATCTAGTCAATCCTTAACCTGAGCTCAATTGCGCTTCATCCGAAAATCAACCTTATTTGCATAAAGTTATTGTTCTATTTCATATGATAAGCTTGATCACAGATGTCTGAAAGAATATGCAACCCAACTTTATGCAAATAAGGTTTATTTTCGGATGAAGCGTATCTCTGCTAAGCTTAAGTGATTTGGGCCGAAATTATTTTTTTTACTTTGAGTACCTGAGTATGGTCACATAGAGATTGCATTGTGTGCAGTGGTTCAATCAACAGTTTTAGATAAAGTTTTATGAATTATTTATTTAATAATCAAGAATACGCATTTATTATTGTTGTAGGCTAATAATAACATTATATAAAGCAACCAGGTTCTATTTATATATTTTATAATAATGGAAATATTGTTTGTTTCAGATGAATGAGTAATGATGATGACTGATGCATGGATGAAGAAGATTATTGCTGTATATAGTATTATTCATAATCAAGCTCTAAACAATTGTTTCATTAAAAACACACCTAATACTTCTTTTGTTTTAATGGTTCAGCTTTATTATCATTTACTTATATCCTTAAACATAAAAAAATTAAATGACTTAAACTTTTAACAGACCTATGTCTGTTAAAATGTAAAAATACACAAAGTAAATTAAGATTTATTGCCTTGAAGACCACAGGCGTTGCACCAAAGCTGCTTGGTAATTCCGCCCTTGCTCTAACAGGTAATTCGGGCGCCGCCGTAATCCTTGACCACCAGCAATAAATCCAGCACCATCATTTACTTCTCCACGCTGACGCCCCATAACTTCTAGGTCCTCATCGTCTAACTCAAGACCTGATTTGAGCGAAATGTTGTGCAGTACACAACAAGCATTAGTTATTTTTGCTGAAACCTCTGGCTTGTAGTGCAGCTTTCTATCTACTAGTAAGCATCTGCAATAACAATGTAATTTGTAATAATTGCAATATTAATTTTAATATAAATTTACTTAAGAGGTATAATAAAATGTATACCTAAATCGAGCTTTTAAAATTCCTATACATCATTCAACAACATTTCTTGTACTCATATGCTTCTCAGTGTAGTATGCTTCAGGACTGTTTGGAGTAGCATTGAGTATAGGGGTCATCATTGCTCGCCTTAAAGGAAATCCTGAATCGCCTGCAAAATTAATATCATTTATAAGCATGCATTCAAAGAGGGATGTTACACTGTTATAAATCCAGGATCAAGGCTCATATCCTTTATGTGTATGTAATAAATATTATAAACACAAAGTACTCTTATTATGTCTATATCTAGTCAAATATGATCTATGATTCTAGATGTAAATTGTATGATAGTTTAATATGCCTCATATAAAGATATTATTGAGTAAACTATGATGAAATAATTACCTTACCTAATAAATAAAAATCTTCACCAGTAGTGTTAATCAATTCATCTAGGATTGGCTTTAGGGGATTATTATTCCATGCAGCACTATCATGAGTTGATCCCGGGTTAGTCGGATCAACACACAAAATTCGGGCATCTGAATCACAAATCTGAAAAAGTTTAAGATATTAATATTTATTTATTTCGACTGCTATCTCTATAAAGATTTTAAAGAAGAAACAACTCACAATTAAAGTATTTAAGGAATGATATCCCTTTCTGTTAAAATAACGCTCTTCGTGAATTATTGGCGGAACTATAGCAACATGTGTACCATCAATGCACCCCAGAACTCCAGAAATGCCAAACTTTCTATAAAATCTGTAAACAACACATTATTTATATTAATGAGGATATAAGCATCATACAGTCAGAAATGGATATAATGCAATACTTGCCCTCTTTTGATTTCATCACGATCTTCTCTGAAGCTTGGAAATTTAACATATTTTTTAAAAATATTGGGCTTGTTTAGCACCTCAGTCACTTGTTTAAGTGCTCGAGAAACTGAGGGTTGTGATACGGCATGACATTGCGACTGTCCTACCAGTGTTTGGTACGAACCAGTCGCATAAAAAGCCAGTGCAACCAAGATCTAAAACAACAATTGAGAATATTTTATCAAGTTGTGAAACAACACTAAAACATAATTGTACAATTACTGGGTACTTACCTTTGTTTTCGTATCAATGCCATCAGAACGAAGATTAACTGGCATATGAGGACTGATTTCCTCAGTTAAAGCCCTTGCAAGATCTTTGGAGAGTCGGTATGTTTTAATGAACTGTCGATCCGTCAAGTCAAAAGCATCATTGTACATTCTTGACGATACATTTTTTCTTCTTACTCTTCCATTGTCAACCTCATGGGCAAGTTCAACAAAATCCATATAAAACATCATTATTTTTAAATAAAAAATGAAAAAAGTCCTAGACCGATACCACAAAAGTTACACTTTACCAACTTTTACTCAACCGCGAATTTTGACAGATGTACCGTCCGATTGTCGTTCCGGTGCGATTCTATCAATGTGTCAAAACATTAGTAGAATGCGTGTAAATGTCACGCTTGCGTTCGACTTTGTTAGCAGAATACGATCTTGCGGTTGTCTCGATCGATCGTTGCGTTTCGACTAAACCGTAACTTATTTTGGATCGTTATTCATTAGCAGAATGAGAAAACGCTATAAAGCTGTGATTCAGCGGCGATTTCGCTGCGATCGTCACACAATATGGTTAGTAGAATCGGCCCCCAGTACTCGTACTCGAACTTGCGCTTGATACAAGTTGAGCAGCTGTTCCGGCGTGAAGAAAAATGAAATTGGTGTTCCTACGAAAGTGCTTCAAAGTCCCCAATTTCTGCATGACATCAACGCCAATTTCTTCATTGTAAGGACGCGTACATTTGCAGCACATTGTCACAGCAGGAGACGTTCCGTTGGAGTCGGACGTAGACCACTCTACTGTTTGTTTGCCATTAGGAATGTTACGGGGTTGCTGTATTCGACCGGTTATGGTGCGAGCTTTAAGTCCAGGTAAATGTCGTGTTGTTTTCTGATAAGAAAACTTCTTAACTTTTTTTCGTTGCCCTGACTGTTTTTTTTTCAATCTCAAAACATTTTTATCAACTTAACCATTTGCAAGCAATTGTCAAGGAGTCGCTCAGTTAGTAAATTCGTAACGTGTTCGTTCGTCAAAACGTAGATTTCTTAAAAGATTTCTAGGTGTGCAATCGTTGTCTGAAATGCGATAACATTTAGTTAGATTTTTAGCAAAAGATTTGCGACTGAAATATAACATCTCCAAACAGCAATGGATTTTCTAGATGCCCATATTGCGATTACAACTGGGCATGGTAGTTAGTGTAAGCTTTATTTATTTACATATGTACATTATTATTTACAAACTAACATTAGAACTAAAATAAGAGTAAAAATATGTACGGGGCGTCAAAAAAATCGTCCACATCGCTGTCAACAGGCAAAGTGCCCAGAAGGCTGGCAGCATTGCTACGTTAGATGGCAATGCTGATTCTTTGGCCCAAAAAAATGCCAGCCGTCTATAATGGGTGTGCACTCGGACCCCATGGCCCTAATGTTTCAACCCCAAACGGCTCAAACACATAATTACCAATTTAGTTGTTGTATTTGGGCCGTTTGAGGTTTTCAGCACCTGCAGCAGGGAATTATATAATTGTCACCATAAATCATCTTTCTGCAATTACCCTATACTTTTCAGTCTGAAACTTCAATATTCCTTTTTAGGCATTCTGGAGACACCTTTCAGTTTTATCTTATGTGACATCTACCCACTCACATACGACCTGAATAAATATTGTTTTTACGTAAACTGACACTCAGTGCTATTTTTAACCACAATTCCCAAAATGCCAAAGTAGGGTCAACTTTTATCATAAATGCCCGAAATTACTGTTGAATAAAATTATTGATTAATTTTTTTTTTTTATACAAGCTTTTTTCGTATTCCTCTCAGCAAACCCTTTCATTTGATACCCTTATCATGGTAGTGCACAAAAAATTACTGGTCCGCCATCTTGATCCATCCGCCATATTGGGCTTAGAATGACATCACTTAGATAACCATGCATTGTCATCCAAACCAACATTTAATTTTAATCGGTGGAGGATAACTGCTTTAAAATTCAGTTATTAGATTTGACCCGAACATACATACATACATTGCAAGTTAAATAAAAGTGTAATGAAAGCGCGCACCACATTATGCCGAACGAGGTTTGCTAGTAGGTCGCAAAGCTACCGTGAAATAAGAACCAGCTAACAATGAGTCACCGTGTTACGTATGACTCTTAAATAATCGCTTGTTTTTTCACACAACACACACTTAAAACACTTCTGGGAAGCTTTTAAGCTCACTTGATGACAATAGCATTATTTTTTTTTGTCAGGAAAAAATGTTCAGTCGAAGATCTCACTGGCTGCATAATAGGATAGTTGACAAACAAGTAAAATTTCAAAATTTTAAAAACCCCCGGCACATTTATCTTGCGAAAACACCCCGATTTAAACAGTAAAACGCCCATAACTTTTGTACGGCTGAACCGATTTTATTCAAACATAGCTAAGAACACTCTCGACAAAACCACCTTTCATACAAAGAAAACTAAATCAAAATCGGTTCATTCGTTTAGACGCTATGATGCCACAGACAGACACACAGATACACAGCAACACACGTGAAACTTATAACATGTTTTATTTCTTTTGTCACGTAAACAAAAAATTACGAGGGTACAGTGCGTTGAAATATCGTGTGACGTCACGTTGTGCTAAACTGTATACTGACAAAGTGACGTCACAAGCGCCCTACTCCTGAACATTGATGCGTTTTATCTTTGTATTTATTTATTTGATAAAGCAGATAATACGGGTCCAATATTATTTGATAATCTTGCTGATGGACTAAATAGAATTATCATTTTTCTACCTAGGGAACATCCTTATTTTCAGCCTTCTAAATATCACTGACGTGGACTCACAATTACAAATCACGCATTGTGGTTTCATGGAGTTAAGATTTCGATAAAGGATTCATCTTTATCCGTCAAAGATTTCGTCGACGAAACTGTCCTTACTTCTGTTTCTAAACTATTCTGAAGTAATAAATCTTCTTTTATTTTACTATCCATAAGCAACTCCTACTTTGCTTGCACATTGACGGTAATTAAATCCTCTAAGGCGGTGTACATAAAGTTTTTCTACGATCATAATCCCTGTAGGTGGCTAGGGTCTAGTGACGGGGTCACGCATCGGACGGACAGATACATGTGCGCAGCCGCGTGATTAGTGTGCGCATACGCAGCAGCCGCTGTAACCCGAGCCGTGCGCATACGCAGCCCGCGCCCGCGCCATAACATAATTAAAAATGATTTAAGGCATTCGCTCCGGCTGCTTTGTTTCGCGCATTATGTTTCACTTGTTCGCGTCGCAGTCGCGCTCGCACCTCCATTTTTAACGCGGCCCGCTCTTAATTCTGTCACAGTTTTTATAACCCTTTTGTATTTATTAATTCCCTTTCGGCTCCGGTAGCTCTACGCTTCTCGGAAAACGATTTTGACGTGACATTTCTCTGGGTCGCGCCGTGTCCCTGTGTTAATGAAGCGTCCGATTTCGGCGCCGGCAAAAAAACAATCATATTTCGTGTAATCAAAGCGAGGTCGCATTCTATTCCAAAAACCGATAATTAGCACTTCTCAAAAGTTGTTTATTTTGTTCTGATTTGAACAATGGTGTGGATCTCATAATAATTCATTGTTTTCAGATAGGAACCATTATTTGTTATGTTTTTAATAAGTTTGACGTGTGTTGCTGTGTATCTATGTGTCTGTCTGTGGCATCAAAGCGCCTAAACGGTAAAACCGATTTTAATTTAGTTTGTTTTGTTTGAAAGGTGATATTGTCAAGATTGTTCTTAGCTATGTATGAATAAAATCGGTTCAGCCGTTCAAAAGTTATGGGCGTTTTACTGTTTGAATCGGGGTGTTTTCGCAAGATATAGTGTCATAATTACGTGTTCAATAGATTGCCGATCGAAGCGTATCTACTATGTACTAGAGAAATTATGTGGCATGAAATAAAAAAAAATTAATTAAAAAAATCAAAAAACCCGACTGCTTCAAAAGCGAACTAAAAAGTCGTAAACAAGGAAAAAATCATGCTGTGCAGTCGGAGGATACATATTCGCCGGCTGGGTGACCAAAATCTGGTGTATCCTCCGCCTGCACAGCATAATTTTTTCCTTGTTTACGACTTTTTAGTTCGCTTTTGAAGCAGTCGGGTTTTTTGATTTTTTTAATTAAATTTTTTTATTTATAACTTTTTAGTTAGTTTTTCCGAATTAGATACATTTAAACATATAAGTGTTATATATTTTTGAAATCACCTCTTAAAACCCTTTATTTTGATATCCCACACGATGGGTTTGGAAGAAAAAAAAAATTTGGGCCCCCACAATATGGCACCCAAAATCCGCCATTTTTTTATTATCCAATTTTAATGTAGCCTATGACACTCGCAGAGTTAAGACGCATCGATTGACGTACGAATCATCAAAATCGGCCAACGCGTTTGGTCTCTGGAACGCCACATAGGAACAAACATACATACATACATACATACTTACATACATACATACATACATAGACTGATAAACACATTACCCTCCTTCGGCAGTCGGGTAATAAGTCGGGAGTTTTTGAAATTTTACTTGTCATTGTATCAAAGTGGTACCTAAGGAGTTTGCTTAGCCCGTTTGCCGTAATAATATATCTACGTTTGGGAACGTTCACTAACAAGTAAAATTTCAAAAATTAAAAAACCCCCGGCTCATTTATCTTGCGAAAACACCCCGATTCAAAAACGTAAAACAAAAAAAGTAAAACGTAAAACGCCCATAACTTTTGAACGGCTGAACCGATTTTATTCAAACATAGCTAAGAACACTCACGACAAAATTACATTTCAAACAAAAAAAAACTAAATCAAAATCGGTTCATCCGTTTAGGCGCTATGATGCCACAGACAGACACACAGATACACAGCAACACACGTGAAACTTATTTTCCGGCGGGGGTTAAAAAGGTATAAAATGGTGGTAAAACCGGCAAACAATGGGGAGTCACGTCAGCGCAGCGACAATACAGTTGCAGAGTTAAAAGTACATATTTAAAATGATTAAGTTCGACTTGTTGACGCGTCGCGGCTGGTTATCGAATTTCGGAAATCGAGCAGCCGTGTCCTGGCCGCTACCAAATAATTTTCCATGGTTCATTCATTGTTGACTTTGGAGTCAAGATTTCATGTAATTACGAGCACAAATATATGAAATCAATGCGTTGAAAACAGCACATTTTTAACCGACTTCAAAAAAAGGAGGAGGTTCTCGATTCGTCGGCATCATTTTTAGGGTTCCGTAGCCAAATGGCAAAAAACGGAACCCTTATAGATTCGTCATGTCTGTCTGTCTGTCTGTCTGTCTGTCTGTCCGTCCGTATGTCACAGCCACTTTATTCGGCAACTATAAGAACTATGCTGTTGAAACTTGGTAAGTAGATGTATTCTGTGAACCGCATTAAGATTTTCACACAAAAATAAAAATAAAACAATAAATTTTGGGGGTTCCCATACTTGAAACTAAAAATAAAAATATTTTTTTTCTTCAAACCCATACGTGTGGGGTATCTATGGATAGGTCTTCAAAAATGATATTGAGGTTTCTAATATCATTTTTTTCTAAACTGAATAGTTTGCGCGAGAGACTCTTCCAAAGTGGTAAAATGTGTGTCCCCCCCCCTGTAACTTCTAAAATAAGAGAATGATAAAACTTAAAAAAATATATGATGTACATTACCATGTAAACTACCAGCGAAAATTGGTTTGAACGAGATCTAGTAAGTAGTTTTTTTTAATACGTCATAAATCGTAAACCGCAATTTACCAAGTACGGAACCCTTCGTGCGCGAGTCCGACTCGCACTTGGCCGGTTTTATTTATATTCTCCGATTACTCCAAGACATCTGGACCAATTTGGAAAATTCTGCTTTTGTTTGAAAGGGTATGATGATTGGATCCCATGGAAAATCGAGGAAACTCTTCAAATTTTATAGGCACATATAGAGTTTTTGGTATTTTCATCAATATGGCAAGCATTTGCATTCAGAAAATATCATTTGGTGAATTGGAACTGATAAAGAAGAC
Organism: Orthosia gothica; assembly: GCA_949775005.1. Lineage (NCBI taxonomy): Eukaryota > Metazoa > Arthropoda > Insecta > Lepidoptera > Noctuidae > Orthosia > Orthosia gothica. Next base: position 4,874,754 of record OX459064.1, on the reverse strand, counting down.
CACAGATGGCCACTGGAACTTCTCAATGAAAAGTATGTTTTGGGTATAAGATATCTCAAATACATGTAGTTAAATATGAAGCAAATTTTAATAAATGGTTCTAATAAAAATGGTACCATCGAACTGATCTGGTGATGAAGCCGGAAGGTAGGCACCAGAACTCCGTAGTAAAACAATGTATCCCAGTCGTGTTTAGCCTTGTTGGTAGATATTTTTATGAGAAGTCCTCAGACCAAAACCGATTTTCATGGTAATAATATATGGTACAAACAACAAAAAGGGGGGAAAAAAATTGGTACCTACTAACGATATCGACTTTCGAAAAGAAAGTTATTTTTCGCTTGGTCTAGTTTTGGAAGTCGGTTTAATTTTTTTGTTATTTTTTTTTATAACGAACAGCTAAGATCAGCGAAACCAATAGGAATTCTTTAATGCTATTAACAGTAGAATGAGTCCCAATCTGTTTTTCCAATGTTGTTAAGCTGGCGAGCAATAACAAAGTAAGTAGCGAGTGTGCCGTGTTTGCGGTCGGCCGGCTGGCGGACACCATTGGCGGGCTGGCGGCTGGCGATCCATCAAGACGACAATCTATCACCAGCCGAGCCCAGCAACAACCGACACGCATGTTTTACACATCTACATATATTATGCGCATGTGGGTGTCCGTATTCTAACTTTAAGTGCGCAGTAGGTAGCCATAAAAACGTTCAGCGATATACGATCTGTACGATCATAAACCAAAGCGACAGGTTTTCTATGGTAATTTGACACTGAGTATTTTCTATGCTAGGCTTAGGATCCGTCTATTTAGGCTTCCCACTACATCTAACCAGAAATCCTGTTTGACGCTACGACTGGTTTTTAATTAAACCGACACGTCGGTATGGGCTTCTAATTAAACCGACACGTCGGTATGGGCTTCTAATTAAACCGACACGTCGGTATGGGCAAATGAATCACAAAAATCATCTGGTTGAATGTCATCGTCAGGATTTCTCAGTGTTTTATTTTGTTCTTGCATGCAGTTTAACGCTACGACTGGTTTCTAATTAAACCGACACGTCGGTATGGGCAAATGAATCACAAAAATGATCCGGTTGAATGTCATCGTCATGGTTTCTCAGTGTTTTATTTTGTTCTTGCGAATGCAACATAGTAGGTAGAGGTGGCTATCGCGTGGTCCATCTCTGTTAATTAGTTTTTTGTGAGGCTCGGCGGGGCGGGCCGGCCGACGCCATCAAATTACGATGAGTCGGCCTTTCGGCTACCGGCACCAGCGCGGGCGCCGCGGCCAACAATAATTATACACTCGTTACTACCGTGCTGCGCCCGCGACACGCACACATACACCTCGCCGCTGCTCTCAATACATTAAATCGGAGAAATTGTTTTGACAACAAATTAATGAACAGAATTTATTCAACTCACAGAGCTGTTCGTCGTGTTGACACTAGCTTACTGCTTTTGTTGATGACAATCTAACAAGATGGAGACTTTTTGTAGTTATCTGAGAATCATATTATAGGAGATTTCTAAACGGCCATATATCGTATGCGCATTGATAGGGAAGGGCACACGCGCGACTCGAGCAGTGTCGACGATAAATTCCATCGATAAAATCGGCGGCGTCGACGGCGCGCTCGGTAATTTCTTAACGACAGCGTAACCCGGTGGCGACGCGTGCGCCTACATTTTATTTCTCTCGCATCAAGAAGCCGACTCCGAAATAATCGTTCACCACTCAACTTAGATGGTAATCAAGGTGACTATTAACGACCATCTTAATGTAACTTTTTGGGCAATGATTTAGAAAGATTCCTTCGAGAGTAGTTAGATGTGTAGCTCGTGTGTTGAGTCATTTTCAAGATCACGATTGGGATATTTTGTCGTTAAGACCATTAAAAGTTTGCGTTGCACACAACTCGCTTGCTACGTATAATGTATGGTCCATATACAGATGAATTAGTTAACGTGGAGATGAGTGAGTGTTTTCTTGTTCGAAGTGGTCAGTTGAGGAGGCATTGTGTTTTTAATTGAATATAGGCAGAGGTGGCGCGGCGGCTACCGGCTACATTGTTGGTGCTATTCATACTTCGAGAGCGCATTCTACTAATTACCGCCGTACACTCGACGAGGCAGGGCTGCCACTCTATCATAAAGAAGCTTGAAGAGTGAAGAAGCTTAATAAAGAGTTATTTTTACTTTGGTAATTTTCAAACAATCTGCCTAGCCTTTTCCCATATTGGGGTCGGCTTCCAGTCTTACCGGATTCAGCTAAGTACCCGTGTTTAACATGACTGCCTAACTGACCTCCACAACCCAGTAACTGGGTAACACGGTATCCCTTGGCAAGACTGGTGTCAGATCTCAAGCTTCTGCCTATCCGTACCGACTGTCAAAGACCTTCAAATGGCAGCAGGGTACATAACGGCTTAACGTGCTTTCCGAGGCACGGAGGAAACTCGGTATGTTGAAATGGTCACCCATCCACGGACCGACCTCGTTAAGCGTTGCTTAAACTTGATGACCGACCAGTGACGCTGTTATTATTTAGCCACGAGCTCCTTTGGTATTTTTCAAACACAACAACGAAAATTAATGATTCCAATTGTAGGTTTTACTAAAAACAAATTCATTGTATTTTTACGATCTATGCTTCGAAAGGTCTACACTGGATCTTGATTTTTCATCGTCAAATGTTGTTCTGTTCTGATCCAACATTCCTTTCGTCTCGGAACTTAATTGGCGGACGCTGGTACAACCCTAAACGTAGTTACGCAGTAGGTACGTGCTGCTATGTAACATTATCTTTAATTAAAAACCTCCAGAGGCCATCTCTAGATTAGTCAGAGTCACAAAAAGGGTTACGAAGGATCAGGCGAAACACCTTCGTGATTCGTCACGAATCAAATTTATTTTTATTTTCTTAGAATCCTTTGTTGAAGTTAACCGAATTTGTTGTTTAATAAAAAGTGGCTAATTAAGAAATGTTGGGAGCTGCTGTTAGAGATTTGTGGTCCTTTTGTTCTGGATGCTAAGTTATACGATTTGTTTAGGTCTACCGTTCGAGGTTCGAGTTTGTGTCGGGTAAGGTTTATGTGGCAGTCTTTACAACGATTGATGGTCGGATTTATGCTTCGATGGTGATTTGTGTTTGGGACTGTCAAAGTATTAGAACCTGCTGTCAAATCAAGCATACCAAGAAATTAGCAAAGTTTAAGTTTAAGCTCGATAGATGGCGTTGTCTTCGAAATAGACACACGGTTGGCGCAGTGGTTAAGCGATTGACTGCTGCGCTGCGTGTCGCGGGTTCGATTCCCGCACGGAACAAATATTTGTATGACCTACAGATAGTTGTTCAGGCTCTGGGTGTTGTGTATGTGAGTTATATGTTTGTAAACGCACCCACGATACAGGAAGAAATTCCTAGTGTGGGGCAACGTTTTTTTTTTAAAAAGAAAGAAAAGAAAAAAGAAGTCGCAAGTGAGATTGTTTTGTAATATGGTATAGGGTCTTAACATTTTTAGCAAATATAGATAACCAGCTATAGATCAGAATACAATATATGTAGTTGTTTTATTTACACATTCAACCCTACTAGTGTGCACATTAGTTCTTTAGTCCAAACCTTTAAGTACTGAGTGCTAGTCTGACTGTTCGGTACTAAACATTGGTCCTTCGAGCCGGATAAATTAAGTTCCGGTTTTTGTGTCTTCGTCCGTGGTACTCGCAGTGGATCGTAATAACGTATCGTAAGTTTAACAGTCGTAAAGCTGGTTTCTCTGAAACTACCTGGGTAAATAGGGATGTTTCCTGGGTAGAAAAATGATAATTATATTTAGTCCGTCAGTGAGATTATCAAATAATATTAGACGCATATGTTTTGCTTTACCAAATAAATCAAAATTGACAAAGATAAAGCGCATCAAAGTTCTTAAGCTTGTGACGTCACTTTGTCAGTATAAAATGTAGCACACCGTGACGTCACACGATATTTCAACGCATTATATCGTCGTCACATTATGTTTACGTTTTAAAAGAAAAAATACGAGTCCAATATTTTTTATTAATCTACCTGACGGACTAAAAGCTAATTTTCAGTCAACTACCCTATTGCAGTGAATATTTCGGTTCTTTGTTTGAATATCGACCCAGATTCTTGTAATCTACCTTCTAGTCTGTGCCGAGGGGGAACAATTAAAGACGACCGACGAATTAGATCTTAATCCACAGGGATTAAGATATAAAACGCAATTAAACTATCTAGCACATCTAGCCAACATTAACACAGCGTAGATTGCGCATAAAGCTGCAGTTACACTGGCGATCGGCTATCAGGCTGGTGGTCGCGTCTCGTTGGCTGCTTAGCGCAACGATAATGGCTGCCATTACGCGTCATTCCCAGCATTCCTGCGTCGCGTATACACAATAACACCGTTGCGTATCGACGACAAAACGCCGCTGTCGTGAACCCGGCCTAAGGGTCAAACACTACAATGAATGCTGTGATATTTATAACAGTTACTTTCACCAACAAGCCGTTGGAATTCGGCTAAGACTTTGTACCACAGATATAAAACTTACTAGATGGCGCGATTGTATGTACTTCGAGTGTCGAAAAACGGAGTAAAATTATGATATGATGATGATGAAAAGAATATTCCTATTCATAGTTATTGTATTCAATGTTTTTTTTTGATTTTTAGAAATTGTCTCACACACTGTTCTGTTGTTGTTGAATTAGTTATTTTACCTATGTTTGTTATATTTGTAAGTATGTGAGAACCATGTTCCTACTTATCAAATTTATAAATTTTCCTGTTAATGCTTTTAATACTTTATACCTGTACGTAGTATAGTGTGTAGAGCTATTCTGGGTGCATCATCCTCACATATATTAATGTATGTACTTAGGTAAATATTGTAAAATACCTATTTTTTTTTTTTAAAAAGAGTAAAATGGAGGTTCTTGTGCGTTCTTCTCCATATAGGTGCACGGTAGATTTTTTTTTTTTGTTTAACTTGTAAATTTTAATTTTAATTTATGTGACGTTCAAAATTGCCGTTTATTGGCCTAATTGAATAAATATATTTGACTTTGACTTTGATCAATGATCGTAATTTGAGTTTTTCATTTAGCATTATCGGCACCGGCAAGCCACCGAAATCTTGAAAAATGCCTTTTTAAGCAATTTTTAGCTGTTAACGACTGTATAGAAAAAGTTGGCCAAGGCATTGGAAATGTTTTCTTTCATTGGTAAGTAAATTTGTTTATAAATTGTGTGTATATAGTGGCACGCTTGGTTTTCATACAGATGGAGGGACTTGCGTTATCTATTTAGATTTATGTCTGTGCTTTGTACATAAAGTTTACTGTTATTAAGGTATGATTTACGTCCGTAGGGCTGATATATTTGGTAATACTTAGATAATGCAGGTGATAATTATGCCTCTAAACTGAGTAAACTGGGCAGATATATTTTAACTTACAAAATTATGGCGATTGGGGCGATATTTGGGGAAACTGAATAGAATAGGTAGTTGAAGGAGTTGCTACTGATGATGATATCGAGGTGGGACGCATAATCACTGTCAGCCAGAAAGCATAGTCATTATGCTTCGAAGGACCATATCAACATATGGTCCTTCGAATACAAAGGGCTTCATGGAACGATTGAAAATATTAACCACCTTTGGCAAACAGATTAATTGCCTCATTTGGACTGCCTACTGTGAGAATAAAGGATATTTGGATAAAAGTAAATATGAACCTTAATAATGCTTATAAATAAACTACTTGCCAAACAAAACTTTTTAATACTCAATTAATTTTCTCGAGCACAGGTAATATGGATTCAGTTACGCCTGCGTATAAGTGAGTAGTTGCCTGATTGCAACGTGCAGCGGTTACATCTTTATTCAACGCGGCACCTAGGCAGGCCCGCGAGACTCCGGGGCGCGCGATGAGACGCGAGACGCGCATAATTGCGGCCGCAACCTAATGTGCGGTGTCGCGGAATGTAGCACTTTCCATGTTAACGAGCGTGTTCAGCACACCGCCCCATCACGCATCCTTAGACCCTGACACACCTCGCCACAACGTCCGCCGATTTATACCTTACACAAGTAACACCTATTTGTGGTAATCCTCATCCCAGTTTATTACTAAATTTATGATCAGCAAGATTTATAGGTACCTACTTAGTTAATAACGATGCGCCCGACCAATAAGACAATCTGCACAAATGTATAAACCACTGAATCCTGGCACATCAACACCGAGACGTACGCTTTCATTACGTACGGAAATAAATCAAAAATAATACCAGCGTAAAAGATAGCGAATGGAAAATCATCCCCCCCGCCCCGCGCGCCCGAACCTCGTGATTTATGCCTGTAATTTTCCGGGCGGTTACGTAAGTAACTCGCGATTTTTCTCCCTGCACACACGTAATTAGATAATTTTCATGAATTTCTTCTCGGAGCGACGAACCCGGAAGGCTTTCTTTAATATATTATGTGAACCTTCAAGTTCTTTTTTCCTGAAGTAACACGTAGCAAAGATTAAGTACACAGGGCACGTCTTATGTTTACAACTTTTCTTTTCATAGTGCAGTCGAAAAAAAAGGTAAGTTACGCACAAAATTTCTGCTTACAACACATTGGGCACTCTTTGAAAGGTCTTTATTTATAATAAGAGGATTAATAAAGCATACAAGCTGTGAATTAATAAGGTACGACCGCTCGCTCCCCGGGCCGTTCCCGTATTAATTTCTGTCACAGATTTAATTGCTCACCTCTGGCTTAAGCTTTTTAATAAATTCGAGGACAGACAACGAAACGCGACGCGACCAAAAAATACACGACCCGGGCGCGCTCGACCAAAAAAAGGACGGATTTTAATTTATAAAAGACAGGACAAACGATTAATAATTTATTTGTATCCTCGGTTTCTTGCGCGAGAGGGTCGAGCGTTAAAAACAACCGTTAAAACCGGCGACTTTGTATAGCTCGCGCTTAGCCAGAAATGCCAATTGCGGGTAGACACAAGTATACAGCGAGCCGGAATGTCGCTTTAAAAAACCTCGCAAATAAATAAATCGCGTCGCACGCACCGGCCGAGCAAAAAAAAAAACATCCACCATATTCGATTCTTTAATGTGATCTTTAAAAAAATAGAAGTAAGCGGAGGCTGCCTCCGATTGAAAATGAATGAGGGCGAGCGCGATAGTGGAAATTAGCATTGAGGTAGGATCCAGGAGCGGCTTTTGTGCGATTATATCGAGGTGTATTCTTTGCGCTTTTTACGGCGGCGGCGGCGAGCCCGGCGCGTCTTTTCAGTCCCTATTACGATCCTGTCGCCTTTTTGTTGCAGATAATTATTGTCACCCTACAATATCACATCGATATCTAGCTATATGCTGCGGGATCGAGGACCAAAAAAAAAAGATTCTGCATTCAATGCCGTACGTCCCATTCTCTATCTTCATCTCTACCAACAGCTTTATGATTATTAGTTGCAGAAGAAATCGCGTTAATTAATTATATATGTTCTGTTGATATAAAGGATTGCACTTCACTGAAAACAGTATACAGTTCTTGCTTATTACAATAACATGATATGGAAATGGTAACAATAGCCGAACGCACAAACGCGCTTTACGTAAACAAGCCGAAAGCCGCCGTAGATTAGATCACCGGTGACGTTGGCGCGGTCAGTGCGATCCATAAATTAGCGATTACGCATATATCCAATAATAAAAGCAACAATGGGATTGAATGCAGATGAGCGGGGCGAGCGAGGCGGGAACGGAGCCCGCCGATCGACATTTGTATGCGCTATCTAAGCGCACAATTGGATGCCGGCGCGACTCTTCGCGCTAATGGTACACTATCGAGCGATCGCACACCGCCGCTTGAAAAGTGGAGACCGCCGCGGAATACGGACCACACGCCCGTTTAGTGGCCACAGTAAATAAATAAACATGCCCAATGATCTGCGAGTGGAAAAACAATTGTTCTGTTGTTTTCCGCACAGCAATATTCATTGGTAGACTGGGGGAAATTGGGTTAATGGGTAACGATCGTTATCGACTGCTTCTAAAAAGGTTATTTTCATAATAAAGATTTTGAAAAGGTGTCATTGCCAACACCACCATTGAGAGCTCTAAGGACCCCGTATACAAAACCACTGCTTCTTAAATAAAATTCTCAACGTGCCCTCAACTAAATTGATTTCAATAAGACGCTGCCAATAAATATTCCACACTTATAACATGTTTCATCGACACCTTATTAATAACGTCTGAATCTTAAAATCCAAATTTAATATGTAATACAATCGAATCAATAAACCTGCAACGTAAAATATGAGATTGTATAAGGAATCTCATTATGGTTTTTAAAAAACAGGCAATTATGAAGAAATGTCAAAAAACTTAATAATATTTAATGGTGTCCGAAAAATAATTACATGGCATTTTTGTATTATTAACTCGAACGATTTAAAAAGGTCGGGATAATTAACGTGTGCAATAACAATCATATTAATGTTTAATATTTAAGGTCTTATGGTAAAATTTGCATATAGTGGTGATTCTTTAACTTTATCGCGTTAATTCATAAATAATTACTGTGTAAATTTGTTTCGTGGAATTCCCTCGCATAATGTGATCAGATACTGCTGCAGATGCTTCAGGAGTCTGGTGTAAAAAAAGGGTTATTTATAATAAATTAAAATGGTTTAATGGGAAATTTAGTACAGTTAATTATCACAAGAAAGTTATGACCTATGGCTCTGAGACGTGGTCGCTCACAATGGGCCTCATCAGCTTACAGTCACCCGAAGCAATGGAGAGGGCTCGGAGTGTCCTTGCGTAATCGAATCAGAAATATAGAGATCCGCAAGAGAATCAGGGTTGCCGACATAGCCCGAATAATTGCCAAACTTAAGTGGCAGTGGGCAGGGCACATTGCTCGCAGAACGGATGGCCGATGTGGCAGAAAAGTTCTGCAGTGGCGACCGCGAACGGGAAGACGCTGCGTTGGAAGGGCTCCCACCGGGTGGACCGATGACCTGGTGAAGGTTGCGGGAATATGCTGGATGCGGGACGCACGGGACTGGTCAATGTGGCGACGCTTGGGGGAGGCCTATGTCTAGCAGTGGTCGCCTTTCGGGTGATATGACTATGATGATGATCACAAGAAATATTATCTGTAAAGGAATCCTCAATTTTCGTAACCTATAGGCAAAATATCGAAAAGACCTCAAAACCGAAAGTAAAAGTATTATGAATATCGACATGATATGCACTGTTCTAGGACTTGTGACCTCATTCTGAATTACTCGACGTCCATTGACGTCTTCAGTTGACACAAATCTAATGCCACATCGTTTATCAAAGTCGCTTAGGTTCGCAAGGAAATTACAGAAAGCCAACTGCCATATTTTTTATATGTATGTAGAAGGCGATCTAATAACTTCGTTATCTTTGGTATGGATTTTAGTGGCACAGTTTTATGTGGTGTCTATTTTGACGATCAGCATCAAAGACGTCTGAAAACTTGGAGACCACAAGAACTGCGATGTGAAATGCTTTATAATCAACAATGGTTCTGATAGGTGACAACTGAGGTACTAAAGCTTTGACCATCATGTCCAATGACATTTCAATGTGATGGCCTAACACATCCAAAGATTTGACAAGTAAAATTTCAAAATTTAAAAAACCCCCGACACATTTGTCTTGCGAAAACACCCCGATTCAAACAGTAAAACGCCCAAAACTTTTGAACGGCTGAACTGATTTTATTCAAACATAGCTAAGAACACTCTCGACAAAATCACCTTTTAAACGAAAAACTAAATCAAAATCGGTTCATCCGTTTAGGCGCTATGATGCCACAGACAAATACACAGATACACAGCAACACACGTGAAACTTATAACACTCCTCTTTTTCCGGCGGGGGTTAAAAAGGAGGTTAGAGCTTACGGAACAGTATTCATTACTGGATGCCCCTCCAATAATTAATACTGATACCGTGTCGTAAAAATAAGTGAAATTGAGTGTAATTAGCCAGTTATTCAACATATGGGAGAAACATGACGTTACAGGGGTGTCATGACAAAGACGTAACTTTATGGACCACAAAGTTGATGAATACAAACTTTGTTTTTTACCCGAATGCCGAAGGAGGGTAATGTGTTTATCAGTCTATGTATGCATGTAAGTATGTATGTATGTAAGTATGTATGTATGTATGTATGTATGTTTGTTCCTATATGGCGTTCCAGAGACCAAACACGTTGACCGATTTTGATGAATCGATGACATACGTCAATCGATTCGTCTTAACCCTGCGAGTGTCATAGGCTACATTAAAATTGGACAATAGAAAAATGGCGGATTTTGGGTGCCATATTGTGGGGCCCCAATTTTTTTTTTTCTTCCAAACCCATCGTGTGGGGTATCAAAATAAAAGGTTTTAAAGAGGTGATTTCAAAAATATATAACACTTATATATTTAAATGTATCTAATTCGAAAAAATACTAACTGAAAAGTTATAAATAAAAAAACTTAATTCAAAAACTCAAAAAACCCGACTGCTTCAAAAGCGAACTTAAAAGTCGTAAACATGGAAAAAAACATGCTGTGCAGGCGGAGGATACACCAGATTTTGGTCAGCCAGCCCGCGAATATGTATCCTCCGACCGCACAGCATGATTTTTTCCTTGTTTACGACTTTTAAGTTCGCTTTTGAAGCAGTCGGGTTTTTTGAGTTTTTGAATTATTATTTTTTTCTATGACCACTCTCTCACCTGAGGGTCAGCGAGGATGGGGTCCAATTGCCTAGAAGCAACCTACTATTCACTCTTAGCTTAAGACCCCAAGTCAGTGTTTCATGATACACATACCCCGACAGGGAATGCCACACCTAAGCTGTACGCATAATGAAAGCATTTCCAAAAAAGTTTTGTGTTGTGATGTGAGATGTTTATTATTTAACGGTGGCGCATCTCCTCAAGTCTTGTCGTCTGATGATGGAAGAGACGGAATTAATATGTGCAAGTCAAGATTGCTAGATATAAGTTCCATCAGAATAGAAAAGACCCTGATGACACGAAAATTCGTCTTAATAAACGCCAATGCGTTTAATTTATCCACACATTAGCATAGACGTCCTCAATATGGCCGGGTCCGAATATTACCATTTGCCAATTGATTTGCCGAATTTATTGTCCGGTGTCAATGAGCTCGTCTGCTGGCTGATTGAAATGCGTTTGTATGACTTTAATGCTGTGTACCGAATAATTATTGGGTACGAATATTTTAAACGAGACTTAGATAGTCGATACATAATGAAATATTGTGATAGTTGAAATAAAATCTAAATTTTACAAGGTAAGGTACTTGTTATTTTCTTTCTTTCTTTTTCGTGTGTGGATTTGCACACCAGAGGTTGTCACCTCTGGTGTCAGAGTTAATTTAGCCACCTCTGAGAACCCCACAGACCTCTGACTTGGCTATTTTAGACTTACTAATATTATAAAGCTGAAGAGTTTGTTTGTTTGAACGCGCTAATCTCAGGAACTACTGGTTGGAATTGAAATATTCTTTTTGTGTTGGATAGGCCATTTATCGAGGAAGGTTATAGGCTATATAACATCACGCTACAACCAATAGGAGCGGACCATAAATGAAAAATGTTGCAAAAACGGAACAAAAGGGAACTTTTTGAGAGGTTGCGTTGCGTGCGCAATATTCATGTATGTAAGGTAGGTAGGGTAGGGTAGGTAGGTAGCAAGTTGACAGGAGCGAAGCCGCGTGGGACAGCTAGTTAACTATATAAGTCCAGCAGCCTAATTGCGTAAAAGCAAAGGGTTTGTCCGCATGAAAGAGTATGACAAATTCTCTTTAAATAATGGGGAATTTTTAACTGCACCTCTATTTAGAAATTTAAGCAAACAAAATATCTCCACTAATAACCTACTGCAAAACAATATTACTCACCGTAAAACAAAAATACTGATTTGCACACAAATTATTCAATTAAATATAAAATAAATGTGAATTAGTCCAAGAGCGAGCGAAGCGAGCTCGGGAGGTTAGGGCACCCCGACACGGATAGGTTAGGTTCGAAGGAGATGACGGGAGCTGAAGTGAGCGAGCAAAGCGAGCGAACTCAGCTCCCGTCATCTCCTTCATGTTAGGTTACTTTAGACCCTGCAGACAGAAATAGGAGCCCTGCGCAGCGGGGCTCCGTCGACTTTGTTTCGTTTCCCCCCCTCCCTTAAAACTTAAATATTTTGTTGCACTCGAAGAATTATTAGATTTACTTTTAGTTAACAGATAGTTATTCAGTAAAACAGTTAAGCTTTAAAGATCTAGCAGTATAGTATAATTCATTTATTTGATGAGCAAATTTAGTGTGCAATTCAGTATTTTTGGTAGTAATTTCGAATATTTTGATTGAAAAAAGGGGAATTACAGTTAAAGTATTAAATACCACCCTTAAATAATTACCTATTGCCAAAAATATTGGACGCTTTCATTGGTAAAGACACTCTTTTCGAAATAGGCCAATATTTTTTTGCAATACTTAATTATTTAAAGAGTAAATATCATACTCTTTGATCAAACCCTTTGCCTTGACGAATTCACTTACGAAATTAGGCTGCAGGTTTCTACACGATGTTTTTCCTTCGCCTGTGAAGTGCAAGAAAAACTTAGAAAGTACAATTATGAATTTGAAAAAGTCACATTGGTACTTGCCCGGTACCCACGCCTTCAAGCACGAGAGGCGAGATCTTAGCCACTGGGCCAAATAGGTAACAAGACAGTGACTTATTTCCCCCAGATTATTTCTGGTGGATACTAGGTCACTGTCTTGTTTCATTTTATTTGTAGTTAGATTCCGATTTTAAAAGCTCGTCTTGTGGGTTAGCTATTGGGTAGAGGTTTTTCAGCCATCAATGCTCATATCAAATTGTTTTTGTTGAACATTACCTATATAATATCAGTTAGGCGGACGACATGGTGCTGCTGAGTGCGTCTATCTGTGGGTTGAGAAAACTGGTTGCGCAGTGTGAGGCGTATGCTAGGTTACATGGCCTGGCATATAACATCAAGAAGTCGGAGATCATGGTCTTTGAGGCTGGTAAGAGCCCTAATAAGGTGCCACCTGTTTCACTGTATGGCACGCCTTTAAAAAGAGTCCATAAGTTTAAATATCTAGGTCATATATTAACCCCCAATCTCAAAGATGATGACGACATTGAGCGGGAGCGGAGGGCGTTGTCGGTTAGAGCGAACATGCTGGCTCGCAGGTTTGCACGATGTTCACTTTCGGTCAAAATAACGCTCTTACGAGCCTACTGTACGTCATTTTACACGAGCAGCCTGTGGGCTAGATATACGCAAAGATCGTACAACGCTCTCCGCGTTCAGTACAACAATGCGTTTAGGATGCTGGTGGGGCTGCCTCGCTTCTGTAGTCGGGGATGTTTGCGGATGCGCATGTAGATTGTTTCTACACAACCATGCGCAAAAGGTGCGCATCCATGGTGCGCAGGGTGTGGGGCAGCTCCAACAGTATCCTAAGTATGATTTCGTGTCGCCAAGACTGTGTTTTCGTGGGTCGCTGTTGTGCCATCTCACATGGGTTGTCGCAGCGGTGAGTCACTGTTATTTGTTGTTGTTTGTGTAGTGTCAGTTTGTTAATATCTGTGTTACTAACATAGTTGTAAGTTTTAGTAACCATCTTTTGAGTCATGGATACTCGAATAAAGTGAAATTCTATTCTATTCTATATTGCTAAGGTGCCAAAATCTTCAATTAAATTGGGCTATTACTACGTAATAAATTTTCATGTTATGCCACCCGATTGGTTATCAGCAGTTAAGAAGAAAAAAAACATTAAAAAATCGTTTTACAAAACAAGCTTTTTACGTATTCTCCTCAGCAAACCCTTTCATTTTATACCCATATCATGGCAGTGCACAAAAAATTACTAGTCCGCCAACTTGGCACATCCGCCATATTGGATTTAGAATGACGTCACTTAGTTAACCATTGCCATTCAAAGTAGACGTGTATGCAAAATTTCATCTTAATCGGTGGAGGATAACTGCTTTCAAATTCATTTGCAAGATTTGTCCCGAACACACTTACATACTTACTTAGATACATTGCAAGTTAAATTAAAGCTTGTAAAAAGCATTGGTGTCACTATAAAAATATAATTGTAGTTTTTGTAAACCCTAGACTTTCCTTTATAACTACAGAAAAAGATCTCTTAATAAAAACCGGCCAAGTGCAAGTCGGACTCGCGCACGAAGAGTTCCGTACCATTTTCGTAAAAACGGCAAAAAAATCACGTTAGTTGTATGGCAGCTCCCCTTAAATATTTATTTTATTTTGTTTTTAGTATTTGTTGTTGTAGCGGCAACAGATATACACCACCTGTGAAAATTTCAACTGTCTAGCTATCACGGTTCATGAGATACAGCCTGGTGACAGACAGACAGACAGACAGACAGACAGACGGACCGCGGAGTATCAGTAATAGGGTCCCGTTTTTACCCTTTGGGTACGAAACCCTAAAAAGGAATTCTAGTGCATATAGAACCCAATTCCTCCTCCTCCAATTTCCTTACAAGAAATTTTCAAATGCATATGTAGGTAGTTTCTAAGATTATGTAGGGTTTTGAGACTTCGTTTAAAACTGGTAATAAGATAGCTGATAAGTGATAAGGCTTGCTGTTCTTGTATCTCAGTTCTTTACAAAAACTTCTATGGAAGTAGGATAATTTTAGTAAACTGAAGTTTTAAATTAGAAACGGGTTAGGTTTCTAGTTCTGCTAAGTATTTCTAAATATAAATTCTTAAGATTTAGAGATGGAATCTTTGGAAAACAACTGTGCTAGCTAAGGAGTGGAATTCCCTGCTAGACTAGGTATTGCCTGATAGCTACAACCTTTGGATTTTTAAATCAAGAGTGAATAGGTTACTTCTAGGTTAGCGTGCTTCACCGTCGACCACATCATCTCTTACCATCAGACAAGAAAGCGGTCAAACGTGAGCTTATCAATAATTATTTAAAAAACAACCGGCAAAGTGCGAGTCGGACTCGCGCACGAAGGGTTCCGTACCCAGGGTGGCGTCAACGATGTATGTAAGTGGACCACCTTTAACTTTCAACTTTTTTATGTTTTGGCAATTTTTTCTTTATTTGTGCTAAGACCTTACCTAATTTTTGCCAAAGGAGAATGCCCATTTTGTAAGGGAACTTGGGCCCCTTTGACAAAATGGTTGTATCTTGATGAATTTGATTGTATATTGTAGAAAAAGCATGTTATATTCATAATTAGAAAACATTTTTTATTTATTTTGCGGGGTTCACGAGATATAACGATTTTTCTGTTCTTGAAATGAACCCTTATTACAATGCAATAAGGTGCATACAAATGTCCAAGTGAAGGAACCTGATCTGTTGTTGTCTGTACATATAAAGTAAAGGAGACAAATGGAAAATAACACAAAATATAAATCCTATTTTTGTATAATATTGAAATTGCAGACATAACGGGCCTGTGTATTGGCAATCTCCTTTCGTGATTCTAGGTCAACGGGTACTTCCATATAGGTTTTCGACCCAAAACCTATAGGGTCCTTCCCGTTGACCTAGAATTGTCAATTTTGGCTAAAAGCAAGGCTTTAGCACAAGTAAAGGAAAAAGCCAAAAGCCATTTAGTTTTCGCAAAATTCTAAATTTGCCCATATATTTTTATCTTGTTGACTCTAATAAAATACTGTTTTTTATACACCTAATAGTGACTATAGATCTCAGTATCTGGTATAAATTTCAACTTGCTAGGTCCACCCGTCCTTTAGAAAATCGGTGGTGACACACAGACAGACAGACGGACAAGAGAGTGATCTTATAAGGGTTCCTTTTTTTACCTTTTGAGTTACGGAACCCTAAAAAGTAAGAAAACAGATTGGTCGAAACGTCACTTTTACTATACCAAATCGTATTCAACCTACGAAGTATTCCTACAAGATTAGTCAGCAATTCAGCAACTGTAATCAAATTAAATGAGAATCTCAGCAAAGAGGATACATACAATGTAAAACAATTGAAATTCATTGAAAATAGATTCATTTAGGAAGGAAAAGTAGATAGGGCAATGCTCAATCCTCTATCCTGACTAATAGCACTATGATTAATATCCCGGATACTCGGAATAAGGGGGAGCCATCGCGACAAGGAACATTCACAAAAAAAAATATTATCATTTTATAATGAAATATAGCTTAGCATGTGTAAATAGTAAGTAGGGGCAAGGCTGAGTTACGGGGAAATCAGTTTTTAATAGGAAATTCTCATGGGTGTCGTGGATGGCGAGTAAGGGATTTTACCAAGAGGTGCAGTTTTTAATGTTATGATGAGACCTATCCGTTTGCTAAGGTTCCATAATTTTTGTAGAAGGGTCTTTTGCTTCATTGGTCAATATTTGTACAACAAATTAAATATTACACTTAATCTTTATCAATTGACACAAATCAGTTAAAGCATTTCTTAAAATCCTTGTCAACCAAAAAACTGAGAATCTTCTAACGGTTGTCATTTAGATTTCCTTCTTTCCTTTCGCCCGTGGCTGATTTACACCTCATACTCGCTCTCGAACACTCTAACATACATTCATACACTTCAACATACATTCTAAGACTCCAACATACCTTCAAACACTCTAACACACATGCATACAGGACACTACAAATTACCAATTTCGTATGAACAGTCGTCAATCTACTATATAAAAATAAGTCGGGTTTCTTCCTGACGCTATACCTCCAGAACGCACGAACCGATTTCCAAGGTTTTGCATTCGTTGGAAAGTTCTCGGGCTCCGTGAGGTTTATAGGTAGGGTAGGGTAGGGTAAGGTAGGGTAGGGTAGGGTAACGTAGGGTAAAGTAGGGTAGATAAATGTTTGGTCTTTTTATGGCAAAACAAAGTTTGCCGGGTCAGCTAGTTTATTATTAAATACTTCAATTTTAAGTTTTTAATTTTGGTTGTTTTTCCCCTTTGATATTTATTTGATACATTGTTAATTTTAAGGTTAACTATTATTGTAAAGAGAGAATAAATAAATGAATTGAGAATGCTCACGTTCTACAATTCTTTTTTACGACCTGTTATAGTGCTAATATTAGTTTGACGCCCATATCAGCGTTATAAGTTTACAACTAAGCCGATGTTATCATCATGATCACCATTTCAGCCTAAAGACGTCCACTGCTGGACAAAGGCCTCCCCCAGGCGTCGCTAAATTGGCTGAGCCCGTGCGTTTCGCATTCAGCGCATTCCCGCAGCCTTAACCAGGTCATTGGTCCACCTAGTGGAAGGCCTTCCAACGCATTGTCTTCCGGTTCGCGGTTGCCATTTTAGCCCCATCGGCCATCCGTTCTGCGAGCAATGTGTCCTGCCCACTGCCACTTAAGTTTCGCAATTCTTCGGGCTATGTCGATAACTTTGATTCTCCGGTGGAAATGGGGTCAAGTGTAGAATTACCCAAGGTTATTCAGATTCATTACAGGAATTTCCTTGACATGAATCTTTGATATCGGAGGTGGTCTATTTTGCCTTGGACTTAGGCAAAGCATTCTTCAAAGTTATAAATATTATTGCCTAAAACCTACCTACTAGTCTGTCCAGATCAAAAGTTTTGATTAAAACTGAATATTTCAAGATAAGGTAACTACCGCATTCAAATTGACTCATGACTCCAAAACCAAACACGCACATAATTATAACACACAACGAAAATTAACAAAAAACATAAAAGCACCAAATGATGATGACTGGGATAAATGCAACAGGATAATGGAAGGCACCAAAAAGAGAGGACACTAACTCATACGCAGGTACAAGTAATTATAAGAGAACTTAATTATTTCGCTCCTTTTTTATTATTTTTTAATCAAGCGTTATTATAAGTATTTGTACTGTCAGAAACGGATTACTGATGACTCTTGGCAATGAAATAATAATTGTTGGTAGAAATGAGTACCTTGAAGGAATTCTTGATGGATGTAGAAAGGATTGAGAATATTTACAGCTGATAATTGGCTTTATACCACAAAGGAGTTGGAAGAACGAACTAGATAGATATGTCAGAACAGGGGGGTGACCACAAGCTCTTAGAGTAAGGTTATTTTGAGATCGAGTAAGTGACAGATGTATACATGTCATATACATCTGCCTCTTACACACGCTCAAAATAACCTTACTCTAAGAGCTTGTGGTCACCCCCCAGGACGCAGTGAGGTGCGGGCTCGTGAAAACTGGAAGGAGTGGTTTTGCCCAGAACTGGGAGACGAGAGACTGGGGTAGAAAAAAAACGGCTTTTTGTGTGTCAATTGACGGCATAGCTTTCTTCAGCATATTTGTGGTTTACTGAATGTGAACCAGGGTTATTGACATAGCCCGAAGAATTGCCAAACTTAAGTGGCAGTGGGCAGGGCACATTGCTCGCAGAACGGATGGCCGATGGAGCAGAAAGGTTCTGTAGTGGCGACCGCGAACCGGAAGAGTTGCGTTGGAAGACCTCCAGGTGGACCGATGACCTGGTGAAGGTTGGGGGTATCCGCTGGTTGCGAGACGCACGGGACCGGTCAATGTGGCGACGCTTGGGGGAAGCCTATATCCAGCAGTGGACGTCTTTCAATATGATGATGATGACTGAATGTGAACGAAAGGACCATCTTTTATTATATCCAGCAGTGGACGTCTTTCAATATGATGATGATGACTGAATGTGAACGAAAGGACCATCTTTTATTATTAATATTACCATCAAGCGAGAACGGCTCTTTGTAAATGTACTTCACATTGTTTTCCACTCCGGGGCAATCAAAATATTAGTTTCTGGATAGTTCAGTTCGCCCAATACTCGACGGTCGCCGCGTAGTAAGTGATAAATAAAACGTAATTGAGAGACGGAAGCAACCAATGAGTAAATCTCGTCCGTCAATTTATTTAAATTATTTATTAGTGGTCCGCTATAGACACCCGACGATCAGCGGTCGGACGCCCCTACTGATGCAATTATGGCGGATGGATACTGTTTTCGATATCCAATGATGTACTTTTATTATTAAAAGATTGTTGAATGCAGGCCTGCGGATCACAAAGCCAAGAGCCGAACACTGGGGCCCATAGCAATATTGCGACTCCTGGATCCTACAAGGTCTCTACCCGCGAAACTGCGATACGCAGTAGGGGGTCTGTTCTTTGAGATACTGTTTGTGATCCTCGGGCCAGTATTCAACAAAGATTATATAAGTTAGACTAGAATTTAGATTTAGAAAGCGTTAATTATCTTTTTCCAGGTGACAGTCAGGCGAATAGGAGAAGAAAAGGTGTTGCGCCGACCCCAACTAAAATGGGGGAAGGGGGGAAGATGATGATTATTTTTTACAAAGAAAATTGGCGGATCATGAAAAGGTTCAATTGCAAATCAGCTTCGAAAATCAACCGAAAATAGCGTTAATTTTAACAGCTCTCACAATAACTGATGATATTAGTGCCGTTACATAATAGTCTTGTCCAAAACGATCTATACACAGAACCACTAGATCAAAAGCAACAAAAGACCAAATCACATCCCGAATTAGTTAATTTGTGCAGGCACAACACAATGGATGAGGAAATAACACATACACCCACATCTACGTATGTATGTACCGGGAGATGTAATTGGCGTAATTGGACGAATCTGGACGCACTTAATAATGCCCCATTGTCGTCATTCAAATGGCAATTCATCGTTTGTAAAAGATATGATTCATTACTTTTAAATTAAAAAGTTTGACGTAGTCGTTGAGGCATTGTGTGAAACTCTTGTTGGTACGCTGAAAGTAACCATTTTTGTTTTAAAAGATAATCATGAAGGAGGAACTTGCCTTAAGATAAGATGTCTTAGTATACGACCAAAGGAAGCGACCAAGCAAGCTTGGCAATGTTACAAGTAGACAATAGACAGGTGAAAATTTCAAAGGGATAGCTGATACAGTAGAATCGTGCAATTAAAAGATCGCATTAGGAAATACTGGATTTTTAAATACTTGTATCAAATACCGGTATTATTTTGATCAATACCGTGATCAAGTTTGAGAGTAACATCAAATCCTAAATTATATCGCATAATACAATATGCTACTACTTATTACAACAAAACGCAATATTAGATATTAATGTTTGTTAATACCGTATTCACGGTATTTGCTCCTCAAAACCGTGATAAAAAAATAGCAATATATATTCGTGATTACGGTATTAGGGGATCTCGGAATACCGGTATTGATAGCCCAGCTGATGATTGATGATTACACGAAATATTAACTTCAGTTCTTGAATATTTAATATTTTCGAGATAACCTTGAAAACTACGAGGTATTCCTAAGCCGTCTTACCTTCAAACGATTTGGTGTTGACTGGTAAATCTTAGCCGTTGATTTATATGAAATTGAGGTCACATACCTACTCGTACAAAACTCATTCAGCTGCTCAAACCTCGATTCAATTGAGTCGTAGAACTTGAGAAATTCTAGTTATATCTAGTGTTATATTCAAGTCTAATTCTCTTGCCTGTCAAAGATTACTTTACCAAATCACAATAATATATAGACATGTATTTGATATCTTTATTTGCCTCGCAAATCATAATATGTCTACGTCTAGCTTCAGAACAAGTATGAATTTCAAGTATTTTCTTTTCAGCTAGTGGTTTGTTATCTTCACAATGTACTTTATTGAGGTATATAACATGAGAATTCTGAAGCTTTTGGAACGTGCTTTAAGTATATTTTATTAAGCCTACCAAAGACAATGTAGCAGTAACCAATTCTTTTTTGTCTATTATTCTATCTTCAGCTTTTGTTTGTGATCCACTACTGTACGTTTCTTTTGTCACTATGTCTCGTAAGCTGTTTAGTTACACTTCTATTAACCGCTATTTTGATTCTGCGTCTATTATTATGACCTTTATTTTATTTCTTTTCTTATAGTCTGCATTTTTAATTTAATTATTAATAATAAAAAAAATACTTAATATTAGTATAGTTCTCACCTAAATCACAAAAGATTTAAAATTAAAAGAATAACTTACCTTGATATACCACTTGCGAGAAGAAGTACCTTCCAAGGCTTAAATAGAAATACTCAAAACCTTTCTACAAATTCACCAAAATACAGGAAAGTCTACCAAAGTGCTGGGTTCTAAAGACCAACGACCAACTCTTTGATAAAAGAGTCCAAATACAAAGGCATATTTGCAAACGCTACCTACCTCTATGAGATTTTTGAGCTCATCTGAGATCTTCTTAACAATACAGTTATTTCTCTTTTCTTGTTAAGGGACTTCATCATCATTAGAATTTTAGCAGAGACGTCCACGCTGGACATAGGCCTCCCTCAAGTGTTGCCACCGGTCCTGTGCGTCTCGCATCCAGTGGATTCCCGCAGCTTTAACCAGTTCATCGGTCCACCTAGTGGTAGACCTTCTGACGAGGACTATTTGTGCAGAAAAAATAAACTGAATTAAAACTTACCCGTTAATATCAGTGACGGACCAGAAGTGTCTGAGCACAGCCTTGGCCAGCAGGTACCAGATCTGCGTCCACACCCACGAAGACTTGTCGATGGAGGCCGACAGGAACTGCTTGGTCTCTTCATCGGGGAACAGCTGCACGAACTTCTTGATCAGGTCTGGACATAGCCGGTCCTTGTTCACGCGGTACCACTGTAACAAAATCTTGGTTTGGGTATGCTGTGACATCTATCTCATCAGATTATTGGTGCGTATTGGTGAATTTGGAAACAACGTTTCTCTCTTTCCAGATAACATTACATTAAGCACTTCTATTGCAGTGCCATTTTCTATAGGCAGTTTCCCTGAGAATTATATAATTATAATAACTAAATTGCCGAAGATGAAGACACTAAAGGCAAGTGGAGCACGGTAGTGACAGAGTGGTAACCCAGGGACGGCAATAGAAATCGGGGAAGACAGCTTATCCGATGGGAGGAGGAAATAAAGCTGACAACAGGTCCAAACTGGAAGAGAGTACCCCAAGACAGACGACAATGGAAACTGTTAGAGGAGGCCTATGATATGAGACATTTTGTGATTTTTATTGTAAATTTTGCTTTATCAAGTTTCGAAATAAAAGGCTTTATTATTATTATTATTAAATTGCCGAAAGTCCTATTATAATTACAAGGAAATTGGGTCTAAATTACTGCGCAAACTTTGACAGATAATCTGATCCTATCAGCCCTTGCAACACTACCATAAAAAGTTTAGCCATACAACCTTTTCCTAGTAATGCACTAAAACATGCAGACAAATGTTGCATAAACACACTGGTAGGTACTAATAAATCGTGATCTTTACAAATCTATCTAGTCGAACTTGTCTGCAACCGACAAATTATCCCCACGTCTAAAAAAGTTGCATAATTTCCTTATAAAGATAACTTAGATCTAGATGAGACGTCTCAAGTAAGTCATGCTGCGTCTACAGCGTTACATATTAGTAATGACATGATTAAAGGCAAATCGCAATTTCTTCATCTCGACCATTATACAAATTGATGTTTAACAACCCATTGCAGCAGTTCTTAATGAAAGCATACAAAAAAGAGCAATCGAGCGCAAATAAGAGTAGTATGAAAGGAGCGTGCATCTCGTCACCCGTTGTGTGTTTAAGTCAGTCGCTGCGGCCCTACAAAGGGCAACGCGGCCGCTGTTAATTTCACGCTGCCTCGAATTAACATTTCTTTACGCCACAGAATAATGACGAATTAAAAAAGTTCTCGCCTCTACATGTAGTCGTAATGACGGCGAGCGGCGAGCGCCGAGCGAGACGGACGATGCGAACTCATCAGCCCAACTTAATTAATGCCTGATCTGTCTTTGTATCAAAATCGAACGGCGGCCGTATAAAAAATTGGGTAGGTGGTACGGGCTGCATATCAAACGGGGTTCTCCGTAGTGTTTAATTAAGGTGTGTATAATTAATGTACGATAGCAATTATCATGTGTTTTTTTCATTCTAATTGGGATTCATAATTGCACGATGTTGGTGCAAATCATAAAAATACTACAAAGAAACATCTTATGATATCGAAAATGTGAAGTTTTAAAGTATCAAGATGATATAAAATTTCCAAAAACAAAACTTTTTTAGAAAAAAAGATACTACCTACCGACTTCCAAAATGACAAAACTACAAAGTGAAAAATAACTTTCTTTTTGGAAGTCGGTGTCTTTCGAAGATACCATTTTTTTGCGTTATCGACTGTTGTATATCTTTGACGTTCATCATCAGATCTTCACCAAATTGAAATGGGACTAATTTCATTATTTTCACTTTCACACATTCCACTATTTCAAACAAAAAAATAATTTTCATAATCGGTCCACAATAGACGGAGATATCGGTGAACATAGACAAAAAGAAAAAAAGTCGAAAATAATACCTCCTCCGTTTTGGGAAGTCGGTTAAAAATACAGGAGTTAATGTCAGTTACGAGAGACAAATGAGAACATAAGTGACATAATACAGCTTCAGAAGCCAACACACGGAACTCCAAATTGTCTAAAACCGGTAGTTGAAACAATCGTCACGGCAAATCGAAACGTCAGGCCGGCAGCTCGTATTCAATTTTATAGTGAGTTCGACTCGGAGCGGCTATAAATGATGGCCGCCTTTACTTTGTGTAATACAATCAATGTTTTATACTATTATTCATCCGATTAGACACCGTTTTTTCGTTCGGCTACTAGTATCTCAAGAGCTGCTTTTTGTGCTACAGGATCTTTTAAATATTTGAGCTCAGCGGGAGGAACTCGAGGTATTTTGGTCAAGGTTGATTAATCGATTTTAATTACAGTAAGAAATCAACGGAAAACAATCAAAGAAACAGTCAATATTAAACCAGATGCAGTACACGTTACGACAGATGTTACAGCAGTAATCAGTCATGAAATTGTCGCAGAGTTCGACAGATTTATTATGAAGCCATATGGTTTAGAAAAAGTCAAATGACAGCTTAACCATCATATCTAAATATTTTTACGAGGAACGGCAAAAAGTAACGTAAAAACTGAGGGAAATAAATATTTAGTACCGAATACTGATAGCGAATCACGTTGGTGATTATGCAATGCTCCGTCTTTACATTTAAAATAGCCTGCATCGGAACTACGGCATTCGACGAGGGTAAATTCTCTAGACGGCATACAAATCGTGGCAAATTTTGAACTCTGAAGTCTGAAGAATCATCAATATTATACAAATAAATTGCTCCGCAATCTCTTCTGGATTTCAGATAACTTACAGCTGGTCTAGTAACAAAACTACAAATAACTTCCGTGGTGCTCTTTCGAAAATTATATCGCGGGAAACGGTTCTCGTCTCTTGAACGATGGAACAAACGTTTGAGAGGAAATGTGTTTGGTATTAGTTAAGGATCAGTTAACCCTGAAGCAGAGCAAAGTATGAATCAAGAATGTTTTGACTTCATGTCATAACACTTTTTACACGGAATGTTGTATAGGTACGTTTGAGAAAATTAATGACACAAGAAGACCTACGCTTTTTAAAAAACACGAGAAGGTACTTCCTTGTTTTTCCGTACCATAGACAAGAGGCACCCGTCTGATTATATTATTTATGAGAATCTATATTTAGGATTCATTTTCTACTCGTGTAACTTAGATTTGCATGAATAACAATTACCTCACTTTAAAAATCTACCTGTTGAGGAAGATAAATCGTGAATGATTTATTCAATCCGACGACTTATCGAGGCCGAGTCCATTTCTTATTTATTATACTGTCTATGTGGGTTACCGATTTTCGCGGACTGGTCAACAGGTCAGATGATAACAAAACTCTTTTATTTTATTCCCGTTTGTGTTTCACACTTGTCATTCGGCCAGTCATAGCCTTCAATGCGATCATTATCCTCGGCGGACTCGTTAGCGCGCAGGTCAGCGGAGTCCCATCCATGGAACGAATGGAGGGATCCAGCTCCTTTATCCGCAGGTCGTTCGCCTGCAGTTAATGAATCAAAGCCCTTAGTGTGAGCATATTGTCAATACGAAGCGAAATATTAACGCTGGACGCGCTCAGGCCGCACAATGCCAGATTAATTCCCATTTAAATGTGCGAATAAATGGCGGAGCAGCGGCCATTTAAAAGCAGCCGCTTCGCCCGGTTTTGTTTGACTTCTACACATCAATTCTCCGAAAGATGAATAGTGAATGGATGTCTTTGAAAAGCGCAATCATACAATTTGTCGCGACATGTGCAGTAGATAAAATTTCCATATTTACCGCTGCTTCGGTATATCTGTAATAAGCTTGGATTTATAACCGTTTTATGGGTTTATAAGGGCAGCATTTATGAGTGTGGGGAACGATTCAAGGTATTTTCAGTAGCCTTAAAATAAATGATATGTTCGTGTGACGGCCGAGGAACTAGGGTGTGTTGGAGCAAGTATAAAACATTGTAAGTTTGCGAGCTAAGTGGCGCATGGGATCCCGGTGGATTTGCCAGTAAGCGGCTCGGAAGCTTGTTTGCCGGGCGCTCCATTAAAATGGGATCAGGCGGGATGCAGATCGCTTGGACGTTCTGCAAGCGGGACGCATGAGCTGCCGCCTCCGGGATATACGACGTACAATATTGATTATGCCGAGCGTAGCGTATGTGTTCACATGATGAACATACTTGAGATCCAATGCAGGTAGACTTAGATTTATGTTCGTTGTCCACATGTTCTATATCATTCTGGTCTTAGGGTTAAAGATGGAATGAAATGGGGTGAGTGACAGGATTGAAAAAATGTGCTGTACTGAAGAGGTCCAATTTGTTACAAAACTGGGTTCATTAACATCATCAACAACCTTTTTTAATGTTCCCACTGCAGGGACACAGGTTTCCCCTCTGTGAGAGAGGGAATGGGCCTTAATCCACCACGTGGGCCCAGTGCGGGTTGGTGAATGTCACATGTCTTCGAACTTTTGGTTCTAGGACATGCCGGTTTCCTCACGATGTTTTCTTTCACCGTTTTTAGAGCAGTGGTGATGAAATAAATTACACCACCAAACCACGACCTACGACACGTAAGTTTGGGCTTTACCACTGTGCCACCACTGCTCAAATACTGAAATAATAAAAAATTGTCAAGACCAGTGTAAATTTGATACTGTTATCAAACAGGCATTAGTTAGTTGAGTCTGTTGTAGCGCATCGATTTTTATGAAAGTAATAACCAGGATTTATGTCTAAGACCCACAGCAAACAGACATAGTGTAGTGAATAAACTATAGTAATAGCCCAAGGCCCAGATGCATAAGACCGATACTCTCAATTAAAAGCCTATGCATGACTTATTGCGGCGAAACAATTGATTTCGATTAACACTCGACAAAGCTACTAAACAATAAAGCATTCTATCGGATACGCATATATTTTAGCAGATTTATATGTCCACGTGTTCAAAGACTAGAGAATTGCAAAATAATAGACGAATCTTAAAGCAGTAAATTCTTTGTATGGATTACTTGTGTTAAGAGAGCCTTTACTGGGTTTAGGTGTCATATTAGCGTATGAGGATAAACGTAAGATTCCGTTTACCGAGCTCAGAATTTTCCGGATCGAAGGACCGTATTGATAACATTTTTTTTTAAACTACGATTACTTTTAGTTAGTGCACTTTGTGAGTTGGGGCATTTTTAATGTCCCAGCTGCTTCCTTGATCTTTGTTCTACAGCATCACGAGCAAGCCCGGGGGCCACCGTTGCGTAATTGTTTTAAACTCGTCTTTTAATTGTTCTATCGGGGGTTGGGATTTATGGGCAGACGTGATCTCCAGCCGTAATGCCATTCACATTCATTTGCGCTATTATTTCCGCGTAGCCGGACCATGGGAATGCACCGTCTACAAATTTAATCAACTAACAATTCATTGAAGCGTTTTGTCAGGCTATAAAATAACTATTTGGAATTCATTTTGTCCTACCTAATATTTTTTCGTCGAGATTAAGAATTAATTATAGTCCTGTATCATTTTAGAGTTATGGTTCATGCTATGGATCTATGAATATGAAGGAGTGCTCGAGGCTAAATAATAACAGCCGCACAAGTCGATCATCAAGGTTAAGCAGCGCTTGACGAGGTCGGTCCGAAATGGTCACCCCATTTCAACATACCGAGTTTCCTCCGTGCCTCGGAAGGCACGTTAAGGCGTTGGTCCCGGTTGTCATTTGAAGATCTTTGACAGTCGTTACGGGTAGTCAGAAGCTTGAGATCTGACACCAAAGTCTTGCCAAGGGGTACCGTGTTATCCAGTTACTGGGTTGTGGAGGTCAGATAGGCAGTCACTCTATGTAAAACAGTGGTACTCAGCTGAATCCGGTTAGACTGAAAGCCGACCCCAAAGTTGGGAAAAGGCTAGGCAGATTGGTTCATGCTATGAATATTTTATGGTATCTATACAGTTAAGCTTACATTTTTCATTTGCGAATACTACCACATTAAAGGACTGAAAAAAAAATGGAGTTTCATGAGACACAACGTCATCTGCCGCGAGGGCACGCGTTCAAGAGATTTACGAGTGTATTTAAACTGGTTTTACATTAAGCACCAACTTGGCTGATTTGATCGTAAAATCAGCCGTTATGTTTCGAGACAATATAGTCGCTGGTTACCACCCAAGCGGGGAACTTTTAAATTAACTCCAGGTTAACTATGGGTCACTTCTTTCAAGAAGACCATTGATTGAATCGTGGCACGTCTGTAACCGAGCTGTAAGTGCATACATACAAATTGTAGGTACTCATATGTTTTGGTTTCGCTGGGTCGTCGCTCGAGGCGAAAAAACAACTGTTGGTAACAATAAAGTTGTTTGACGTCGAAGGTTGTTAAAATAACTAGTGTTTATTTAAGGTGTTGGAATGGAAATTACTCGTTGGTAAAGAGAGCAATTAAGCGCGCTCACGCCCGCCGATTGTTCGGACGCGATCGCCGATGGCCCCACCCATTGTCCGCCGAAATTAACAGTGGCCGTAAAAAAACACGTTTTACGAAAGAGCAAAGTCAATGAAAGCGTTGCTTAAAATAATTTAAATGATATCATAAACGATTTTTAGAACTGTTCTTATTATAAAAGACAGATTGAGGAAAACTTCGATTCAAAGGCGAATGGCAGGCTTGTATGGGCATTTCGTACCGCTAATAAAAAATCGTGTTTCGGGATATTTTTTGTTTTAATTGGTAGTTTATATGATAGATAATCCCTTTTTAAATTCTTAGATTTTTAGAACTTGGGACGTATAAGTTATAACCAGTTTTATTTTTTAAGGTTATGTACTAGTGTACCAATGTTACCTATAGGTAAATGTTACATATTGTTACATAATGTGTAAAGTAAATGTTCTAAATTGTTTTTTGCTATCTTTTTGTGTTTTATTTACTTACCATTAAGTAGGTAGATTGAGATGAGGATTGTACCTATTCAGGGCATTATAAGATACCTAAGTCCAGCAGCGGATTGCAACAGTTTGATAATGATGAGTTTGATTATATTTAGTGTTATATGTTTTTCTGAATAATTAATTATCATTTTAATATTTGAGTTATTTTACAAAAGGCAACTTCTAAAACATTACTGCGTTTAATGAACGATTTGATTACGTTTATTTATTCAAATCTTTTTACTGATATTATTTATTAATCCGAAGTTCTAAAAATAGTTAACTTACATAAAAATAAATGGCTTAGTTGCCTTAATAAGTGGTATAAATTCTATAACCGAACAACGAAAAAAGTATGCGGTACGAAATCTGCCGTTCACCTTTCACTTTTCGATTAGAGTACATTTCTTGTTTCAGATAAAAACTATTACTTAACTATTAGATATGAAACTGCAATTCCGTATCTAAGGTACGTTTGAAATAAAATTGTTAAGCTTAGCTATTCCCGTTTTAAAATTACTAGTTTTTATGTAGTCGACCTTGATGGCGGCTGCGATCCCACACCTCCGGCCCCACATACGTCATTTCTTATTCATTGATTTACTGAAGTTATAGATATACAAACGTGTGTATTTCTTACAAACACGTCACATTTTTTATGATATTTTCCATTAGGTAGGTGCTGCACCACTGCTCTCAAAACGCTGAAGAAAACATTGAGGTAAACGGCATGTCCTAGAACCAAAATTCGAAGACATGTGACATCCACGAACCCGCACTAGGCCCGCGTGGTGGATAACGGCCCATTCCTGTTAGAGGTTGCAAACCTATAAGTTTATTATAAACTACATGTTGTCTACTGCTTAATGTGTCCTAGCTACCGTGGTAATATAAGTCGTAAAATTCATATAATTTTCTGTTGCACTACAAATAAGTATTTTTCTTTCTGCAACCGTATCCCATTCTCTAATATGGTAGCAGAGCGTGGTTAAAAGGCTGGTGATGATGATGAGGTGGTGAGCAATGAAAATCTTTACTATAACTTCAGTCTCTTTAGGTAAGGTTGGTGTTAACTACCAACCTCGTGTTAATTGTCCTTATTCAAAGGTATCCATCCATCCAGTGGTAGACTTGATGTTAATTGTCCTAGTCCATTTCCTAGATCCTAACTATGCAACCACTTATTTTTCATAGGTGTTCAAGAAGACGCTGTAGATGATTCGGAGTCTGCTTTAGCTTTAACCTGAATTCTAAAAATATGCAGTCTTGTTCTGAATATTGCAATATGCAGTGTCAAAATCTTGATATGCTGCTTTGAAATTAGGCAAACTTCTCCATTAAAATGTCTAGAGACCTGCACTTCATAGGACGACCCTTTTCAAGGCTATCATCAGGACAAATTAGATGAGGTCCTCAAAGCAGTATCATTTGTTTGGGATGTCACAATATCCTTCCGTCAGAAGCCAATCGAACTGCCGTTGATTGAATTGATTGAAAAAGAAACGTAGAGGGGGTGTCGAGGCCGGTGCCTGGTCCACCGGTATTTTTATAGCCTGTACACGTCCCACGACGCAAGGGCGACACATTCTCGACGAGGCGACGTTTTTGCTACGCCAACTTTCATTAGACACCGCTCGCCGCGGGACCGAGGCGTTTCCTTTTAATAAATGAGTTATGCGTTTATATCCAAGATGGCTGCCCGCTTTATAACACTAGGGTGT
This sequence comes from Orthosia gothica, assembly GCA_949775005.1. Lineage (NCBI taxonomy): Eukaryota > Metazoa > Arthropoda > Insecta > Lepidoptera > Noctuidae > Orthosia > Orthosia gothica. Next base: position 4,844,481 of record OX459064.1, on the reverse strand, counting down.
CAAGAATGTTACGATGGCCGCGAGCTTTTTGACTTATACAGTTGCATTGTTTAAAAATTATTGTTATGATTATTTTATTTGGATACCTGCTGGTATTTAAGATTAGTCTGCGCCATTGGTTCACCTTTGAAATCCGTTATCAGTCTGACTTCGTTTTCTTAATATTCTAAAGTTAAATCGGAAAGTTTAGATTGCAAAGAAAGCAATCCAACAAATATTCCAGTTGGTAGCAAGTTGATGCGTAGCTGTCAGTGAAGAATTCATCAAAAATGTGCGCAGGTATTTCCACATTCGGTTGGCACGTACAATCTTTTTGTTAGCTGTAAATGTCCTCAAACTCCGCAAGGCCCGCAGTTGTCAACTTTTCGTGTATTTATTTACTCATTCATACATTTCTTGTATGTCTGTCCTTTTGTTTATTGCTTTTCAGTATCTCTGCAGACTCCGCTTGTAATTTAACTTCGGAAACTTCTGTATCATAAAACCAAAAGCCACGAGTCAATTTTAAAAAAGGTATAATATTTATTTCTGTATTTCAAGCTCTAAGTATTTAAACACCTATCAACAGAGAGACGTTCCACAGACTGGTTTATTTTTTAATCGAGATTTATATTCGGACTCTCTTAGGAAATAAAATAATCACGGCGGCGTCGATTTGCATACAATGGTAAAATAATTTTACGCGCGTTTCGCAGCGCTTAATTCTACTTTTTATTTGGCCTTCCGCGCCCTATCTACGAATCAAACGGCCTGCTCGCGCGCGCCCATTTAAGTGTTAACATTTTTGAGAAGTCTTTCGAATACTTTTATGAATTGTATAAATCTAACAGCGAGTCTACATACAGCGGCCTCTACCATCATTTTAAACAGTATTTATTTTTCGTTATTAATAAACTGGCCAGTTAAGTTAAATTCATGCACGTGTTATGAATTTAAGATGTTGGAATGTGGACATTAACATAACAGGGAAATGAGTTGGGTTCACTAAAAGCAACTAAAAGTAATGGTGCTGTCGGCTGTAAGCGCACTGCTCACCAGGCGAGCGAGATGCGTCCGCGGCAGACTGCGTGGCGAGGTCGCGCTCGCCCGCCGCGCCGTGGACATACAGTCGTCTTGGCGCCGTCTACCACAAACAAAACAACTCACTGCTTTGAAACAGTGACTTAAAATCGAGTAATTATGTGGCCACCACAATATTACAGCCAAAAAGCTTCCGAAAAATAATTTCCTAGCAGATAAAATTTACATTCAGAGCAAACATCGGCCGTCATAAATTCAGCACAAAAGTGCGAGCGACGGTCGACTAGCAACAAAAGGGCATGACTTTTCCCGCAAAAAAAGATGATCCTTAATCTGATTAAATCTCCATCGCGGCGGACGTCGGACCGTGAAAGATTAATGAATATTTGTGCGAGGATTCCCGGAGCTGGGCTGGCACGTACTGCTGTCATAATCATATTAGCTGCGACCGGAGCCGGCGAGCGGCGACCGGAGGCCGGCTAGGCACGCACGCACGCACCAAGCACTTATACTCTGCTACTTACGTACTTCTTGCTCTAAACTTTGGGTTTGTTTTACTTCTGTCATCTGTGTCATGAATAATCAGGTGATGATATTTTAGGACCTTACGTTTAATGGATGCCCTAGTTCCAACTGGGCCATAGAAAATTCGCACAATTGTAATAGTCTTTTCAATTATTCGAATATTTATTGGTTAAGTCTGAAAATGTAATACTTAATTAGCTATTTACTAATCACGACTAAATCAATTAAGTAATAAAGTACACTAATCGAAAATTAAATATAAGTCACAAAAAGGACAACCCAATTAATGACAAAAAATCGAGTTGCTTTCAAAACTTTATTTCTTTCAGCCCTAAATAAAGCGTAGCAGCGAATTAGGCATGCGTTTGGGAAAGCATAAAGTTATGCATAATTTAACTATCTAGAGACGTCGACAAGTTCAACTTTTCGACGTCTCTAGATCTCTACTTTGTTGTAGATACTGTCTACTAGATGATCGGATACGCATGCCGTAAAGCGTTTTCACGTTCGGAATTTAAAGCCAACGATTCATAAAATCGGACATAGCCAGAAGTCTTGCCAAACTTAAGTGGCAGTGGGCAGGGCACAAAGCTCGCAGAACGGATTGTCGATCGGGCAGAAAAAATCTGGAGTGGCGACCGCGAACCGGAAGACGCTGCCGCGCCAGGGTGGCGGGAGTCCGCTGGTTGCGAGGCGCACAGGATCGGTCAATGTGGCGACGCATGGGAAAGGCCTTTGTCCAGCAGCGGACGTCTTTCTGATTATATCAATCAATCAATCTGCCTAGCCTTTTCCCAATTATATTGGGGTAGGCTTCCAGTATTACCGGATTCAGCTGAGTACCAGTGTTTTACATGGAGCGACTGCCTGTCTGACCTCCACAACCCACTAACTGAGTAACACGGTACCCCTTGGCAAGACTGGTGTCAGATCTCAAGCTTCTGACTACCCGTAACTCTATCTCAAGCTTCTGACTTAAAAAATGAGGAGGTTCTCAAACCAACTGTATTTTTTTTAAATATTTGTTACCTCAGAACCTTTTACTAGGTAAACCGATTTTGATGACTTCTATTTTTCAGAAACTTTGTAGTGTAAAAACACTACAAAGTTTTTTTTTGTTTAGAAGTCGGTTGTATATTTTTGTAAAAAAGTTTTATTCACTTTATCGTCCCTAGGGACGAACAACAATACATAGACGACAAAAATATCTAGTGCTAGTATAGATGTTAAACGGTACTAAACCGAGACACAAAACGACACGATCGATTGAATCTCAGAATTTGTCCCAAGCAATCTAAACATCAAGATATTCAAAACAATCGCACTGTAATTGCCAATTACAACCAGCAAATGGAAACTGAGATACCTACAAAATTTATGACAACATAATTTTCTAAGTTAAATAAATTCGCTCAATAAAATAACGAACAGGACTAGATGCAAAGATATTCCTTGATAACTTAATATTTCGTGTTAGTGTAAAATGGATCTTATTACCATCGCTGATGTAGAAGTAAAACTCATTATAATTTTTAATACGTCTCCCTACACATAAAGTAGCGATTACAAACATGGCGTCGCGAGCGATACGCAACGCGTTAATGTAAGTGTTTTCACAATATGAATTATACATCGAATTGTGTCCAGGCGGACTCTTTATCTCGTACCCGGCGGGGCAACGGACACATTATGCTATCGACTGCAATATATTTAATTACATATGCCCTAGAAAAACTTTAAATCACTATACTTCATAAAAGATAGCTTGATCTCTGCGACATATGTCAATCTGACGTATACGTTATTGTTGTCCTTGTCAAGCGCTATTGTTACTGTATTGACACTGACAGCTGTCGCAGAGATCAATCTATCTTTTATGAAGTATAATGCCGGCTTGCCATGACGTCATACGTATCCGGCGGGGCAACGGACACATTATGCCATCGACTGCGCTAGATTTTATTACATTTGACCTAGAAAAACTTTAAATCACTATACTTCATAAAAGATATCTTGATCTCTGCGACATATGTCAAACTGACGTATACGTTATTGTTGTCCTTGTCAAGCGCTATTGTTACTGTATTGACACTGACAGCTGTCGAAGAGATCAAGCTATCTTTTATGAAGTATAATGCAGGCTTTCATGACGTCACACCTATCTACCACTGGAAATGCGTTAATTTCAATTGTGATTTTCGAAATCGCAACTTCATACAAGTTGCGATTTCGAAAATCACAATTGAAATTAACGCATTTCCAGTGAGCTCAATAAACACACTCGTAAAAGAATCAATTGTTAAGACCCGAAAGAAATTAAACGTGAGAATGTATTGTTTCATACAAGCGTGAACAAAACGAAAATCGTTGTTTGCGTTAACCAGCTCTCAGGTCGTTTTCGACCTGCTTTCGTGAACATAAATCGCATTAAATAAAAGCATTATTTATGACGTCCATACTTCGAATTGAAAAAGTTGACTTTGAGTTTGAATATTCAAATGGGCCTCCATGGTTATATACCTGACCTTATTATTTTAGTGTCGACGAATAATTGTCACTAGCTGTGCCCGTGGATTCGCGCCTGTCAACTGCCTACCCTACCCTATTTTGCCTACCCTACTGACCTTGCTACTTGCTACCTTTCCTAGAGTGCGCGCAAGATAAGTCTGCGCGCGGCCAAAATCGGAACTAATTGTTTTTCATTTATGTCAGGTGTCAAGAGAGTGTGATGTGTTTTTATTCGTTTCCGAAGTAAATAATCGCCATCATTATGCTAAAAGTAATTTAAAGTGATGGCAGGGATGTTTTCTTGAAGAGAACAAGACAATAACGGGCCTACGGTACCGATTTACAAAGTTAGACCCCGCGTTGCTTATTTGACAGGTAACTTTTAGGGATACCAGAATACTAAAATTTCCCTAAATTTTCGTACTACCGGTGCCCGTCAGTATTGGTTTTTGGGTGGTAAATAAATATACCAGCGGGACAGGACCGGCACATGTAATATAATGCATCATTGTTATTTTGTTTTAGGCGTTTCTGAACGCACCGTTACCCAAATAACTCAAGAGGGTTATGTGGCAGCAGCTTCTTCAAAAATGGTTGAAGAAGAAACGTATTAGCCACTGCAGGACCATTGTTAGACCAAATTTCACAGTAGGTACTACTAAGTATTCAATAAAAGATTTACAATAATTTCATGAAGCTTTTTTCATCATATTCTATGCAAGTAGAAAAAGCTAGTAATTATGCTTAACTTAAATTACTTTAAGTTTCGAGTAATCAAAAATTTGTATAGATTAAATGAAGGAAAAAAGATCAGTTATGCTGGCAACATTAAACACGCCACCCGTCGCGCGCAGACTTATCGTGCGCGCACTCTACCCACCAATTTTCTTTCTAGGATCATTTTGCTGCGGAGAATCTTAACACCGCCATTCAGAAAATGACGTCAAATGCACAACGCCATCTATCGAATATGGAGTTCAACTGTCCGAGTATCTGAATTGCGTGTGTTGTGATATTTTACTTCTTGAACACTTTAAATTCATATAACTTTTGATAGAGTGAACCGATTGAGATGAAACAAAAACTAAATAATACATACACATATATTTTTTGTGTATAAAAGTTAACGACATTGTTTTCGAAAATTTTACGTAATGAGTGCACAACTAAACAGACAAACAGATGCTGGAAATGGGTTCTGTTGGTTATTCTTTAAACCCTGACTATTTTTACTGGAAATATTTTCGATGTACAAAACCGGCATTTCTACAGATTTATTATATGTATTGATTATCATGAACCGCGCCGACTACCGTTGCAATAGTTGAGTCAACGCTCTTATTTCACTCGTATCTTTTAAATTGCCCGTCGTTGTCGTTGAGGCATCGTTTTGAGTAAATTGATTCATTATTAAAAGCATTACGTTCTCTTTTAAAGAAATAACGTTGACCAGTTTTTTGCTGTACGAAAAGAGTTATATTGGGCGCGTTGATACTTTACGATATACCAGGCCCCTCAGAAAGTATTGCGAAAAAAAGTTTTTATATATGGGAGACTGGCCAGTTATAATGTTTTTCGAAAATATGATTATTTATAAGTAAAAATAAGTAAGTTCCAATTTCAAAATTTCCCTCCACATTTTTTGCGAGTTAATTCAAAGTATTGTGTCTCACTGAAATATGGATCTGCGCCGGGAACATTTTAGAGCTATGATTTTATACGATTTCAAGTGTCGCCTGAAACCGGATGAATCGTACGATAGACTTCAAATGGCATTCATGGATGAAGGCCCTTCCAAGGCAACCGTGTATCGTTGGTATAACGAATTCAAGCGCGGTCGACCAACTTTGGGGGATGACGAAAGAAGCGGTCGCCCTTTGACGGCTGTTACCGAAGAAAACGTGCTAGCAGTGAAAAATTTAATCCAAGACAATAGGCGAATTACATATCAGGAGATTCAACACATATTGAAGATTGGATCGGGAAGCGTTCACGAGATTCTACACAGCCATCTTCGCGTGAGGAGGATAGTATCACGCTGGGTGCCGCACAACCTCACCGATGCTCAGAAGCAGGCCCGGGTGGAATGGTGCCGTGATATGCTTAACAAATTTGAAGCAGGCTCGTCTCGGCGTGTTTACGACATCGTTACAGGTGATGAGTCCTGGATTTATCAATACGACCCAGAAACCAAGCGCCAGTCGACTGTTTGGGTGTTTCAAAATGAGCCAACGCCTACCAAAGTGAAGCGATCTAGAAGCGGGGGTAAGATTTTGATCGCTAGCTTTTTTAATTTGACTGGCCACTTGGTATCAATTTCCTTACGGGATCAAAGAAGCATTAATGCCGAATGGTATACTACCAAATGTTTGCCAGAAGTTTTCTCTGTTATAAGCAACAAGCGACCAAACACAGGGCTCCGCGGGCTACTGCTCCACCACGACAATGCACCTGCGCACACCGCACTCAAAACGAGGGACTTCCTGGACAGCACGCCAGTCAAACTCCTGGGTCACCCTCCTTACAGCCCTGATCTAGCACCGTGTGGCTTCTTTTTATTCCCAAAAATAAAAAATCAGCTCAAAGGGATACAATTTTCGTCGCCGGAAGATGCGCTGGCTGCGTTCGAGCAGGCTGTAAACGAGGTGTCTGCGGCGGACTGGAAAAAGTGTTTTGAAAACTGGTTTAGGCGCATGAATCTTTGTATAGAGGCTGGTGGAAAGTACTTTGAAAAGATTTAATAAAAATATATGTACGTATAGAACAATTTTTTTTAGTTTCGCAAAACTTTCTGAGTGTCCCACGTACGTTCAGTACAACCCAATTGAGTGAAACTGTGCAGAAAAAATTGCAGATGGGCACTATATTTAAGGCGCTATATACGCCCCAATACTAACGCAGTACTGGCCGTGCGCCCGCTCGATACCAAAATATCAATATTGAACCTCCTTTTGAACAGTTTTGTTTGCAAAATATTATTTGATTTACACATGCTATGTTAGCTATGAAGAAATTCAAACCATAAATTTTTCTGTGTAAAAATATCTTTAAACATCCAAGTTGTTTTGGTGGAGTTTCCTAAAGTTGCGAAAAAATATCGCGTTGTTAATTATTTTTTTAAAGCAAAACTATTAGTTACACGAAAAAACCTTGTGTTCAAAATCATGTACATGAATCAATAATAGATATATATTTTTAGGGTTCCGTACCCAAAGGGTAAAAACGGGACCCTATTACTGAGACTCCGCGGTCCGTCTGTCTGTCTGTCACCAGGCTGTATCTCATGAACAGTAATAGCTAGACAGTTGAAATTGTCACAGATGATGTATTTCTGCTGCCGCTATAACAACAAATACTAAAAACAGAATAAAATAAATATTCAAGGTGGGCTGCCATACAACAAACGTGATTTCGTTGCCATTTTTTGCGATAATGGTACGGAACCCTTCGTGCGCGAGTCCGACTCGCACTTGGCCGGTTTTTTTTTCAAACCTTTTAACCTAGCCGTTACTAAGGAGTATGCTTTACAAAGTTACCGTTTTACGGCACTAAAGGGTATGTAGGCCCTTAACATGATGCCGATTAAAATGTTGACATCAATGAGCTTCAAGTTTCACAATGGAGTGGACATATTTGGAGTCGGGAACGTAAGGGCGCCGGAGTGTTGGATTGGTAATTAATTATTAGTTATGGCTCGTGGTGGCTATAAAGCCGCGCTCATCAATGATTCAGGCGAGCAAACAAAGCGAGCGTGCACCGCGGGCATTATCCGCCATAAGACATCATAAACGGAGTACCATCATCTGGGCTTATAAAAAATTCATGCTCATCTCACATTTCGGCGCCCCTCTTAATTTCGCGTGGGCCTCTTCTTGGTTCGTGTAAAAACTTCGGGTGTCTTTTTATGACTTTTACTGCGGTATAATTGGGGTGGGGCGAGCGCTCGCGTCCCCGAGGTGACATAAATACTACCCCCTAACTCCTCGCTTCCAACTACCCCCGAGTTAATCTCATGTAAGGCTATACGCCACGGAAGCAGATCGCATTAAAACGTCTTGCCAACTACAGGTTAAATTACTTGAAACCTATACTGCTACGATTTTGCAGCGAATCTTCTCTTTGGAACTTTCAGTACTTAATGAACTGTTTACTGGAGCAAAAATAAACGTATAATAAAAGAAGACCTTTGTAAATTATCTTGTATATACGCAGACAGACTTAAATGTAATGGTGCATCTCAGATGGGTGCGTCGCTAATGCATTTTGCATGTCTTGCCCAACCTTTTGAGAGTTGTGTCGTATAGTTCTCGGTGATCTTAAAGTTCTATAATGGTCTATAATATACTAAATAATGTTATGAACAAGAGGTAAACATAAGAGTGGATGCGGGCTCTTTTAATTTATTTACACTTTCTTTGAGTATCAAACAAAATGATAGTGTCTGCGAGGTCGTAAATGCGATTTCAATTTTATAGAGGCAGCGGAGTGGTGTGCGAGGTGGCGGGACCGCGGGACGCGACACGGCCCGAGCTCGCGTGCATGTGTGTATTTATTTGCAAATTCCGAATAGCTTTCAATATGTAGAGACGCGGTGACTCCCGCCTGTCGATCCACTCCAATATCGCACTCCTTGTGAGACGTCACGAAGGCGACGCCATTATTCGACGCGACGATTGACTCACACGGGAGCACCGCCTTCTCAGGACGCCGCATGATAGATGAGACCCAAAAAACATATCCGTAATTGAGATTTCTATTACAGAAATTGAAAGCGATCAGTTTTTTTTTTCATGTTTGTATGATAACGTGAGTGGCGTCGGCGACAGCGAGCTATCGCGTTTCGGAAGTGTTCGCGGACGTCAATTTGTATATTGTCATTATTAGACTTGGTGCGGAAAGTTTGGGTGCGTTCATCCATCATGGTGTGACGGGCAACCGGTCCGATATCGCGCCTAATACGTATTGATTTCCCACTTAGCGTTTTTCTTGGGAATCGCGGCGCTCCACCCTTCCGCCGTCCGGAGGCCTAACGAGCTGTTTGTCCTCTAGTCGCGGCAACTAGGGCGGTTGTCGCTCTACACTTTGGCTTCGTCGTCTAAATTACTTCACTGTAGGTAGTCCTGATTGAGGACAAGACAACGCCAAAGTCCAGTTATAGTCCGTGCCTTTGGGTCTGTAGGGCGATGCTGTTTATTCAATAATTGTTCAATGAGATTTACTGAAGGTTTGTAATTAGGTGCAGTTAAATTCCTTTTAAAATATCCTCGTATTTCAATTTTGGATTTCAAAAGTACTGTCTCAGAAAATCAACATTTGCCAAAAAAAGATTCCCCAACATTATATTGTATTTTGTGCGACAGTGCACGCAAATAATGTTCTTTCCTGATACAATGTCGGTAACGAGGAAGCTCGTATGAGATATGATGTAAGCAAGTGAAATATTTGTGTAGGTACATTTGCCTAAATGCTGTAGAAAAAGATTTCGTCACCAAGGTCCCCGGTGGGGGTGAAGGGGGAGGCGAGAACAATGGTTTCGGTTCTCACACGTGTGGAGGATTATTTGCATTCGGAAATAAAGAGAGGAATGATAAAAGAAAGGCGCGAGCGAGGTCCCACCGCCTCAGGGTGGGGTGTGGGAAATAGGAGACAGGGGGAAGGGGTGCGGGGTGGCCCCAAAGAGGGGGTGGGGGCTCGTTACGCGAACAATGGAGAAATAATGTACAGATTGCAGTGAGCGATGCGCCCAGCGCGACTCAGGTGTCTTAGCTCTGTGTGTGGACATCACGCCTCCTATGCTTCACGGAGCGCGCTTTATCTATGTTTTTAATACATAAGCAGTGCCGTGCCAGTAAATAAGTATTCGTATATTGGCGAATCATCTTAAGTAGTGCTTCAAGAAAGACTTGCATTCTTAAAATTTCGCATTATTCGAACTTAAAAACGCTACATTACACTGAACAAACGTCCATGTTCTTACGGAAGTTGTTAAAGGAATTCGTAGAGACAATATGTAGCGTAAGCGTGTATGTGATCTTCTGGTGATAAAATACAATTACAGTAAATGAATAGACAATTATTAAGAACGCTATTAACAGGTGATTTACACAGATTTAAATAAACACTCTATTCGGAGATCATAAAGCACAATATCAACATAACAATGTCCAAGTGTAAAACGACGTTTTAATGGCAGCAGCAATCCGGGCTACGGGGCAAGGCAGGCAGGCGGGCAGGGCAAGGCAGGCGGGCAAGGCGAGGCCATTTAATATAGGACGTGTTCATAGGAAGCGCAAGCAATCACAACACAATCACCCCATCCTCGCGTGACACCGAAAACGTCCTCGTTCATATAAGTATAAATTAATCCATTTAGAGCGACCGACCGGCACCGACGTCGACCGCCGATTAACGGAAGCTTCTACTTAACTAATTTATCCTCGGGTGGTTTTAACAGAATGGATAGCAGTGATTACGGCCGATGGCGACGATCTCGTGTGACGCTCGCTCGCTCGGTGCGCCGGAGATGCGCGTACGCACACATGGGCGGGCCGCAATCAAATGTTATTCGTTACAATTGTTGGACGCATAACGCGATTTAACAATGATTAGGATCACATGAGACTCTTTGTACTGGTCTCGCTTGGCCAATGTTTTCCACCACAGTTTTGGAACCCATGACCAACTTTTGAAATCTTTTACTATGAAACTACTACAGGCGATTTTGTTTCATATCATTAGGTTAAATGAATCAGACAGCGCATTTTATCTCATTCAGAAATTTGAATTTCAAGATATCTTCAAATAAATCGACCGCAATACTGCCATGAAATTCAGGGGACATTATTATTCTGAATCGGCTTTACTATAGTCAAATGTTTGTAATCCAGCAAGCCCGCGACATTTTAATAACATTGATCAAATAGAACAAAAGTATGTGGACCGAGCACTCGACAGAGATGAAAGTTAAAAGGGTCGCGAGGGGGTATAGGAGGTGTGGTGTAAGGGGGCGGAGCGGGTTGAATGTCTTATTCCCTCCACAATTCAGAGGTATTTCGTGTTCTTCATACGCAAATATATCCTCGTTACGGAGGTACACGTGAGCCTCCGATTGCGTGCGTCTAGTATGGTAACCCCTGGCGAGTAAGTGCGACGGTGAGCCGTGGGAATTGTCCCTGCCAGAAAATTGGATTCAGTAATCAAATGGCGAATTGGACAAACGTTGCGTCGTTATCGTCCGAGACTCGGTCTCGGTGACACAACAGGAAAACTTGTTTAGGGAAACTAGGCTTCTAGATTTTACCAGGCATAATATATTTTGATAAGACAGGCAATTTAGTACGAGAAATATTGTCATAGTAATCACATCAAAGTAATATTATAAAGGCGAAAGTTTGTGAGTGGTATGTGTGTGTTTGTATGTTTGTTAATTCTTCACGCTCAAACGGCTGGACGGATCTAGATAAAATTTGTAGTAGTACTAAGTAATTATGCCTTACTAGCTTCTGCCAGCGGCTTCGCCCGCGTGAATGTCGAAAATTATTCCGAGGAAACATATTCCCGGGATAAAAAGTATAATCTATCTCTGTGCCAAATTTCACGCCGTTTGATCGTGAAGAAGTAACAAACATACAAACACACACACTCACAAACTTTCGCCTTTATAATCATCGTGTGATACATAAGGCCTAGGTATATTCCAAGTCAAGGTTGAAGGTCTACTTGATTCGGTCGCCAAGACATCGGAAAAAAACCCTCGATTAGTGTCATGATCAGTAAATAACAAGATGAAACTCCAGGTGGAGTCGAATTGGAGGACATACATATATAAACTTACGCCTTTTTCCCATGGGGGTAGGCAGAAACTACAGAACGCCACCTGCTACGATCCTTACATACTTCTTTTGCTTCACACACATTCATACATCTAGTCATACACACACGCCGGTTATGGTTACTGCGCACTTGGCCTTTCTGAAGAACATCACCTATAAGGTCTATATATGTCTTTCTAGGGCGTCCCCTCCTCCTCTCAACATGGCCAAACCATCTTAACATACTCTTTTCAATTTTAGTCACTACATCTTCTTTTAAACCACAACGTTGTCTTATTACCTCATTCCTCAATCTGTCATTTAAAGTTACACCACACATACTCCGCAAGGAGCGCATTTCTACTGCATTAATCCTACTTTCATGTCTTTTTAGCCATACCCAACCTTCACTTCCATACATAAGTGTAGGCACCAGCACGCTGTTGTGAACGGCGAGTCGAGCTTCCGGAGACATCGACTTGCCGGTCACAACTGCATGCATAGCACCATTCACTTTATTACCTGCATTCACTCTCCTTTCCACATCCTCTTCAATCTTTCCATCCCTTCTGAACATACTTCCCAGATATACAAACTCGTTCACCTGTTCCACACTCTTATCATTTATTTTCACTTCACACTTCGATACATGTTCTTCTCTTTCAAACACCATTACCTTAGTCTTGTTCACATTTATACTCATCCCTTTTAACTTAAAAGCTTCATTCATCACAGTCACCATGTCTTGCAACTGTTCTGCTGACGATGCAAGTAGAACTTGATCATCTGCATAGAGAAGGCATTTGACAGGCAACTCATTCATCCTCAATCCGCACTCATGCTCTTTCAAACCTATCAGACAACAATCATGTACAAGTTGAACAGCCACGGTGACGCAACACAGCCCTGTCTAACACCCCTTGAGATGGTAAACCAGTTCGTATACGCCCCATTAATCCTAACACAAGCACTGGAATCCCTATATAGAGATTTCAGTGCCCTGACCAAGCGCCAGTCCACACCGTACCCGGATAGCGTCGACCACAGTTCATCCCTCCACACACTGTTATAGGCCTTCTCCAAGTCCACGAAAGCACAGTAGACTTTTTTGAGCTTTGCCAGATGTTTTTCAGCTATGCTTCTCAAGGAGAAGTTCTGATCCATACATCCCATTCCCTCTCTAAATCCTGCTTGCACGTCCCATAATTGTTCATCCGTCACTTTTATCACTCTATTTATTAAAACTTTTGCATATAATTTGCCGACAACACTCAAAAGACTAATGCCGCGGTAGTTTTTACACTCCTGATGTGAGCCTTTTCCCTTATATAGTGGTACGATTACAGCCTTGCACGAGTCATCCGGCACGCGGCAATATCTCCAACACATATTAAAGATCCGGCACAACAGGCTTGCTACCACCCCGTCACCGCCCTTCAGCATTTCAACAGATACTCGGTCATACCCTGCAGCTTTACCAATCTTCATTGGAGGACATGACTTGGAAAAAAAACTTTTTTACAAAAATTACAACCGACTTCCAAACAAAAACACTAGAAAGTATATTTCACTTTCTAGTGTTTTTGTTTGGAAGTCGGTTGTAATTTCACAACTAAAACGTTAAAAGTAAAAAACTTTTTTACAAAAATTACAACCGACTGCCAAACAAAAACACAACAAAGTGAAAAATAACTTCAATTTCGGAAGTCGGTGTTCCTGTTTTCGTTTCTTCGGTTTTTGACACCGACTTCCGAAATTGAAGTTATTTTTCACTTTGTTGTGTTTTTGTTTGGCAGTCGGTTGTAATTTTTGTAAAAAAGTTTTTTACTTTTAACGTTTTAGTTGTGGTACATAATGGACCAGTTCTACAGGCTATTAATGCCCAAAGTGAAGCCAGAATAGATTAACCCAATAACATGAAACTTAAACAAAACTGTGGAATGAGAGTATACCATGCAGGGTTTTGCGAAGTCGGTTAAAAATGGGTAAGAAATGACAGATTCCTGGTGAAATGTAGGTGCTTGTTTGTTACGACGTTCTGAAACACATCCAGGTTTTATACACACATGAAATACCTCCGTAAATGTGCTCAAGATCGTGCATTTTTCTCAGATGTCTACAGCTTACCGTCTGGCAGCATTATGACATATCAACTGCACTAGAATGGATCTTCTAACTTTCTCCTTATCCTAGCTATCATCAGAAGGGTTTTCTGGTAAATTTTTGCAGACACTTCATTTAACACAATCAATGGTTCAAATCATATCAAAAAGTTCATGGTAGTATGCATCTTTCTATGCATCGAGGACTCATCTTAGGAATCAATTCTGTAAATATTATTTGGATAAATGCTTATACAAAGACCAGAAAAATAAATATTATAACACAGAGTTACTAAGAATTTCTACAAAAACCAGTAAATCAAAAAAAATAAAAAAAACCCCCGACACATTTATCTTGCGAAAACACCCCGATTCAAACAGTAAAACGCCCAAACTTTTGAACGGCTGAACCGATTTTATTCAAACATAGCTAATAATACTCTCGACAGAATCACCTTTCAAACAAAAAAAAAACTAAATCAAAATCGGTTCATCCGTTTAGGCGCTATGATGCCACAGACAGATACACAGAAACACACGTCAAACTTATAACACCCCTCTTTTTCTGGCGGGGGGGGGGGTAAAAAATGCATTGGCACTGTGCCTAAGAACACACGGTAGGTATGCCAGGTTAACGATTGATGGTCCTACAAATCGTCACTGCAGGTTCACAAGACTTGATAAAATCGTGCCAAAATATGGCCACCACTGAAAGTTCGCATTTTGGATTTTATCAACCTGTGGATTTTACTGAGGTTTTATGGTGATCGTTTGTCTATCGTCTCTTTGAAAAGGCTTCTAAAGTTTAATCTTATCCAAAAAACCGGCCAAGTGAGAGTCGGACTCGCGAACGACGGGTTCCGTACCATTATCGCTAAAAACGGCAAAAAAAAAACACGTTTGTTGTATGGCAGCCCCACTTAAATATTTATTTTATTCTGTTTTTAGTATTTGTTGTTATATCGGCAACAGAAATACATCATCTGTGAAAATTTAAACTGTCTAGCTATCACGGTTCATGAGATACAGCCTGGTGACAGACAGACAGTAGTCTTAGTAATAGGGTCCCGTTATTACCCTTTGGGTACGGAACCCTAAAAAGAAGTAGATACATATATTCGACAGTCTAGGACAGACAATCCAGTACAGGTACGCTGAACTATGAGAAAAAGGTCATGATGGTTCGGGAAAGATGCGAAATGGAGATGTCTGATTTGCTATAATTTTTGTTCTACCTGTGCACAAGATCTTCGCACATGTTGGAAACATAATAAGGTTTCATGATTTAATTGGCCACCAATCCGCACTGGGCCCGCGTGGTGGATAATGGCCCACTCTCTTACAAAGAGGACGCCTGCCCGGCGAGCATGGCCTACTGTGACATCGCTTAAGTCACACTTTTAATCACAGTTTGGGCGATAGACTCATTATGTCTGAAATGCACGGCGGCATGAGATATTTTCTTGACTTGTGGCATAACTTCTTGACGTTTATTTTTTTATTTTTCGGAAATTTTCCAATTTTATTGCAGTTTCGGTTTAACCTTGGCCATAAAAACCATTTTGGTTCTGAGAAGCACAGCCCTACGACGCACTGTTTCCGAATTATGGCCCTCCGTATCTTATTTTATTTTGCATAAAACGCTCTATATTTCCAAAATGATATCTCGAAAACGGTATGTCCTAGGCAAAAAATAACCAAAATTTAGCCCCCCCCTTTGCCACCCCCATGTTAACAGCATCCCAACATGAATTATGAGTTTCTTTTTTTTTACATTACTTTGTTTTCGACTTGAACTACGGTCATGACAAGTTATGATAAAATATGTCATGTCTTACAATTTGTCTTAAATGCTAGCACGGGACAACCATGTGACATAGTTGACAGGCGCGACTTGCTTTTCTTGTTGTTGACTTCATAGTGCGACATAATTTGAATACACGACCAAATAAAATAATACGTCAAAAAGTATGCCGTTCATACAGCTAAACAACTTTTTAATTTTGTTGGGAATAAATTAATATTTGACCCACGACCATGCACACTTTATTTTTCTTTGTTTGTTTGAAACATATGTGTTTGTTAAAAAGATATAATTATTGTGAAAATTTTAATAATTACTAAAAAATATAATAGCTTGGACCAATACCGGTGGGCCCCTATTTTTAACATTTTAAATGTTTTTTGGTGATTTTATTTGAGAAACATTTAAAAATGTAGAAAGTAAGAAGAATATGGTATAAAAGAAAATAATTATAAAAATAATAATAATAAAAATAAGATCAATAAAAAAATTACAATTATGAAAAAGTAATAATATAAAATTAATTAATAATCCTGTAACATTACAATTAATTAATAAGCATTGATCACCGTACACACAAAAGGAATTTATTGCCATTTGGTGCAGTAATTAGAAGGCAAATATATTCTTTTTCAACTATAAAAATTTATCACCACCTCCGAACGAAAGTGATACATCTTTCTAAATCATCTGTCAAAATGTGACATTTGTGACAAAATGGGTGCGCCCGTATTAGCAATTAAGACCCGATGAGTCCCAAATAAACGTCAGGAAATTTTCTCACGTCGCCGGTGCTATTATTTAGGACAAAATGGCGTTATCGCCCAAACTGCGATGAAATGTGTGACTCAAGCCATGTCATAGTAGGCCGTGCTCGCCGGGCAGCAAAAAGAAAGGCATGTTGCGCCTTTAAAATATGTCACATGTTTGACCCGTGCTAGCATTTGAGACAAATTGTAAGACATGACATAATTTATCATATCTTGTCACAAATGTCTTGGGTACGCCCATGCTCGCTAGGCTGTGTAATGTGTTCCAGCAGTGAGAACATTAAAAGTCTGATGATGTAATTAAAGTATTCAGTGAAAAAAAACAATGGCCAGTGGCTAGTCGTCATATCATTGACAAAGAGCAAAAGCACATAGCGATGGACCAATAAAATTGGGGCTTCAAAAGTAATTGAGATATGGGGAATTTCCACTCCTATCCCTGCCGGAGTCTGTTTCCCGATAGCTACAATCTAGGAGTATTTTAGTCAAGAGTGAATGGGTTTTTATAGGCAAGCGTGCTTCACCGTCGACCACATCATCGCTTACCATCAGGTGAGATAGTGGTCAAGCGCGACTCAATAGATTATAAAAAAAAACGTAACTAGATGAATATGGCGACGAGTTGCTGGATGCGAAAAACCTTTTTCGATGTAGAAATTCTCAGATTAACCGGTTGTGTGCCGTGATTACCGAAACAATTAAAAAGTCAATTGTGTCTCGCGTGGATCTACGTTCTAGGCACTCAAGGTGATAATACTCGCAGTTTACGCAATTTTTTTTTAACAGATTATACTTACATACATACGTAAACTCGCGCCTTTTTCCCATGGGGATAGGCAGAAACTACAGAACACCACCTGCTACGATCCTTACATACTTCTTTTGCTTCATACTTCAAGATCAGATTATATAAAACAATAAACTCTGTTTGTTAAATTTTTAAAAGGAATTAAAGAATTTATTTATGAGTGAAGAATAAAACACAAGAGTATCTACAACAAGTTAAATTTTATAGATTTCGTCCATTTGAGGAAACAAATAAAAGAGTATCAAACCCTTTGACAAGAAATCATACAGTACCAACATCAGAGATGTTACATATTGTAATGAAAATCAAAACAAAACATTGCATTTAATTACTCATAATGTAAACAACATAAATATGGAATTGGACCCTGGAATTAAAACATAATGCTTGTTACTTTAAACTTGATTTCAGTCATGATATGAAAACTTATTTATTTTATGACTAATCAACCCTTTTCAATACACAATACAATAAAAAAGTTAGGAATGAGTTGTCTTTATTCATATAAAAACATACTAGGTAGGCACAATGTTTAACTAAAATTAGATTTTCCTTAACTCAAACATCAAAACCAAATCATTTCTTATGAATAACCTACTTTTTGAATGTCAGTTAAAAACAAAAGTGCAAAGATGATTAATATTGGTTAAATGTTAGGCACCTCAAGCATTATTTCTTCAAAGCTACAAACCGGGAGTCTAGAGTGAATAGGTTACGTCTAGACAAGTCTGCTACATTAAAAAATAAACCACAACATTGCATACCATCAGATGCAATGGTGGTCAAATAAGAGCCATTCTTAATTATATTATAAATGTGAAAGTTTGGATAGTTGTGTGTGTGTGTACAAAGAGAGAATTTTGGCCCAGAGATAGATTATAGTCAGGAATAGCACGTAGGATACTTTTTATCCCGGGAGTATGTTTCCTTGGGATAATTTTCGACAATCACGCGGACGAAGCCGCTAACAGAAGCTAGTCGATGATAAAAAAACCGGCCATGTGCGTGACGCGCAGTAATAGGGTTCCGTAGTTGATTACTCGTAAACTTGTAAAGCTTACTTAGCTGTGATAGTTTTCCTTTTAATTTCGTTATTTTTCCACATTCTGACACTTGACTGACTTGACTTTTTCGACTAGCCATTTAAAGCTTAATTTTACGCAGACGGGTCCCTGAATTTTTTATGGCGTAGCCAACGATACCCCACACCATGGGATAAACGGGAAAAAAAACATCCCACTTTACGTGTACCGGAGGTATCCTAAAACAATTTTTTTTTCCCTAAAAAGAACTACAAAGTGTACATTGCCAAAAAATGAGGCAGTTTAATTACTTATTTCGAACTTACCTTTTAGTTGCAATACCAGGCCCCTCAGAAAGTATTGCGAAAAAAAGTTTTTATATATGGGAGACTGGCCAGTTATAATGTTTTTCGAAAATATGATTATTTATAAGTAAAAATAAGTAAGTTCCAATTTCAAAATTTCCCTCCACATTTTTTGCGAGTTAATTCAAAGTATTGTGTCTCACTGAAATATGGATCTGCGCCGGGAACATTTTAGAGCTATGATTTTATACGATTTCAAGTGTCGCCTGAAACCGGATGAATCGTACGATAGACTTCAAATGGCATTCATGGATGAAGGCCCTTCCAAGGCAACCGTGTATCGTTGGTATAACGAATTCAAGCGCGGTCGACCAACTTTGGGGGATGACGAAAGAAGCGGTCGCCCTTTGACGGCTGTTACCGAAGAAAACGTGCTAGCAGTGAAAAATTTAATCCAAGACAATAGGCGAATTACATATCAGGAGATTCAACACATATTGAAGATTGGATCGGGCAGCGTTCACGAGATTCTACACAGCCATCTTCGCGTGAGGAGGATAGTATCACGCTGGGTGCCGCACAACCTCACCGATGCTCAGAAGCAGGCCCGGGTGGAATGGTGCCGTGATATGCTTAACAAATTTGAAGCAGGCTCGTCTCGGCGTGTTTACGACATCGTTACAGGTGATGAGTCCTGGATTTATCAATACGACCCAGAAACCAAGCGCCAGTCGACTGTTTGGGTGTTTCAAAATGAGCCAACGCCTACCAAAGTGAAGCGATCTAGAAGCGGGGGTAAGATTTTGATCGCTAGCTTTTTTAATTTGACTGGCCACTTGGTATCAATTCCCTTACGGGATCAAAGAAGCATTAATGCCGAATGGTATACTACCAAATGTTTGCCAGAAGTTTTCTCTGTTATAAGCAACAAGCGACCAAACACAGGGCTCCGCGGGCTACTGCTCCACCACGACAATGCACCTGCGCACACCGCACTCAAAACGAGGGACTTCCTGGACAGCACGCCAGTCAAACTCCTGGGTCACCCTCCTTACAGCCCTGATCTAGCACCGTGTGACTTCTTTTTATTCCCAAAAATAAAAAATCAGCTCAAAGGGATACAATTTTCGTCGCCGGAAGATGCGCTGGCTGCGTTCGAGCAGGCTGTAAACGAGGTGTCTGCGGCGGACTGGAAAAAGTGTTTTGAAAACTGGTTTAGGCGCATGAATCTTTGTATAGAGGCTGGTGGAAAGTACTTTGAAAAGATTTAATAAAAATATATGTACGTATAGAACAATTTTTTTTAGTTTCGCAAAACTTTCTGAGTGTCCCACGTAAATGGTTGAATGCCGTAATTAATGAAACTATTTAAAAGCCATTGTGTCTCACGTGGATCTGCGTTTACAGCAGTCAAGCGGTTACAGGAGGGGATACCTGAATTGTGTTTAGTTTTTGCATAAAACTTTGCAAGAATAGAACATGGATGATGTTACTTTGGAGAAAGTAACATCATGGAGAGTGAATGAATTAATATGTTTTTTATCTTGTCTCATTTACATTTACAGTACGTAAAGCATAAGTAAATAGATCAAAATTACATATATTTTAGTTAAGCTTGTTAACTTTTAATTTACTTAGCTATCCCAACAAAAGAAGAACCTATTTACACATATAAAAAGTTGAAATTAGTCAACTATTTATTTAATGGTGAAAATGGTATTAGCCTACCCACTATCTTAATAAATAACAGAGCATGCACAGCAAAAATCCTTAAGTAATGACTAAGTTTGAAACCAAGGTCAAAAAATATACCATTGAGACTTGAGTAGTACCACTATTCACATTGAAAGTCAGCAATTTCTTTTGAAGTTAGGATTTATAATTAAAACTATTGATTTGTTCTAGCCTAGTTCCAAGTGAGCAAATATGAAAAAGATCTTTTTTTAAACACTTACAGACAATTATTGCAGATGGTTTTATTTAATTAAATTATAATATGTACCTACCTATTTCATTTTCATAATATCCTTACAAAGTTTTGACACTTGAGTAAGCTTTGTGGATTGTATTTTCAATTATGTAATGATTAATTATGTTATATGAATGAATCAATAAAATATGTTATCTTTTTAGATGTTAGCATGATTCCTTGCATTAATAAAGCTAACATTTAACTTACCTCATTTTGATCTAATTCCTGCAGATATCTATCATTGTGCTGCTTCTCATACATAGCCCGGGCAAGAGCGCTCCGGGGCCGATAGAACCCATTGACTCCTGAACCACTCGTCATTTTGTCTACGTCACTGCCACGAGCCTCGACAGCAGCTTGCATGAACCTCGGGTCTAGTCTAATGCTCCCATCTCTTGGAGAGTCTTGTTGACAGTCCTTCATATAATAACAGAACAGGTGAGATTTATATCCCGCTTCAGCTGACAATATCTGCCATATGAGGACTGTATAACATAATAGTCTAAAAGTTAGTTGCATTTAGGGAGATCTGCATTGTTTTCTTTTCATGTGTACTGAAGATCAATCAGTGACACCGAATTGAATAAAATAACCTCACTTATCATATGTTTCTATGGTATTTGTTATTGTAGAATCTATGGACTCATTGTTGTTAAACTTTTTAGATCATAAACCTAGCACTTTTTGTATAATTCTTATAAAAAAATCTATAAAACAGTCCAAAACAACATCAGTTTTTGCTCGCTAATGTCAGATTTAATTCTGACATAAGGCGCTAGGGGGCTGAATCTTGTTTACGAAGCTAGCTTACGTTTTAAATTTGAGATTGTTTTTGGTATAATCTATAACTTTACAGCAAGATATGCAATTTTTTCGTAATAATTAAGATGAAATATTAAAATATTGATAAGACATTACCTGAAAACAAAACCAGCATAATGTGTCAAGTGTTAAATTTGACAGTAAAGCTGGTTTCGTAAACGAACACGCAAGTTGCGAAATGGCAAAATGAAAACAAATCACTGCAACTATCCTGGGTATGTAATAAATTTAATTAGGTTTTAACTATATTATTGTGTTATATTAGTATTTTAGATTTAGAAAAGTTAATACATTAATCGTAATTCAATCACTGAACTAAGAAAAAAAACTGAATGTTTAGCAGTTTAAAGAAGCGTAGGTACCTTACTTCTGAAGACACAATATTAAGGATTGTTGTAGGAAAGTAAAATGAATGAACCTAGTTAAGGCTTTGGTTAAACAATTCTAATGTTAAGTTCAAAATACTAACCGAATCCGCTTTAGCTTCAACTGAAGCTTTTGCAACAATTTCTCGAAGCACCAAATTCATCATCTTGCGTGCACTGTATTATCCGTTATTTAAGCAATAGGTAGGTACAAACAGTTCAATCCAATACGAACTTGACCACGTAAACTGTTCTGTAGTGCCACTGATTCTACGCTGTTAGTTATAATACTACGAATTTAACACACAAGTAGGTATTTAAGATAAATAACACTTCCCGGTTTGTAGTGAAAGGCTTGTTATTTTAATTATTATCTGAGATAATACTGGAATTCAGAGTCTCAGTTAGGCCTTGGCCGTGACCGACCGTTCACTGTCTCGGCTGCGCTTGACCACCTCCGATAGAGTTTGGGGAGCCGTTATAAGAAGAACTATTTTTATTGTAGAAAGGTTTACGTACTTCGATTGTATCGCAGTAACTACCTGTTGACTTACTACGCATTGTTAGAAAATAATTAAAAGTGTATTGTGTTTCGGTTTTCGAGGTAAAGTTGAAATGAAGTTAGAAATGTAATTAGGTTTCAAAGTCGAAAAAATGACAAAGGTTACAGGCAGCAGTAGGTACCTAAGTAAGTAATTAAAATAATTAACATTTAGATTTATTATGAAGCAATCAGGTAGGTATCTGAAATTCTGTAGACTTCAAGGTCGTGTTGAGAAGACAAATTGCCAACCGATCCGAGTCTCTACCGTAGGCGTAGGTACCAGTACATACTGAATAATAAAGGTAAGTACGGTCAGCATATAAAGTCGATAACACTGTTTGCTGATGTTAGGATTGAATCCGTTGCTAATTAAAACACTATCTGGGATGTGATTAAAAAACAAATGAATAAATCAATAGAATGTAGCGGCACCAACGCCGCCACTTACGAACTAATCACATGACGTCAGACAAATCCTGCATCGCTCAAGGAAAGTTTTCGACGCGATTTGAACGTATACAAAAGTCCGATACTCCGACATAAACCGTCGCGCAATTGGCCGGACCAGACACAACACCCGTCTGGTCGGAGTCTCCTCCCTTTTCTATGGAGGTTTGTGGGACTTTACCATCCTATTCCACGTACCCCCAAAGAACAACGTGCGCTCTGGATGCTAGACGCCGAAAACTTCTTAGTAGTTTTTTTCTTCAAATATAATTAATGAATTTAGCGCCCCTTAAAATGCCACCAGGGACGGAGACACCAGTTTGCCCCTCAACCCCTCCAGATCCGGGGCTGGTGGCAAGCAACAGGCACCCATTCAATGATCACCTAGACTTTTGACTGCCGACCTTAGAGCATGTAACCTACAAAGGAGCATGTTTCTTGACACGTCAAACGTATTTCACACTGGCCACTAGGAGGATAACTAGCTATACCAAAAATACGTATAAGGTCTTTGAGCTATACTAAATGACCACGCAGTCACACGGTGATAAGAAAATAGTAATACAGCAACTTCACGTTTATTATGATATAAAACCCATTATCTAAAATCTATATGAAAAAATATAATTTAAAAAAAATACTCACGCTATCCTGCACCTTGGGCACTTTCAGTTGTTGACCAAAACTAGGCATTATTTAAAAAAAAAACCTGTTCTAATTTCAAAATTCAAATATTGACACGATCGCCTTGAAGTGAGCGGTTTGCTTCCAGGCTGTTTGATAGTAATGGCTATGCGATACTGTGACTTATCTACAGAATTATAAAATTCAGATAACAATGGCGGAGCACGATAAATTTGGTGCGATAAGTACCTACTTAGAATTTTTCTTATTTGACGTACTTAATTACGTATGTATAATCTGAAATGCTAAACTAGATTTTCGTGTTATAAAATATTATATCACGCCTGTTTTTAGATATTATCAGATACCGTCCGAAGAGGCACCTGGTGGACCTACGTCCAATGGAGATAAAGAGAACGAGGCTATTGCCAATCGGGAACAAAACAAGATCATGATTTCCTGCTAAGGAATTGCTGATGAAAAATACCAACAAAACTTTGCCTGCCCTGAACAACATCAACTTGACTGAACAGTCGTGCTGGCGACCGTTAGATCAACGAGTCTGCAAATACTTAAGTATTTAATTTGGAGAAAGACATAAACAGAAAGGTACCAATTTTAACCCCAGACGGAAAAAGTGTGTGTTACAACTTTGAAGTGTGTACCTGTGAGTTCGTGTAAATGTGTATCTGTCTGTGGCATCATAGCTCCTAAACGGATAAACCGGTTTTGGTTGTTGTTTGAAAGGTGACATTATCGGGAGTGTTCTGTTGTATGGGTGTTTTACTGTTAGCATCGGGGTATTTTCGCAAGACATCGTGCCATATTTATAGTCCCAACAGCTTGGAACTTGGCAAGGTTTTGGCTTAGTGGGGGTAAGTTCGCGCATAGTGCGTGAACTGTCCAACCACCATATAGAGTGAACGGAACGTGGACGCGACGCGATTGGTCAGTCGACCTTTGTGTCAACTGACCAACCAATCGCGCGCTCGGAACGGTGCTAAACGTCCCCCGCGTCCCGCTTGGTAACCAAAGAGACCTAAAAAACGACTTGTGCGCATCTAAACGAGTCTTGCCAAGTTACGTGCCGACTGTTCGATGATTGTTGATCGAAGCTTATCTACTACTAGATAAATTATGTAGTATAAAAGTATGAAAAAAAATTGTCGTCGATTAAAAAAAAAAAAAATTTTGCTTGTGATTAATAAATTGGTCACATCTTGTGACATAATATTTCTAGAGCAAATCGTGCCTTATCGCGTCAGAATTTCGTTAGTTCAAAATTAATCTGTTTTCCTTATCTAAGATCTATGCTGTACAATACAGTCTATGCCGTAGTAATTAGAAAATATTACTGGTCTCTACGTTTAATTAACTAATTATCAAAGTCCATAAAAAGCGAAGCAGGTAACGTAACGTTATTAATTCATAGTTAAGGTTACAGTAGTCGAAAATTCTTCCATACAAACGTAAACTAGAGATTACTCCACTGTTTGACGATGTACGTTCAAAATAAAAAATGATGTCAATTTGTCTCATCATTATCTAGTCCTGTATGGAAACAAAAATGTAAAGCAATTTTATATTTGAAAGTTATGAGCGTCGAAAGTTCCATATTTCAACACTAATTTAACGGCTTCTTTGGAGGGAAATAAATACCATAAGAAGAAGGAAAATTGCAATACAACCTCCATACAGGGATAGATTAGTAATTCAATAATGCAAATAATTTTATTTTGAAAATATATATTTAGTCGTTTTTTCATGATATCTAGACTCCCAAAGGCCGGTTTATAAAATTACGCGCGCTCGTTTTCGTCCTAAATCATCATCCATTTCGATACAAAGGTGAACGGCAGATTTCGTACCGCATACTTTTTTCGTTGTTCGGTTATAGAATTTATACCACTTATTAAGGCAACTAAGCCATTTATTTTTATGTAAGTTAACTATTTTTAGAACTTCGGATTAATAAATAATATAAGTAAAAAGATTTGAATAAATAAACGTAATCAAATCGTACATTAAACGCAGTAATGTTTTAGAAGTTGCCTTTTGTAAAATAACTCAAATATTAAAATGATAATTAATTATTCAGAAATACATATAACACTAAATATAATCAAACTCATCATTATCAAACTGTTGCAATCCGCTGCTGGACTTAGGTATCTTATAATGCTCTGAATAGGTACAATCCTCATCTCAATCTACCTACTTAATGTTAAGTAAATAAAACACAAAAAGATAGCAAAAAACAATTTAGAACATTTACTTTACACATTATGTAACAATATGTAACATTTACCTATAGGTAACATTGGTACACTAGTACATAACCTTAAAAAATAAAACTGGTTATAACTTATACGTCCCAAGTTCTAAAAATCTAAGAATTTAAAAAGGGATTATCTATCATATAAACTACCAATTAAAACAAAAAATATCCCAAAACACGATTTTTTATTAGCGGTACGAAATGCCCATACAAGCCTGCCATTCGCCTTTGCAAAAGTGCTCATTCGTACGCGAACTAGCTTCTTACTGCTCATCACAGCATCAATTTCTTTCACACGTGTTGTCGGATGAGATAGCATGCATTTTAACCCTGCGCACAAAATAGTTCGTGCCGTCGACTAGTCCAACCTTAATAATTCATAGTTAAATGTTTATATTAATAAATCTTGTTTGTAATAAGGTCAATTAAAGTTCACCAATAACTTATGAGCGATATCGGCAATCTACACTTTAACTTGATTTGTTTTGTATTAACAATATGACGGGCTATTTTTCGGTTCTTAAAATGAAATTTATTCTTCTGACAATGTACCTGGCCACATTCAGGTGTTTTATTATGGTTCCGTACCACGAAAGAAAAAAACGGAACCCTTGTACGATCACTTTGTTGTCCGTCCGTCCATCTGTCTGTCAAGACTGTTATTCTCAGGAACGCGTGGAGTTATCAAGCTGGAATTTATATCAAATACTCAGGTCTACTGTCCCTTAAAGCTGTGAAAAAAACAAACTTCTAAGCCAACGCAATCGAAAGATTGCGCCGTTTATGCCGCAAATTTTCGACAGTCCCAAGGAAATCATAACCCGTAAACTCAGAATCATGAAATTTGTTACGAAGCAACGACTTATAGCACAGATAAAGGAATAATTGCGAGAACCATAAAGAACAATGGCAGGTGCCCATACATTGTTTTAGCTGACATTAAATTCTTACGTCGTTAAATGAAAAATATCTGGTTTTACTCAGGGTGAAGTTCTGAATTAGTTTGTCCAAGAATTTTTGTTCGAGAATGTCGAGAATAATAGATATTCAGTCATAAACTTTTGTAGGTTATGTCTGGGTAACTTTTAATAATGTGTTTAATAAGTAATATTATTGAATTTCGTGGAAGTAATAGGGCAATATCGCATTACTATTTCCCTTACCCAGTTATTTCAGCATGAAATGTATAATATACTCTTTGGAAAGAATATATAATAATAAGAATATATTGAAGTTTGACCTTGACGTGTATCAAAAGGTCGTCGGCAACAACCAAGCTATATTTTTTTAGACTTGGATACTAGTCTTTTTTCTAATCATTAAATGAAAGTAATTCATTTATTTCTAGTACAATATTCTTACCTATCTGCAAGGAACATCTAAACTTAGACAAAAACTGTATTGTTAACTCATTTACTGCAATAAATACAATAATGATATTATTACTTAATATAATTACTACTTGTCACTTAGCAGATAAAATATATAATGGCAACAATAAGCTAAAGAAATAAACTAAAAAATCTAATAACTTTCTATTTATTATGTTTTTTTTATCCGTTTTGAACCAGCCTAATTATACTTTAAAAAAAACGTAGACAATTATTAGAATTTCTTTGGTATATAACTCACTTTCAGACGCTTAAATTTAAGTCAGCTAAGATTTCGCCATTGTTCTTTTTAGTTACATCATATAATTAAAATATTTTTAGTAATTTTAAACTTACTACCCCTTTCCTCATGAACGCGTAGAGGTATTAAATTTAAATTCATATCAAATAATCAGGTCTATAATACCTTTAAGCTGAGGTTTGTACGGAACCCTCGGTGTGCGAGTCCGACTCGCACTAGGCCGGTTTTTTATAATTAAAAAGTACCAAAGTGTCTGTAAACTTTTGTTCACTATGGATTCTCAATCACGCGCGGATTGCCCGAAGCAACGCGTCGTTGTGAACGGCGCAGGCGCAGGCCCGGCGACTCAGGCGCACGCGGGACATTTAAAATAATTACAAGCCATCGGAGAAACGTAACAGCCAGTGTTTTGAGACCATTACTTATTTTTTAATTCAAAAAAATATTTTTAAAAGCACACACTTAGTGCGGTTTGGTGCAATGCAGCCTATAAATGAGACTATTAGGTACAAGATTTTGGTGTAATTTTGTTGCACCAAATTTATATTATTATTGGAGCATTTTCGGTGAAATAATTGTACAGCGAGGATGTGCAGTATGGGTGTCTTAAAGGTCAGACTCGGAACCTTCTATTAGAAAGCCTCGGGAAATTAGCTCGTTTAGGCCAAGTTTCTCACCTCTAAATTATCGTAGAATTAATGTGTCAAAATTGTCAAGCACGCGTTATGTGCTGTGATTGGTTGAATGAATTATCAACAGACAATCAGAGCAGATAACGCGTGCATTACAATTTGTCACATTAATTCTGCTATAATTTAGTGGCGAGAAACTCGGCCTTAAGGTTTTACGAGGCATGTAGGTAAGCTGCTTTCTTTAAGAGATACTAGCTTCTGCTAGCGGCTTCGCCCGCGAGAAATAGTTTTCTTATCCCAAGGGAATATTATACCGGAATGAAAAGTAGCCCATGTGCTATTCCAGACTATAATCTATCTCTGTGCCAAATTTCATCCAGATTCATTCAGCCGTTCTGATGTGATTGAGTAACAAAGTCAAAGTCAAATATATTTATTCAATTAGGCCAATAAACGGCACTTTTGAACGTCACACTAATTAAAATTTAAAAGTAATAAAAAAATAAAAAAATGGTTCTACCGTGCATTCGGAAAGTAGATTGTTATGGAGAAGAACGCACAAGAAACTCCATAATTACTCTTTTAAAAAAAATTTGGTGTTTTACAATATTTACATACGAACATACATTAATATATGTGAGAACGATGCACCCAGAATAACTCCACACACTATACTACGTACAGGTATAATGTATTAAAAAGCATTAACAGGAAAATTAATTAATTTGATAAGTAGGAACATGGTTCTCACATACTTACAAATATTACAAACATATATACAAAATTCCACACACACATCAACCCACACTTTCACATTTATAGTATTAGATGCTAGTATTATATTATCTGTGGTATTAGTAAGATTTTCAGAGCATAGTCCATAGACGCACGGGATCGGTCAATGTGGCGACGCCTGGGGGAGGCCTATGTCCAGCAGTGGACGTCTTTCGACTGAAATGATGATAGTCCATCAGACTTCATTGTATCGATCGCATTTATTTTATTGTTGATTTCTTATTTAACACAATAAAAGTTTATGTACTATGTGTATGACTACTGTTAAATACGAATTTAAAAACTTAATTCAAAAAATCAAAAAACCCGACTGCTTCAAAAGCGAACTAAAAAGTCGTAAACAAGGAAAAAATCATGCTGTGCAGTCGGAGGATACATATTCGTGTGCTGGCTGACCAAAATCTGGTGTATCCTCCACCTGCACAGCATGATTTTTCCTTGTTTACGACTTTTTAGTTCGCTTTTGAAGCAGTCGGGTTTTTTGATTTTTTGAATTAAGTTTTTTTATTTATAACTTTTTAGTTAGTTATTTTCGAATTAGATACATTTAAACATATAAGTGTTATATATTTTTGAAATCACCTCTTAAAACCCACAATATGGCACCCAACAGCCCCCATTTTTCTATTATCCAATTTTAAACTAGCCTATGACACTCGCAGGGTTAAGACGCATCGATTGACGTATGAATCATCAAAATCGACCAACACGTTTGGTCTCTGTAACGCCATATAGGAACAAACATACATACATACATAGACTGATAAACACATTACTCTCCTTCGGCAGTCGGGTAAAAATCACAGTATAGGTATACCTACCTAGACACTAGAGGATGGATGGTGGATGTTGCCAAATCTCTCTCCAAATTAATGTAGAGGAAACGAGGCATATGCATGACCAATACGGACTTCGCATTATCTTCGTTTATTTTATTTAAACCAATCATGTGTTCGTTTAAAACGCAAGATGATCTGAAACAAAACCAAATGGTCGGTTTAATTTAAATCTGTGCACGTAGTTTTTGCACCCCCAACCGCATTCTCACAGCGGCCGAGACTTGATGCACTTCACTTCTGATTGGATCATTACCGAGTTCATCATACCCCGTGCGATCCTCGGGCCTAGAAAGAGACGGATGTAGCCCCATCACGAACAAACAACAGAGACAGACGACCCACCGAGCACATCGCTCAGAAATTATTTCATATCATGATTATTGGAACTTTATTGCACTTCGTAACTAACAATTGACATTAGGAAATGCAATTTCATATTGATTCCGTAATATCGTCTCTCGTTTATTTTTATCAATGCGGCAAATCTTCCTATGATTTGCGGCTAACCATTCTTGGGCATGTTGGTTGTTTTCTTGTGGCTTCACGTTCCGAGAAAATGTCATTAAAAGCTCTATAGGGGATTAAGTCGGTTTAAATTTTCACGTAGCCCGCCAGGAAATCGGTTTAGCCGTAACAAAGGGTGGGAAGATACCGAGAAATTATATCTTTCGTCGGAATACAAACCGCTAAACGTGCAATTACAGCGTTACAGATGGAGCATTAAGTTATCAAAAAAATAATAATGTTTCACACCGGCCGGAAGGTGTCGCTGATCACGTCCGCCGGCCACAATCACTCGCTCGTCACTGATTTTGATTTTGGAACGAATATGGGTAGGTACTCACGTTTCTAATAAAATTCTTCCCTGTTGTCTTGCGTAACCGCATTTATTGCCGTTAATGGTCCCTTTCTTAATGTTAATTTGTGTCGGAGTTGCCGTCACTACAGTAACTCGATTCGTTAACTCGTGCGTATCTACGGTGAATAGATATCGTGCAAATATTCGTGTCAATTGACTAAATAATTTTCACCGAGCTGAAAGTACTTATAAGTATTTAAGCTGTAATTAGTTTCCGCTTTACTTTTTCGTCACAATACTACGTAATTTTATCAATCAGATCAGCAGTTTCAATCAGGTCTCCTTAAGAGGAAATATAGGGCAGAGAGCTCCGACTGAATTTCCTAAGTAAAAAGTCATCATTCGGGGTTTGGCTCTCGCCTATTTCCTCCTCCAATATTAGGCCAATTTAAAAAATATTCCATAAACAGGCAAAAAAAAAAATCCTCTATGGTTTTACTTTTTCATTTATAGTTGTCAAATTTGTACAATAGGCCTCTGTTGACAGCGTAATTTTGAAGGTTCTAGCGCTTCTAAAGATAATGTATCATCGAAATGGAAAACATAGGGGCATAGTATACATCTTTCTTTATCAGTTTATAGAATAATATTTTAAATTGGTGCAATATTAGAGCATAAAGAAGGTGAGAGCCAAACCTCGAATTACGACTTTTTACCCGACTGTCGAAGGACACATTACCCGTGTTTATCAGTCTATGTATATATGTGTGTTTGTTCCTATATGGCGTTCTAGAGACCAAACGCGTTGGCCACTTTTGATGATTCTTACGTCAATCGATTCGTCTTAACCCTGCGAGTGTCACTGGCTACATTAAAATTGTAAAATAGAAAAATGGCGGATTTTGGGCGCCATATTGTGGGAGCCAAATTTTTTTTCCAAACTCCTCGAGTGGGGTATCAAAATGAAGGGTTTAAAGAGGTGATTACAAAAATATATGACAAATATATGTTTAATTGTACCTAATTCGAAAAAAAATATAACTAAAAAAATATTAAAAAAATCAAAAATACCCGGCTGCTTTAAAAGCGAACTAAAACGACGGAAACAAGAAAAAAAACATGCTGTGCAGTCTGAGGATAAATCTGGTTTTGGTCAGCCAGCTCGCGAATATGTATCTTCCGACTGCACAGCATGACTTTCTTCTTGTTTACGTCTTTTTAGTTCGGGTTTTTGTTATTTTTTTACTAAGGATATTCAGTCGGATGTCTGCTACCGCATTTCCTATTAACTGAATTCAACTCTAAATGCTATTCAAATTACTTAGCTCTAAATTCTTACTTTCTTTCAAAAGTCAGTGATAGATATCGATTATCAGATGTATAACCAAGTAATCGATAGTGAATCGATTTCCCCTAGTATCTCACCATAGCATTAGGTACATAGACCGCGGGCATTACCATCGAGATGGAAATGAATTAAACATAATTCGAATAATCGAGGCTCAGCCAATACAATAAAACAAAGGGAAAAAGTACGTCTGCGGCCAGCCTTAGCGAGGGAACGAAGGATTTCAATTTGGAACGTGATGAGGCGAGTTTTCATTTACGTTTGATTCGATGATGTCGGTAATGACGTCGACGCACTCATGCGCAGATCAACTGTTCCCCACGGAACATAGACCGCTCATCGAATACTTACGCAGATTATTTTAGTATTATTATTCATTCAGCGCTATATCGCCCAAAATATTCATAGCTCTACTAGAACACAAATTTAAAAAACCGGCCAAGTGCGAGTCGGACTCGCGCACGAAGGGTTCCGTACTTGGTAAATTGCTGTTAACGATTTATGACGTATTAAAAAAAAACTACTTGCTAGATCTCGTTCAAACCAATTTTCGGTGGAAGTTTACATGGTAATGTACATCATATTTTTTTTTATTTTTATCATTCGCTTATTTTAGAACATTTTACCACTTTGGAAGTGTCTCTCACGCAAACTATTCAGTTTAGAAAAAAAATATATTAGAAACCTCAATATCATTTTTGAAGACTTATCCATAGATACCCCACATGTATTGGGTTTGATGAAAAAAAAAAATCAGTTTCAGTTTCATGTATAGGGAACCCCCAAAATTTATTGTTTTTTTTTTCTATTATACTGTGAAAATCTTAATGCGGTTCACAGAATACATCTACTTACCAAGTTTCAACAGCATAGTTCTTATAGTTTCGGACAAAAGTGGCTGTGACATGACGAATCTATAAGGGTTCCGTTTTTTGCCATTTGGCTACGGAACCCTAAAAACTTTCTAACAATCATACCATTTAAACTTCTTAATAATCATACTTTCAGAAAGCCATTCAGAATTACAAGAAATTATAATAGAACTCAATAGAGAGAGTATGAAATGCGGACTAAAAATTAATTATGAAAAAACTAAAACAATGATAATCAACACGTCGAATACGTAGATAACTATTTATATTTGGGACATAATATATTTTTTACCGATAGGACTGTAAAGAAATAAAACGAAGGATAACTATTGCATGGAAAAACTGGTCACTTAAAGAAATATTTAAAGGAAATTTCCCAAACAACATCAAACAGAAACTATTTGACTCAAATATACTGCCAAGTCTTTTATACGGGTGCCAAACTTGGACTACAACAGATGCTTTGAAAATTAAATTAAGATCATTTCAACGAGCTGTAGAAAAAAGCATGCTAGTCTTAAAAAAAAAACTGGCCCAGTGCGAGTCGGACTCGCGCACGAAGGGTTCCGTACTTGGTAAATTGCGGTTTACGATTTATGACGTATTAAAAAAAAACTACTTACTAGATCTCGTTCAAACTAAATTTCTGTGGAAGTTTACATGGTAATGTACATCATATATTTTTTTAAGTTTTATCATTCTCTTATTTTAGAAGTTACAGGGGGGGAGGGGACACATTTTACATCTTTGGAAGTGTCTCTCGCGCAAACTTTTCAGTTTAGAAAAAAATTATATTAGAAATCTCAATATCATTTTTGAAGAACTATCCATAGATACCTTACACGTATGGGTTTGATGAAAAAAAAATACTTTCAGTCTCAAGTATTGCCATACCCCCAAAATCTATTGTTTTTTTTT
Organism: Orthosia gothica; assembly: GCA_949775005.1. Lineage (NCBI taxonomy): Eukaryota > Metazoa > Arthropoda > Insecta > Lepidoptera > Noctuidae > Orthosia > Orthosia gothica. The sequence goes on along the minus strand of OX459064.1, from coordinate 4,810,919 downwards.
TTAATTTTTGAGTAAAAATCTTAATACGGTTCACAGAATACATCTAATCACCAAGTTTCAACAGCATAGTTCTTATAGTTTCGGAAAAAAGTTGCTGTGACATACGGACGGACAGACAGACAGACATGACGAATCTATAAGGGTTCCGTATTTTGCCATTTGGCTACGGAACCCTAATAAGCGACCGTATAACGAGCAGCGTCATTAGGGCAAAGACCAAAGTCACTGATGTTTTATATATGGCCGAGAAACTGAAGTGGAACTAGGCGGGCCACATCCCGAGGACCACAGACAACAGGTGGGGCGAGCGCGTCCTGCACTGGTACCAACGAAACGGAAACAGACGCCGCGGCAGACCATTGCAACGATGGCGAGATGAGATCGTAGTACTGGCAGGGATAGAGTGGACCAGAACGGCCCAGAATAGATTTAGATGGAAACAGATGGAGGAGGCCTTCATCCAGAAATTGGTGACCCCTTAATATGTTAAATAAAAAATAAATATATAGAATTGTAAATTATAGGGAAATAAAGGCTATTTTTTATTTTGATAATGTCGAATCCGACTCGGCTGGGCGGCGTTCGGGCAGTTGCGTGGTATCTTTTCGTCCAATTTACCGCAGTGTCTCAAGACAAAAGTCTATGACCAGTGTGTGTTGCCAGTGATCACCAATGGGACAGAGACGTGGTCGCTCACAATGGGCCTTATCAGAAAGCTTAAATTCACCCAAAGGGCAATGGAGAGGGCTATGCTCGGAATTTCCTTGCGTGATCACGTCAGAAATGATGATATCCGCAGGAGAATCAAAGTTACCGACATAGCCCGAAGAATTGCCAAACTTAAGCTGTAGTGGGCAGGGCACATTGCTCTGCCGATGGGGCCGAAAAGTTCTGGAATGGCGACCGCGAACTGGAAGACGATACCTTGGAAGGCCTCCCACTAGGTGGACCGATGACCTGGTTAATGTTGCGGGAAGGCGCTGGATGCGAGACGCACGGGATCGGTCAATGTGGCGACGCCTGGGGGAGGCCTATGTCCAGCAGTGGACGTCTTTCGGCTGAAATGATGATGAATGATGATTCATTCAGCGACGACACCACCGATCAACTCAGCAGAAGCACAGAAAAACTATACAACAGTACAGCTGTATCTGATCTCACATTCACAGTAAGTACTTAAGTGGTTTATTAACGAAGTCGACCAAGCAAAAAGATCACGTCCAATAACTTGCGCAAACGCCCAGTAAATCTCTCACGTTATAAATTTACAACACATTTATTTATTTCAAAGTACAAATTACAAGGAAAATAATAATGAGCTGAAGTCATATCTCATTACTTAAGTTGAAGCTCAACGGCTGTGGACAGGCTGAGGAGCTTTGGATGCCGTCTATGACTTATTTAAAAAGGCTTTCATTAAAGTGCACTTGCAGGAACTGCAACTTTATTCGCTAGGAAATAAAGTTTAAATTAGGAAGCTTGTTGAATCGCTTACAATGTTTCTTAGTTAAACACGGTAAACACGGAGGCGTTCGTTAGGCAGTTCCATAATTAAAAAATAAAATTGACGCTTGCCCGACGATGCGCTGAAAAGTTGCAAAAGAAATGATCGTGCGATGCGCAGAGGCATGTTTTGTCTTATGCATAGTTTATTACGAAGAAGCGACAAAGAGCAATGTTTTAATAATTCAAATATGCACACATTCCGCGGCATGATAAATGTTTTTCTAGTAAAAAAAAACCGGCCAAGTGCGAGTCGGACTCGCGCACGAAGGGTTCCGTACTTGGTAAATTGCGGTTGACGATTTATGACTTATTAGATCTCGTTCAAACCAATTTTCGGTGGAAGTTTACATGGTAATGTACATCATATATTTTTTTTAGTTATATCATTCTCTTATTTTAGAAGTTACAGGGGGGAGGCACACATTTTACCACTTTGGAAGTGTCTCTCGCGCAAACTATTCAGTTTAGAAAAAAATATATTAGAAACCTCAATATCATTTTTGAAGACCTATCCATAGATACCCCGCACGTATGGGTATTTTAGTTTCAGTTATAAGTATGGGGAACCCCCAAAATTCATTGTTTTTTTTCTATTTTTGTGTGAATATCTTAATGCGGTTTACATAATACATCTACTTACCAAGTTTCAACAGCATAGTTCTCATAATTTCTGGAAAAAGTGGCTGTGACATACGGACGGACAGACAGACAGACAGACAATGTCTGTCTGTCTGTGGACTAGTCATGTCATGACGAATCCATAAGAGTTCCGTTTTTTGCCATTTGGCTACGGAACCCAAAAAAAGACATAACTTGAGATCTATAATAGAGATGAATCGCCGCGTTCCTTGTTCAACAAAGCGTCTGAAATGCGCAAGCGCTTTCGACACGTTTAAATCACAAAAACAAATTGCAGCGCGTTCCAGTCGACGTCACGTGCTGTTGACCCGCGGATAATTAAAGAGCCCACTTGTAATTACTCGTGTGTGTGGTTGAGATGCAAATGTTGTCGCCCCGAGTATCTTCAACGTGTAATGTATGCGTATTGGGAACAGATAAGCGCATGAGATTTACAACTCGCCGTGTCATGACTTGAAACTTTACCGTTCGTCGACCGACCCTGTTTTAGGGGTTATTTATTTTTTGTTTTATTTTTTAAGGAACTCTGTGTGTGATTAAGACGTTCTCGGATAAAAAAAAGTTTTTACAAAAACATACTACCGACTTCCAAATAAAAAAAAAACTACAAAGTGAAAATAACTTTATTTTTTGAAGTTGTTGTCTTTCGTAGGTACCATTTTTTTTGTCTTATGGACGCCGACTTCCAAAAATAAAGTTATTTTTCGCTTTGTAGCTTTATTATTTGGAAGTCAGTAGTATTTTTTTGTAAAAAAGTTTTTTATTTTTCACTTTTTAGTTGTACCTACCTAATAGGCAAGTTGTTTAGTAAGGTACTTATTTTTTTATTTTTTTTAAAAGCAAAATTCATTTATTTGCATAAATAAGGTACAGAAGGTTGGTAAAATGTACAAAATTGTTCTCTTATTCTGCCTTTAATTTCGGCGTGCAAATATAAATCAGAGTGACACATTTTAGTAAAAAATTGTTAATGATCATAATCATGCAGTCACTAAACAGATAAGCCCATTAAAATGTATTATTGAATTAAATAAATGTCAATATAATATGAAAAAAATAATAAAGATGTATGTGTCAAATGTCAAATAATAATAACCAAACACAAAACAATAACAATCATAATTTAAAAAATAATAATAATAAGGATAATAATCACAAGTGTCAATAATAATCATGTCAATAACTGGCGTAAGTCGCCACACAATAATAAAAATAATAATACTAAAGATAACAATGATATGTGTCAATAATGGGCGAAATTCGCCACACAATAATAAAACCAATGATAAAATAATAACAATCATAATTTTAAAATTACGGTGCAATTTACAAAAAAAAAAACTTACAATTTATAATCCAAAAACTCATGTACACTATAAAAGCATTTTTCAATTAGAAACCTCGTCAAATTATTTTTAAATCTGGAAAATGGTAGCGTTTTTATAGAATTTGGTATTTTGTTATACAATTTTATGCACATAATCTAGCTGTTATTACTTGTTAATGTGAGATTCGTCCTCGGTTGAAATAACTTATTAGTATACATAGATCGAGGGGCATAGTAGTTCGTCGCCTGCTGAAAAAGTCCCTTATGTTTGAAAACAAATAAAGAGGATTCTAATATGTAAATACATGGAAGAGTTAGTATTTTATATTTCTTAAAGAAAGGACGACATGACTCTATTTGCTTCAACCCAAATATAGCTCTTAGACACTTTTTTTGCATTACGAATGCTTGATCAATCTCCACACAACGACCCCACAGGATAATACCATACCTTAGAGTGGAGGTTATATAGCCATGGAAAGCCGTTATTGCGGCACTTCTAGATACCTCGCAGCTAATACGCCTCAAAGGGTATATGAATTTATTTATTTTAGCACAAATATCATTTATATGATTTTTCCATGAGCAAAATTTATCTAAATTTATTCCAAGAAACTTAACAGAGTCAGTTTCTAACAGGGCAACCCCTTTATAAGATATATTTAGGTCCAGCGGTTTTGATCGATAAGTGTGAAATTGCATAAATTTTGTTTTATTAATATTAACTTTTAAATTATTAGTTTCTAGCCACTCTATAGTTCGTTGAAGAGCAATATTTATTTCTTGTTCGTACGAACTTTTATCATGTCCTTTGATTATGATTGTAGTATCGTCGGCAAACAGTACACATTTATGATTTATAATTTCTGGGAAATCGTTTATGTAGAGCAAAAACATTGGCGGTCCCAAAATACTGCCCTGTGGCACGCCATATCGATTAAACATAAACGATGATTGGAATGATTCTAACGTTTTAGTTCGGTCATTATAATTCGTTACTTCCACTGATTGTATTCTGTCGGACAAATATGATTCCATCCAGTTATATGCCGTTCCTCTGATTCCATATCTGGAAATCTTTTCCAATAATCGTTCATGAGAAACGTGATCAAACGCTTTACTCATATCCATGAATAAAACTGTAACCGGTATTTTCTTGTCAATACAGTCTGTTATTTCTTTTATTAATTGAAAGGCTGCCAAAGACGTACTTCTATTTTTACGAAACCCATTTTGTTCGTCCTTAATAATCTTGTGTTTTTCAATGAAGTATGCTAATTTGATATGAAAAGCTTTTTCAAAAATTTTAGAAAATATAGGTATTAAAGTCACGGGTCTGTAATTGTCCATTTGAGTGCTATCCCCTTTTTTAAATATTGGTTTCACCACTGATTTCTTTAATAAATCGGGAAATATTCCTTGTTCTAGAGAGAGGTTAACAACATGTAGAAGTGGCTCTAGAATTATATTGACTGAAAGTTTTATGATGTCAGTGCGATATAACGCCAGTATAGATTATCCGGATATCATGAAACTTGAACATAACCGGTGAAATAAGAAATCTGCGTACACTTTAAGAGCGTTTTGGAGTGAATGTTATGTTATGAAATGGTATAAACAATAACCAGACATGCGATTGAAGCAATCCCGAGAAATTATTTATTGAAGAGTTCTGTTGTATATCTTTGAAGTTCTTCATCAGATCTTCACCAAATTAAAATGGAACCAATTTTGGAACATATTTTTCAATCAAAAAATAGAGTTTTCAAAATCGGTCCACAATTGACGGATATATCAGTGAACATACACAAAAAAAAAGAAAGTCGAACATAGAACCTCCTCCTTTTTGGAAAGTTGGTTAAAAATATTGCATTGATATGGTAATGTGTGAATAGACTTACTAAAATAAATATTGATGCTCGAAAAAAGTCATTATGGACTTATAAACATCCCTCTGCCTTCAAATATGATATCCCCAAGCCATGTAACACGGTTGTTGTAGATAGAGGAAGCTATAATTGCCAAACGCATCATAGTAGTTTATCTCTATATCTATTTTATCTTCACTCATACAGTTAAAATAAAATAAAAGTGGAAAAGGCAAAATATGCAGCATGGCGGGCGATGTCAATGAGTCCAGCGCAAATAAATTAAAAAGTAAAAGTGTGCTATAAAAATTAAAAAGTTATTTTACAATGCATGTCCTCGAAAAGAGCGGTTTTCCAAGCAGCCAAACTGTGCGGAAAGTGTCACTTTTTTTCACTAGTGCTTTTTACTTTCCTGTACTTTTTTAATTTTTAACTCCAACGTCAGCCCGACGCATAGAGTTTTTATTATTTGAGAAAAGTTTTAAAAATTAGTTATGTACAGATTATCATTCATATAAAAGGTAAAATAAAACTAATACTTTATTTTAGGCGTTTTTAATTACTCCAGACTTAGATTTTGATCAATAAATTAATTTTAAATATTCATTAAATATGTTTGGCAGAACGTATATTTTGCTCGTGCCTTATTGCGTTACAATGTGACAGCTATTCGCACATGCGCAGTAGTTATGCCCGAGGAACTATTAGTTAATCTGTGGATATGCTGAACGCGCTTGAATAAGCCCGCCATTTTATTAATTTCATTTTATTAATTTATTTATTTCCTCGCACAATGCATAGTAAAATGTTGTATGATACACGTACGTAAGATGAATTCCGACTCGTGTCGATTTATCCACTCACTCGCTTCGCTCGCTCGTGAATAAAAATGCCACTCATCGGAAATCACCTACCTTCCGCACTTGTAGCATAAATAACTATTATGATGCAGTTGTTTGAAAATCGAAGGAAAATATTGAACTGTAATGGTTCTTTTTTAATTTTACCTATCCACGAACATAAAGTAGGTACGTGTTTATGCAATATTTTTTTTAATTCATATTTGGAACATTACGTTGTGAGTGTAGATAAATAGGCTTTCGAATCAGATACCGAAAGTCGAAATATCATCAATGGACTTAACCTGCCTATCAGTGCATTCTTCGTGGTTTGAAGACCCAGACAATTTTCAGTAGCGTGCTAGAATAAATGTGACTGTCTCCTAAATTTAAATTCTTTTCAACCCGTAGGCGTGCTGCTATCATAACATCAGTGTCAAGCTTGTAAAAATACTCCTTTTTTCGACACTTTCTTGACGCTTAGTGATGGGAATACCGTCATTTGCACTCCTTTACTTCACAAACAATCAAAATTTTGTGAGTGACGGTTGAATTTCGGTGATTCTAAATTAACACCATAAAAAAGTGGAAATGGTTTGGTTTTATGGTGAAAAATGCATTAAAAATACCTGAACGAAAAAGTAGTTTTCGGCATTTTCTTTCTGCCTGTATTCAGGAAGAATGGTGGCATAGTCGATTGTAATTCTCTTGATAACATAGTCTTTTAAACTGAAGTACCTACCTGTCACACATAGATTACCTCTACCACAATAAATTACTTAAACCCAAAACACACAGAAAAAGAACAAAAACCCCAAGAAGCTCGCCCCTAATAGTGAAAATCCGAGCAAAGAAAACAAAACAGAACACGATTAGAAATATCTTTTTTCCATAACACAAACAAACAATATCTTTTCGTTCCGCGAAGACATCACGGGGTACAGTCAACAACAAAAGCCAACAAATCCTGTTTGTCCTGTGGGAAGCGTCCGTGATTTAATACAAATTATTATTAGACGACATAAATAACATGGTAGGGGGGTGAGGCCGCCAGAAGCTCCTTAATAAGTAATAAAGGGGTCATCGTTCATCGCGAGAGCGTGGAATTAACCTGGTCGACATATGGCGTAGTAACGGCCAGTGCGGCTTAGGGCAGCTTAATAAAGGGTGTTTTTCGACACTTTATAAGTGTTAATTATAGGGTTTAATTATTTAAAGGCTGTTTGATGAACTGTCTTTACGTAGGGCGGGTAAATTATCATGTCGAGGATTGTGAAATGTAGATAATTAATTTTGTTTCGATGGAATTTCCAATTATCCGGCTTCTGTCCAGATTTTCATAAAACGATTCCATTTACCCGTTTACTGAAAATCAAGTTTAGCTTTTGTTAAGTCAACGATTTATTAATATTTGAAACAAGATTTTACTCTGGATCACAGACGCTTCGTTTTTCTTTAGGTGTCCTGGGGATGAGGTTGCGTGCAGTCTACAGATGCCAAGTCTGATTATATTTTACAAAAGTGTCAGTTGTTTCTCGATGGTTTGTTTTTGACAGATCTGTCAAATTAAATGTGTCAAAAATAAAAGTACTTCTTAATTAACGAAACATCAATACCAAATAAATCAGTAGGAAAGTCGTTTTTGTACATCGATAACATTGCCAAAAAAATTGCCAGGATAACCAACAGAACTCATTACCAGCATTTTTGCCTTTTTTGTCTGGTTAGTTGTGCACGCGTCACATAAAATGTACAAAACCAATGTAGATAACTTTTACACATACAAATTGTGCGTAATTTGGAGTACTACTTAGTTTTTGTTTCATCGCAATCGGTTCACTCTATCAAAAGTTACATGAATTTAAAGCTGTTCAAGAAGTAAAATATCACAACACACGCAATTCAGATACTCGGACAGTTGAACTCGTAAATGTAACTGATCTGGTGATGATGGCGGATACCGCACCAGAACTCCAGTCATGTTTACGCTGGTTGGAGTTGTTATGAGAAGCCAAAAACGAAAAATATAGGTACCAAAGACAAAGACTTCCGAAAAAAAAGTTATTTTCCGTCTTCTAGTGTTTCGTTTTGGAAGTCGGTTTATTTTATTTTTTATTAAATGCGTTTTTCAGTAGTCAAATAATGCGGCTGTTAATGCAAGTTGCAATCAACAAAAACATATTTCATTAAAATATTTTTCCGACTGTATATGGACCGCAGTAAATCTCATTCATTGGAGACGATATTTTGCATGGTGTCTTGCATTGTTTGAATAGTAGGTTGTAAAATAACTTAGAATTGTTACAACTTGCAATTGAGACTATTGAAGGATTTCAGAAACCAGAAGAAGTTATGATCACAATCACATCTATAATTCTTTACTAATATTATTAAGAGAAAAGATTTGTATTTTTGTATGTAACGAATATACTTAAAAACTACTGACCCGATTTCAAAAATTCTTTCACCGTTGGGAAGCTACACTATCGCCGGGTGACATAGCCATAGCCTACTTTTTAACCCCCGCCGGAAAAAGAGGGGTGTTATAAGTTTGTGTGTTTGTTGTGTCTGTCTGTGGCATCATAGCGCCTAAACGGGTGAACCGATTTTGATTTATTGTTTTTTCGTTTGAAAGGTAATTTTGTCGAGAGTGTTTTTAGCTACGTTTGAATAAAATCGGTTCAGCCGTTAAAAAGTTATGGGCGTTTTACTGATGGAATCGGGGTGTTTTCGCAAGATAAATGTGTCGGGGGTTTTTTAAATTTTGAATTTTTACTTGTTATCACTGTATTCCCACTGCAACGGGAACGACGCGGGTAAAACCGCGAGGCGTCCGCTAGTATTATATAAAAGCCTTTATCCACACATATAGAAACCGTATAATTTCCTTCATTTTCTACACAAAGAACAAAAGCCAGCACACAGCGGCTGCAGCATCCTTGTACACTTGATAGGATTATAAGAGCTTGCCGAGATGTATGTCGTTATTGTGATAACGTTTCCTTTCCACATACATAGCTGTTAGCGTCTTTACCGAGAACAAGAGATATGATATGAGTGTTGTTCTTATCACTAGACGTTGTGATGTTTTGCTGAAAATTACGGTATGTTTTATTATAATTTTTTACGTCAGGTTTGGCAGGGCGACTTGTCTATTTCGTGACTTCAGGTGGGTAATAAGCACTTAGTCAAATCAAAATCAAATAAAATAATTAATTTCAATAAAAACGGAGATTGTAGTACATACATATACAAAGTTATACAAAGGCATATCATCATCTGCCTAGGCTTTTTCCCAATTATCGCTGGGGTCGGCTTCCATTCTTACCGGATTCAGCTGAGTACCAGTGTTTTACATGGAGCGACTGCCTATCTGACCTTCACAACCCAGTAACTAGATAACACGATACCTCTTGGTAAGACTGGTGTCAGATCTCAGGCTTCTGACTACCCGTAACGACTGTCAAAGATCTTCAAATGACAGCCGGGATCACAGGCTTAACGTGCTTTCCGAGGCACGGAGAAAACTCGGTATGTTGAAATGGTCACCCATCCTCGGACCGACCTCGTCAAGCGTTGCTTAACATTGAAGATCGACCCATGCGGCTGTTATTATTTAGCAACGAGCTCCTCCAATCCACGAGCCAGTTATACAAAGGCATATACAAAGTTTAATAAGATGTTCGTACCTTAACTATTACAATAAGGTGGGTGAATTTCTGCTTTCCTAGCTAGGTTACAGAATAACCTGTATTAAGGAATAACAGTCCCTGTCCATCACAAAATATTGAAATAAAAGTAGTACACAAAAATATAATACTACAGTAGTTTAGAAGTAATTTATTTATATACACTTTATTGTACACTATAATAAACAAGAAAAAGAAACTTAATACTAAAAACATACAATGGGCGGCCTTATCGCATACCGCGATCTCTTCCAGGCAACCTGGAATGGACAGAGATTACCTGGACATGACATGGGGTTGTCATTGGTGCGACAATACCAAAAATGAACATAATTTACCAGGCCCCTCAGAAAGTATTGCGAAAAAAAGTTTTTATATATGGGAGACTGGCCAGTTATAATGTTTTTCGAAAATATGATTATTTATAAGTAAAAATAAGTAAGTTCCAATTTCAAAATTTCCTTCCACATTTTTTGCGAGTTAATTCAAAGTATTGTGTCTCACTGAAATATGGATCTGCGCCGGGAACATTTTAGAGCTATGATTTTATACGATTTCAAGTGTCGCCTGAAACCGGATGAATCGTACGATAGACTTCAAATGGCATTCATGGATGAAGGCCCTTCCAAGGCAACCGTGTATCGTTGGTATAACGAATTCAAGCGCGGTCGACCAACTTTGGGGGATGACGAAAGAAGCGGTCGCCCTTTGACGGCTGTTACCGAAGAAAACGTGCTAGCAGTGAAAAATTTAATCCAAGACAATAGGCGAATTACATATCAGGAGATTCAACACATATTGAAGATTGGATCGGGAAGCGTTCACGAGATTCTACACAGCCATCTTCGCGTGAGGAGGATAGTATCACGCTGGGTGCCGCACAACCTCACCGATGCTCAGAAGCAGGCCCGGGTGGAATGGTGCCGTGATATGCTTAACAAATTTGAAGCAGGCTCGTCTCGGCGTGTTTACGACATCGTTACAGGTGATGAGTCCTGGATTTATCAATACGACCCAGAAACCAAGCGCCAGTCGACTGTTTGGGTGTTTCAAAATGAGCCAACGCCTACCAAAGTGAAGCGATCTAGAAGCGGGGGTAAGATTTTGATCGCTAGCTTTTTTAATTTGACTGGCCACTTGGTATCAATTCCCTTACGGGATCAAAGAAGCATTAATGCCGAATGGTATACTACCAAATGTTTGCCAGAAGTTTTCTCTGTTATAAGCAACAAGCGACCAAACACAGGGCTCCGCGGGCTACTGCTCCACCACGACAATGCACCTGCGCACACCGCACTCAAAACGAGGGACTTCCTGGACAGCACGCCAGTCAAACTCCTGGGTCACCCTCCTTACAGCCCTGATCTAGCACCGTGTGACTTCTTTTTATTCCCAAAAATAAAAAATCAGCTCAAAGGGATACAATTTTCGTCGCCGGAAGATGCGCTGGCTGCGTTCGAGCAGGCTGTAAACGAGGTGTCTGCGGCGGACTGGAAAAAGTGTTTTGAAAACTGGTTTAGGCGCATGAATCTTTGTATAGAGGCTGGTGGAAAGTACTTTGAAAAGATTTAATAAAAATATATGTACGTATAGAACAATTTTTTTTAGTTTCGCAAAACTTTCTGAGTGTCCCACGTAGTTACAATAATACTTTCTAGAAACACAAATAAATACATATGCTAAATAATAGATACATAAATACATACACACAAGTATATAAGCAATGAAAAAAAATTATGTACGATATTCATAGCACATTATGTCTAAAAACAAAGAGCACAATCACAGCGATAGGTAATGTTCTTTGATGAGTTTTCACTTTTAATCACGTTTAATTGGGTCAGGCAATGCATTCCACAGACGAGCAGCCTGGACAGTAAAGGATTTATCCATGAAAGTTGTGGAATGCATTGGCATTCTAAAAAAAGTTATCTGATGACCTTAGAGATTTCGTGTGGGAATCGCAGATAAACTGAAAACGATCTTTGAGGTAAAGAGGAGTAAAGAGCACATTAAACAAAAGAGAAAGAATAATAAAATAAATAATAATTTAATACTACAACAATGAAGTGTAAGTTTATTTTGAGTGTGTGTAAGGTGACAGATGTAAATGACTTTTATTCATTTGTCCCTTACACTCACTCAAAGTAACCTTACTCTAAGAGCTTATGGTCCGAAAGAAAGAGTTTATTTGTGTCATAAAAAACCACAAACAAAAAAATTACCCAAATATTTTTTTTATACATATTGCAAGTAGTTTTTCTTTGTGAGTATCCCCTGAAAATTTGCCAATTTGTTGCACGGATGGCTCTAATTGAAGGGTGTCCGAATATGTTTTATTCACTAAATCAATTAAAAATAGATATTAAGTAAGCCTCGGAGTCTTAGTAGATTTTTTTTTCGTTTTTGACACCGTCTTCCGAAAAGTAATTTTTCGCTTTGTAGTGTTTTGTTTTGGAAGTCGGTGTTTGTAAAAAAAAAAAAGTCTCTTTTTGGTTTTGGTGCCTTCGATTACCATGAAAATACGCATTATTAAGGATAGCACAAAAATTACTCGTCAGATCTTGATCAAATTAAATATTGATAAAAGCACCAGCATTCAAATAATAAAAAAGGAATCATCAAAATCGGTTCACCTAGTAAAAAGTTCTACGGTAACAAAAATTTAAAAAAATACATTCGAATTGAGAACATCCTCCTTTTTGTGAAGTCGGATAAAAATAGATATTATGTAATTATTTATCGGATAAGTTAAGTGGAACCTTGAACCTAAAAGGAGGTGCTGAAGAAAATAGGTCATTATTTAGCCTACTTACTTATATTATCTTTAAAAAATGAAGGCTTAAAATATAAAGAATGTAAGTAAGTACGCTGCAGTAATAAATGAGCCAACTTGTTAACAACTTAATACAGTGAACAACGCCCACCCTTGCACTCCACTATTAACTTATAAATAACCATATTAACTTATAAAAACATTATAACAAAAAAAAACGTCTTACAAAACAAAATATTGCAAAGCGAAAAATAACTTTCTTTTGGGAAGGCGGTGTCTTTGTTAACAATTTTTTTTTTGTTTTATACACCGACTTCCGAAAAGAAATTTATTTTTCGCTTTGCAGTGTTTTGTTTTGTAAGTCGGTTTTTTTTGGTAAAAAGTTTTTTTTAATGTTTTGGTAACCTGTATTACCATGAAAATCATTTATATAGTCGGAGAGCTTCTTCTAAAAATTTCAACAAAACCTAAACACAACTGGGATACATTGTTTTATTACAAAATTCCGGTGCCTACGTTCCGGCTTCATTACCAGATAATTTCGATGGTACCATTTTCATTAGAACCATTTATTTAAATTTGCTTCATCACAGTCAATTAACTATTCAAGATATCTTATACCCAAAACATACTTATCATTGAGAAGTTCCAGTGGCCATCTGTGGTCTTCTTCATCAGTTCCACTTCACCAAATGATACTTTCTGAATACTTGCCATGTTGATGAAAATACCAAAATCGCTATGCGTATGCCCATAAAATCTGAGGAGTTCCCTCGATTTAAATAGGAACTCCTCATCAGATCCGGATTTGGTAACAAAGGGACCACCTCGAGAGTATACATTTCGAACAAAACAAGAGTAATCGATGAACATACATTAAAAAAATACATACAGTCACCCATAGAATCTGATCATTACTGTCTAGTAAATAACTTAGTATTTATAACTACGTCGCACGCATTACACCCGCATGGAAATACAATATCTGATGTGTTTCTGGGACGAAAACAAGCCTATACGATTCCTCCAAACCAAACACAACTGAAATACCCTGAATACCTGCCCTTTTACGTTCCTCTTGATAACCAGAACCTGTGATGTTTAGAGGATACATCAATAAAAAATAGTAGGACCAGGGGAGTGGCCATCCCCCGCGGTGGGTGCCCCCATTGTCGAGGCAGGGAGGCTCAGTAGCCGTGGTTTGGTCACCCACGGTGAAGCGAAGAGGAACCCGAGGAGGGGCCGCTCGTCAGGGCTTTGCCCATTAAGCCGACGTCGCGGCCAACAAGTAGGTTGCAGTGCCGCTTGGTAACAGAGGCGACTTCACAACTGAGGCGAGCTGTGATGTCGTATGGAGCGTCCCAGGTCCCAAATGATATCGCAGCTGAGGGAGGCCGCGGCGGGAGAGGAGTGCTGGTATTGTGGTGCGCTGCTCACCGTAACTTCCGCAGCCTGGACGGGGAAGCCAACGTATGATGGCGGACGCGGTAGAGCTGCAGGGGAGGTCCCTATCCCCTGCGGCCGGTGGCGGGGCTACTGACCTGACCCGTCACAGGCGGACCAAGGGTGCCAAATACGGGATCGTCTGGCGCCCATGTGCTGGTTTGGTCCCTGTGGTGGTCACGGCGTGCAATGTGTTCTGGTGCGCCGGCGATGGGGGTTACACCCTAGAGGAGGGTCCAGTGACGGACAGCCGCGGAAGGTTCGCGTTGAATGCTAACGCGTGCCCGTGTTCCCGCCATAAGTGGCACAGGAAGACACCGTGGCGTTTTAGTGAGTTGGAGTCCCACATAACTGCGATATCTCCCTGTGGTAGCGTAGTATGCATGATGATTTATCCAAGCTAAAAAAAAGGGGCTACCATAAGAGCAAGGTTATTACCCGACTGCCGAAGGAGGGTAATGTGTTTATTAGTCTATGTATGTATGTATGTAAGTATGTATGTATGTTTGTTCCTATATGGCGTTCCAGAGACCAAACGCGTTGGCCGATTTTGATGATTCATACGTCATTCGATGCGTCTTAACCCTGCAAGTGTCATAGGCTACATTAAAATTGCATAATAGAAAAATGGCGGATTTTGGGTGCCATATTGTGGGGGGGCAAATATTTTTTTTCTTCTAATCCCATCGTGTGGGGTATCAAAATAAAGAATTTAAAGAGCTGATTTCAAAAATATATAACACTTATATGTTTAAATGTATCTAATTCGATAAAAACTAACTAAGGAGTAATAATAAAAAATTAAAAAAATCAAAAATCCCGACTGCTTCAAAAGCGAACTAAAAAGTCGTAAACAAGGAAAAAATCATGCTGTGCAGGCGGAGGATACGCCAGATTTTGGTCAGCCAGCCTGCGAATATGTATCCTCCGACTGCACAGCATGATGTTTTCCTTGTTTACGACTTTTTAGTTCGCTTTTGTTTGAGTGTGCGTAAGGGACACACAGGGGTAAATGTATATGAATTGTCACAGTGACACTTGTGACAGTCGAGCCATTATAGTTTTGACACGTCATGATACGGGGACAGTAGTTATTTAACTGATAATGTGAATGGCATAGCCGAAGTCTTCTTGCGAAGAACTATTTTGACTTTTAAATTAGCCTTAAAATCCTAACTTAATATTATAAATGCGAAAGTAACTCTATCTCTAAACTTTTCACGCTTAAACTGTTGAACCAATTTAAAATTTGGTACAGAGATAGTTTGAGACCCTGGGAAGGACACATGATAGTTTTTATCCCTTGGGATTACAAGACTTATTACGCTTGCGAAGCTGCGGGTAGTCTGTCCATATATGCTCTTTGCGAAAATAATAATTAGAATTAATATTTGTTTCGGGATATTTACCATGGCATATTTATATACCATATTTTTACCATATTCCGGCACCGTTACAAGCGCCATGATCACGATACCAAACTCTCAACCAAAAGTCAAAATATACATGGTAAATAGCCCGAAACAAATATTAATTCTAATAATAGTGACCATGTCAGCTTAAAATCTTAGAAAATAATAATATCACCAAATTTACCCACACCTACCTTATTTTCAGTCTTAGTCCATTCAGATAATTCACGCATTATCGACAATATACCCAACCTGGCACTAGGTAACTCAGTTCATTTGACCTTGATATAATTTCCCTTATTCCGAGAAACGAGGTAATATTGTTTTGTGTAAGCACTTCATACATCGCTTTATTAGCGAGGTGCGTGACGGGAATATCCACGCGGCATCACATGTATGTGGGTGGGGTCGGTAGTACAGTCGGCGAGAAAAATATCTGAACGCACGGACTGTTTGTTCAAAAGGGCAACTGGACGCAATCATACAAACAAATAGGTACACAAGATGTCAATAGTTGTGTTATTTTATTCCAATAGTCTTAAGTTGATTAGATGATTGATTGATTTTTCACGTGACGGGTCAGGGTTTTACTTTTTTTATTCTAATAAACAGTTTATTTATTTAATTCCAAATCATTTGCATCGAATGGAGTTTTAAAATTTTATTATCCTAAATTTCCAAGATGAATGTACAAATACATAGGAAAATAAAAAAAAAAAACAGACTTGGCCAGTTCCATTGCGGGTCTTACTACGAAAAATTTACTTCTTTTTCATCAACCAATGATACCCCTGCCTCTTGGAGAGGTGTTTCAAGTCTAAATACATTACAGGTGCAGTCAGGTGCTACATCAGTCATTTTTACAGGATTATATCTAATTAAGATAAAGTATAATTTTCTTAGTCGGTATGATAATTTCGAAATTGTTCACTTTGACATTCTGCTCGTCTCTTATTTATCTCGCTGACTGTACCAGAAATTATTATTTATTTGATTCAATTAACCCTTCATTGAATGATATGTTATTTGCCCGTTTCCCTCTGTTTCCGAGTCACTTTTCTTAGAAAAAGGCAATAGTGAGAAATAGAATATTTTCTTCTGGAATGGAATCAAGTGCTTGTAAGCTAAGTAAAGGAACAAAACAGGTTTCTAGCGATTTGTTGTTTTCAATTTTAGTAGCAATATTTGTTTTTAAGTTATGAGCAGGCTTTAACAAAACACACAATACAATATTACTACATATTATAAAAATTCCACCACTGCGTTTGTACGCGATAAACTCAAAAACTACTGAACGGATTTTCATGCGGTTTTCACTAATAGATAGAGTGAGAAACGAGGATGGTTTTTGTGTATAATTTGTCACAGGCAAAGCCGGGGCGGGTTATATATTTGGATGTTCGTTAATCACTCCTCAATG
Organism: Orthosia gothica; assembly: GCA_949775005.1. Classification (NCBI taxonomy): domain Eukaryota; kingdom Metazoa; phylum Arthropoda; class Insecta; order Lepidoptera; family Noctuidae; genus Orthosia; species Orthosia gothica. The sequence goes on along the minus strand of OX459064.1, from coordinate 4,794,000 downwards.
GCTGAATTGGATGAAATTTGGCACAAGGGTAGATAATATCCTGGTTTAGGACATAACATACTTTTGAGGTGCCCGATTCACGTGGGAGAAGCCGCTGTAAAAGTATGATTTTTTATTCAGTGTTGATGATCTCTACACCTGAACCCTTACTATGACGTATCCAAACTATCATGGTTCGACTGTGAAAAACACACACACCCACACCCACACTCACACATACACACACACGAAATAACTCCAATAATCATATTATTATCATAATATCCCAGACGGGCTGGTGATCTTAGTACCTACCTATTGTCATCGGAGGATGCTGTTGTACTTGTTACCCAAACCCATTCCACCAATTGGTTACTTACTCCCTGTCACCAGTTACGATTTGCATGCATGCTTGATGTCATTAAGAATAAGTTTAATAGGTATTACCCTCAAAAATATTTCAATATGTAAGCAAATAATATGTTCGAGGTATGCAGGTACTGTGAGGGGATAGCTCAGGGAGCTCAAATAATAAGTAAAAATGACGTGTTGACACTTTCAATGTGTCTGCCCTAAGGCTGCTTTTACAGAACTGACAAGGAAACAAAAACATCTTCAAATATTTTCCTAGCGTTCTGATTTCAAACACCTTCCAAAACTAAATAGTTATCTGTGGCCAGTTTTATAAGGATAGTATTTAAAAGTACTTCAATTTATTCCCATTTCATTTACCTAATTTTGCCTGTGTTCCACCAAATATACTGAATGTGCACCAAAATATGTTCATATAAGTCGACGTAGCCCCGCTGCGCGGGGCTTCTATTTCTGTCTGCAGGGTCAAAAGTAACCTAACACGAACGAGATGACGGGAGCTGAGTTCGCTCGCTTTGCTCGCTCACTTCAGCTCCCGTCATCTCGTTCGAACCTAACCTGTCCATGTCGGGGTGCCCTAAGTTCCCGAGCTCGCTTCGCTCGCTCTTGGACTGATTCTTTGACCATAATTTATTCGTAGATCAACTAATATTTGGTGCACGATAAGGATTTTAGATGTACCTTTAGATTTTTGGTGAACACAAAAATATTATCCGTTTTATAATAAGCAAGGAGGTTGCCTCTTAATAGGTGAAGATCTTTGGCCGTTTGTTTACGACGCGACACACGACACCGCAAGATGTGGTCACGATACAGAGCTCCATACATTTGTATGGACCGTTTGTTCATTGCACGACACCGCAACAAAAGCGACACGATTTTCATACGGTTTTTCGGTAATGTTGTCGATGCCGCCATGTCGTCGCGACTTTTTTGCGGTGACGATTTAGCGGCTGAACAAAACCGGTATGCGCTTGTTGACGACACGACACACCGCAACGCACGGCTCACACGTGGTTCGTCAACCACGCGCTTATACGACAGACCGAATGCAGTGTGTCGAGCGTTAAAAATCGTGACCGCAAATCGTGTCGTGCAGTACCTCGTGAACATAGGGCCCTCAGAAAAATAAACAGAACAATTTTCTATTTTCATGTCTACGATTTCAATAAGTTTTCAATAAGAAATAACTGTATAACATTTTCGCAGAAGGCCACAGTCATCAGTGCGTAATATCCCACGTGAAATTTGTAATATTACAATCCACTACGACGATATGAAATTCAACTTGTATTAAGCTCTCTCCGAAATAATTTTGATGGCTTCAAAGCTGAAAGGGTTGGTGTCCACTGGGGCTCGCAAAGCGCTATAATTCCGTAAAGCTCGGCGCACACAAGCCCCACTAATCGGCAGAGTGCTGCCCTCTAAATATCGCTTTTACACGTCCATCGAACCATAAATAATAACTCTATGAAAACATAAATGTTCTCTTTTTTCTAACGTTTTCCGAGTTTCGTATATTTTTTTTTCATAGAGTCAAAAGCTTGAACAGACCACTTTCGCATTATGGAATTGCCAAAACTCCATTTGCGTTCTATTTCCAAAGATTGTACCTTAGAAGTTGTTTTGGCGATTTTGAATTCAACTCTGTGAGTATTACGAACTATTTTCTTTCGGTGGTTCTGTAAAGTTAGGTCGTTTGGTCGCAGTATATCGATAGCGAGCGTAGAAATGAGATATTTTGGCAGTATTACGCAAATTGGATAGCTTTCAACACTCAACGGAGTAGGTTCCGAACTTTCGCCGGGAAAATTAAATTAAAAATATCATAAGACGTAAATATGTATGGGGATCGTAATGATGTTGCCTCTGCACTCAGCCCGCAGACGTTTCGGATTTAGATTAAATAAGTTTTATTTGAATAACTTTCTGCAAATATTCTAGATAGGCATTTTATTATACCTAATCCTAGTAAAAAGTTATACGCAGACTTTTAATTTTGAAATCGAAAATAGTTTTATTACCTTTTTCGTCTGGAAATTGGTTTGTTGTTTAATTGAGTGTCAAGAAATAAATTATAATCTATTCTTCATACGAGATCGATGGTATCGTCTTTGAGTGTTTTCTATTAAAAATATCGGTAGATATTAATTATTTTTATTCTCAAAACATGCCTGTCAAGGTTGAACTAGTCGACGACGGCACGAACTTTTTTTGTGCGCGGGGTTAAAATGCATGCTATCTTATCCGACAACACATGCGAAAGTTATAGATGCTGTGATGAGCAGTAAGAAGCTAGTTCGCGTACGAATTAGCAATTTTGCAAATTTGTATCGAAATGGATGGTAATTAAGGACGAAAACGAGCGCGCGAAATTTTATAAATAGACCTTTGGGAGTCTAGATATCATGAAAAATCAACTAAATGTATATTTATAAAATAACATTATTTGCGTTGTTGAATTACTAATCTATCCCTGTATGGAGGCCGTTTTGCAATTTTTCTTCTTCTTATGGTATTTATTTCCGCCCAAAGATGCGTTAAAATTAGTGTTGAAATATGGAACTTTCGACGCTCATAACTTTCAAATATATTATTTTTTACATTATTTTTTCCATACAGGACTAGATAATGATGAGACAAATTGATATAATTTTTTATTTTGAACGTACATCGTCAAACAGTGGCGTAATCTCTAGACCACATTTGTATGAAAGAATTTTCGACTAGTGTAACCTTAAGCGTTACAGAAAATAGATTCTATGAGTGTTTATTGAATTGTGTGTAAATAAAAACTTAATTCCTTAAGAAAGTCTTATTTCATTAACTTAATGCTGGCAATTCAAATATGTTTATTATTATTACGCGGATAATTGATATTAAAAAAATGCTTCGTGATACCATTATTCTTATTAAGCACAACATAGGCATAGCAATTATTAATTAAATTAATTATAACTACGTAAATATATTGAGTAGGTACCTATACGATGGGTCCCTCCTTAATCCTGTCGATGGTCGGCGATGGGCCACTTTAGGAGATTAATTATAATTATGATAATGATCCCATTTCCATAGCTAATACTAAGGTTTGGGTACCGCCTTCCAAATGGAGGTATCAACGTCTATTCTCATTATGTCGAATTAACTTCTTTATGGCAAACTTTGCTATTAATTTTGGGTAAATTGCAAAATTGTTTACCTAACTGCTCATGGAAAGTGTGGAAAATATGACTACGTTATCAAGGGAATTTCTTTTTGAAGGTATTTTTTTTAATCATTCAATCTTCCTAGCCTTTTCTCAACTTTATTGGTAATACCCCTTGGCAAGACTGGTCTGGGGCTTCTTGCTTCTGAATACCGTAACGACATCTTCCATAATTTTTAAAATGTTTTTAGGTCAGAGGTGACAGAGACAGAGTCAACGATGGAGTGAGCTTACCCAGAAAGAGTTCACTGTTCACTCTAACTATATATTTTTATTGTTGATAGGCTCGCGCTTGACCACTACCATACCTAATGGTAAGCGATGATGTGGTCGACGGTGAAGCACGCTTGCCTAGAAGTTACCTATTCACTCTTGACTTAAAGACATACGCATAATGAAAGTATTACTAAAAAATATTTAGTGCGTATGGGTTAGATGTCCACCATGTCCAAATGGCGAATCGCGGTACGTCTTGTACTCCGATGATGAAACAGGCTAGACGGAATTAGATCATGTAATTACATCGCACACTCCCCGAAATGCAACCGATAAAAAACCGACAAGCTGTCAACTCGGCGACGATGTTCAAGGCTCTGGAGCTTTGACTCGACCAGTGCCTCATTGCCGCTGATTCTCTTGGTTCGTTTTTCGATCGACTTTAGTGCATCAAGCTGGAATTTGGCAGATGCTTCCCAAAGATGAACTATAACTATAAGTATATATTGAAGCTCAAGATGGTCCGTTAGCGGCACGGTTACACCTTGGAAACGGAACGATGGAGCAGGTTGAAATTGACTCTTTTTAGCGGAAAAGGGACTCGCCTGGGTTTAGCAGCATTAAACCTGAGCAGATTGTCATCGCCCCATTCGGAGACTGCCTCCAAAGAAAGGTTCAAACGCTCCACCATGGCTTCACGGAGAGACCGGATCTGAGGCCCAGTGCTGTGGTCTGCATATCCAAAGGTTTTAGCAGATCGTTTATGTGCAGCAAGAATAATGTTGCCGAGAGAACCGACCCCTGAGGGACCCCAGCATTAATAGCCAACTGGTCCATCGAGCAGCCATCGATAACCACTCTAATGGACCGATATCTCAGGAAGTCTGCAATCCAGTCACACAGGATACCGGGCAGACCGAATGAAGGAAGCTCATCAATAAGGCATTCATGCCAGACCCTATCAAAAGCCTTCGAGATGTCGATTTGATGAAGGAGGATGATGAAGGAGACGGTAAACGCTTCTCCATGCCTCACTTTCGATGGCCTCACTTCAGATGTGAATGGCATACGCTAGAAGATTCCCAGTAGAGTAGACCGAATTCGGCGGAAGCCGTATTGGCGGTCACTGTGGATGTCGTTAGCTTCTAGGTATGCCTGGAGCTTATAGTTGTGCACCCTTTCCATACTCTAACAGAGGATGGACGTTACTGAGATGGGTCTGTAGTTTGACAGGTCAGCCCGACTTCATCACATCCCATCATTTATGAAAGGCGAAACAGGCGTGTCAGGATCGCAGTTTTTGTAATGACTCAACTTAGTCTAGATACCACAAATTCACAATCTATAGAGAAATTAAATCATTATTTCAGAGTTCAGTAATCTTGACAATAATTTTCGGAACCTCTAGTTAATTTATGGTATGGATGGCAACAATTGCACTATGGTTTCGGGTGCTGAAACCACAATTATGTTGATTGTAGAACAGCTCAGTACAGCTTGGGCCTCAATTATACAGTCTGAATACATTACAGGGTGCCTTAGATAATTGCAGCGTTGGTTTCAGCTGAAGCCTGAAGTGGTTGCGGAATAAATTGGTGAGTCAAGCTTAATTATTGTAACACTGGCAACATTGAAACTAGTTATTTCTTTAGTGGTTGAATGAATGCAAATGGCGGTTTAATGTTTAGAAAATGATGAATCAGACAATTAAATGTCAATGACTCATGTATTAAAGGTACGTGTCTAATCCCCAGCTCGTGGTTGCCAGTCAACAAAAAGTCTGAAATTATACCAAAAAAAAAACGCCATCGGTAATTTTTGATAATTATGTATAACCGGTCCAAAACGCGATCAAACTACTTGAGCGTGGGATGTAGACACATACCTACGTACATAATTGTTTCTTATTAAAATCAACGTTAATCTTTTTTCGGAACAGATTCCGGCAAGGTACCATCGCATTATGTTTAAGAATCGACAGGTATAATTTCTGTTCAATCAAGATTTAATTGTTTTAATGAGGCTACATGCGTGAATGGCCGGCCCAATTATTGTTTATTTTTAATCGCCTCGAGTGGTTTTTATGTTCGCAAGGAGGCACGCATGGAGGCCGTCGGCGATCATTTTCATTATTTTAATAATGTAAACTTCCAATAATAATTTACAGTGATTTGGGGTTAAACACGTTAAGAGATATTTATGATTTACCAGCGAGGTTTGAAACATAGTTAGCTGTGTAATTTGATCCTCGACTTATGACGTCAGACTTGTTTTCTTTGTTGCAGTACAATTGAAGGTGTACAAAAAAATGGGCCGTGGTTTGGCGGTGTTAAGTAATTAAAATAATTGTTGCAGTAATCATAGCGGGAATTACATTGTTGTGCTTATTTGAACGATTCATTGTAACTCTTCAGTAACAAATTTTAGAGTTTTTAGATAACAAAATACGAGATTTTCCCTTCTTTAATCAGAAACCTTCTTATACTGTGAATCATCTTAGGAGAGAGGGATAAAGCATGATTTTTTTGTATTTTTATGAGTTTATTCCTAGTTTTAAAATGATTCATCGAAATAAGATGGCTAGAATTGTTCTCTCAGATGAGTGGGTCCACCACTATCTACCTTTCAATTCAAATTATTCTGCTGAAAATTGGACTTCCGAAATTTCATAAATCACTTGGGTAGGTAATTATGTTCCTAATCAACGTAAACGGTGCTTATTGTATACTGGCTGACCCTTTTAGTTGCCTCTGCTTCTTATAAATCGACCATTTCAACAAACCCTGAGGCAACAACAAGGCAGGTGGCCGAAAGATGGCCTATTTGATTTTGGTTCCAGTTGCGTCTGAAATAAACAAATGCATGCTGTAAATGAATCATCTTTTTATTTAAATATTGAAAATTGATGCAGTGGTAGGGTAGCCCAGTGGTAACGGCACCGTCTTACGTGTTCGTGAACGTGAGTTCGAACCCAGGCAGGCACTTAACTTAGTGTAAATTATTTCATCATCACTGCTCTAAAAACGGTGCTCGTGGAGATCGTGGCTAAATAATAACAGCCGCACGGATCGATCTTCAAGGCTTAGCAACGCTTGACGAGGTCGGTCCGTGGATGGGTGACCATTTCAAAATACGGAGTTTCCTCCGTGCCTCGGAAAGCACGTTAAGCCGTTGGTCCCGGCTGTCATTTGAAGATCTTTGACAGTCGTGCCGAGTAGTCAGAAACTTGAGATCTGACACCAGTCTTGCCAAGGGGTACCGTGTTACCCAGTTACTGGGTTGTAGAGGTCAGATAGGCAGTCGCTCCATGTAAAACACTGGTACTCAGCTGAATCCGGTTAGACTGGATGCCGACCCCAACATAGTTGGGAAAAGGCTAGGCAGATTGACTGCTCTAAAAACGGTGAAGAAAACATCATGAGGAAACCGGCATGTCCTAGAACCAAAAATTCGAAGGCATGTGTCATCCACCAAACCGCACTGGGCCCACGTGGTGGTATAAGGCCAATTCCCGTCTCATAGAGAAGAAGCTTGTCTCCCAGCAGTGGGAAACTTTAAAATGCTGATGATGATAAAATTACCATTTTGGGAGTTGAAAATTTTGGATTTATGGCATTGTGACAACGTTAGACATTCTGGGAATTAGCAATTCTGGATCTTGACGACACGGGAAACAAATGCCAATTTTCAATCTTCAACAGTTTTTAACAAAAAATTTGAAAATCTTCCAGTTTTGACTAGCCTCTCGATTACTTACAAGACCAATTACACCCAAGATCTAAGTCCTCCAGTTCCCCTCTGGATCTAATCTGAAACCTGACATGGTGTGGACGTTAGGTGTGCGGAGACTGCGCTCTAACTAACAAGTTAATCCAGCCGCAGGCGCATATGAAGTTTATATCACGCTTTGCATTATGCTTCATTATCTCAGCCATTTTTGCTTTGTTATGCTGGAGTAGGGTTGTGCTAAAAGTGTAACTTAGAGTTGTTTGGGTGAATCTGTGGAAACTTAATTAACGAACAATGTAACGTAGGATCAGTTCGGGAACAATAAAGCGCCAAATACTGGAATAAAAGTTTATTCTGCGGTACCCCCGAAACACATAAAAATGTATATTTAGATAGGGTCGCTGCTTGCAGTTGGCTGGTCAGACTTTATACCATCAAGAGTATTGTCTATTTTTCCAGTTGGGGGTTGAAGAACAAAATAAAACAGTAGGCCTGGCCCTGACCCTTTCGGAAGGCCTCAGCGCAGCCAGTCAACTCCACTCCGCGACGCCCTGCCTCGAGCGGACGGCCTCAGCCTTAACCGAACTCTCGGTCTTAGCCGAATGGTCTGAATTGAAAATTTTAAGTTAAGATTAGAATAGGTCAAAATCATTAACTGCGAAATTTTGCTAAAGTAGACTTTGACCAGATCACAATTCTACGAATTCTCAATCCAGAAGCCGAGGGTTAGTCACATGAATAGGGCTCTCCTTACTTATCAGTCTTCTTGAGTGGAGTGGTGCAGGCAAGTTTATTAAGTGTAGCTAAAAACTTTTTAACAAAAAATCAAACCGACTGCGACATCGACTTTCTTTTCCGAAGTCTTTGGAACCTATTGTTTTCCGTTTTTCGTCACCGACTTCGGAAAAGAAAGTTATTTTTCGCTTTGTAGTGTTTTGTTTTGGAAGTCGGTTTGATCTTTTTATGAAAAAGTTTTTATTTATCTCTTTTTAGTTTTGGTAGGTACCTCCAAATAACATGAAGATCATTTATAGCCAAAGTAAATCTCATGACGTATCCAATGATCCCAAACACGACTAGAATCCATTATTTTATATCGGAGTTCCAGTGCCTACCTTCCGGCTTCATCATCAGATCATTTCGATGTTACCATTTTCATCAGTACCGCTTCATCATAGTCGGTTAGCAATTCGATATATATTATATACCCTTATACCCGTGACATACTTAGCATTAAGGTGTTCCAGTATCCAGAGGCCACCTGTGCTCTTCTTCATCAGTTCCATTTCACCAAATGACACTTTCTGAGTGTAAATGGCATTGTTGATAAAAATTCCAAAATCGCTATATGTATGGCAATAATATTTGAGGAATTACCTCGATTTATCTGAGATGCCATCATCAGATCCCGCCATCATCAGATCCTGTTTCCTTATCATGGTACCACCCTTGGGATACCTGCTTTACAACAAAAAAAGAATAATCAAAATTGGTTCATAAACGACGAAGTTATGCGCGAACACACATATAAAAATATACATTTATACGGTCGAATTGAGAAACCTCCTCATTTTGGGAAGTCGGATAAAAATAACTCTACTTTTAGGATGTAATCTAAATAAATTGCTCTTTCTATCGTAATCTAGAGGTCTTTTTATGAATAGCCAGAAAATGGAGTAATCATTCACTAATTAATTTTTCAACCTGCGAAGTAAAATAAAATAAGCCTTTATTGCTAGTTACTTAACCTATTATTTACAATATACTATACTTGTTTTTTTTTTTAATGGGATAACCTATTTACATTTATAACTATTTATTTATTTTCCTCGGCACGCGGTTATTTTCTCTCGCACCAGCTTGTCTTTCGACAAAGGTCTCCTCCAAGGCTCTCCACTTGACTCTGTCCCTCGCTACCCGTAACCATTTTGGACCTGCCACTTTCTTTATTTATTTATTTATATGTCCTGCCCAACGCCATTTTAATTTTTTCCATGCAACATGAACTTTTTTAAATTTTGTTTTTCCTTTTATCTTTTTTAACTGTAACCTGCGAAGTAGTTGATATTAAATTTCAAAACTATTTTGAAAACAACACAGCCCAACAAATCTGTTTGCCAGCTCCTAACCATTACTTTCATCCATTGTCTTTTAGTTAGAAAGCTTCAATTGTTTTAACTGTTTATAACTCCGTGCAAGTTTGAGGTATAGAGAAGTAGGTTATTAAGGAGTTGTGGGCATTTGTGATGGGGCACCATTACTTAGGAGCCTGTCATTTACTTGCGATCGTGATCTTTAAACAACTCGTTATCCACACGTGGCTTGCTCGAGTGGTGCTGACGTGGTGCGAGCGGAGGTAAGTATCATGCGTGTTGTTTTAGAAAACAGACTTAAGAGGGGACTCTAGTGAGACTTTCTCCATACAAACACATTCTGCTGTTTTCTTCGTGGATAATGCCACTAGAGCAATGATTTTTTTCCATAAAATCTAGGTCTAATTAATACGTGCCTGTATCATTTCCTTTTTTCCAAAACATAATCACAAAAAGAAATATGACAATTCAAAAATTCGAAAAAAATGCCCGTTTTTACCGCCATGTTCAGAAGACTTTCAGACAAAATTTATAAGTTTTTAACAAAAAAGGAAATGATAGGAGCATAGATATACTTTTCCTCTAAATTTTGATATAAGAATTTTTTAGATCAGACCAGTTTTCATGAAGAAAACAGCAGAATACGAAACGTCTTTTAGTCAAAATTTTTGTAGGTAAAATCAGCCTGAGCTGCAGCAACCTCACCCCGTAAAGTGCAAAAGGGACACCTTTTGCACTTTACGGGGTGAGGTTGGAGGTGACGCGACGGCAATAGTTTCTTCAAATACCTATTTTTCAAATTCCTGTTGACTAGAGTCCGCTCTTAAAAGTGTGGAAGAAGAATGCACAGATCTGTTAGTGACTCCTGAAATTGATAAGGTGGGTGCTGCTGTAAACGTTGTGCTTACAAATATTGTATATCTTATACCTACCTTGCGTTTAGCAGATGATTCTCTCCTTCTCCTTTACTCTGGAGGAGTCGAGGACGTTGATATCAATAACAAGCTATAACCTTCGCTTTCATAATCATAATTATCATTGGTGCTGGATGAGCCGAGTGGAGGTAAATTATTTACATTTTATTAATGTTAAGAGAAAATATAGGCAGAGAGCGCCGAGTGAATTTCCTTAGTCAAAAGTCATAATTCGAGGTTTGGTTCTCGTCTATGTCCTCCTCCAATGTTGGACCAATTTAAAAGATATTCCAATAAACTGAAAATGAAATACATATACCTACTATGCCCCTATGTTTTCCTTTTTGATGATACATTATCTTTAGAAGCACTAGAACCCTCAAAATATGCTCAAAATTGCGCTGTCAATAAAAGCCTCTGTTGACAGCGCAATTTTGAGCATATTTCATCTGTGAAAAAAGGAAAACATAGGGGCATAGTATATATCTTACTTTTCCAGTTTATAGAATATCTTTTAAATTGGTCCAATATTGGAGGAGGAAATAGGCGAGAGCCAAACTTCGAATTATGACTTTTTCCTAAGACAATTCAGTCAGCGCTCTCTGCCCATATTTCCTTTTAATGTTAGTTGCCAAAACTCCTACTGATTATATTTGAGACTAGCTGGCCCCCGCGGCTTCGCTCCCGTCAAAATTATAGCCTATGTTACTCGGGAATAACGTAGCTTTCCATAGGTGAAAGAATTTTTTAAATCGGTCCAGCCATTTCAGAGATTAGCCGGAACAAACAGACAGACAGACTGAGAGACAAAAATTGTAAAACAATGTTATTTTGGTGTATGTACCGTATATAGGTATATTCATATACATGTAGTAAAAAACGGTTATTTCAATGTTACAAACAGACACTCCAATTTTATTATATGTATGTATAGATGGATGGGCTAGCTGATTTTACAAAGTGCCATTGCTTAGGCCAGCATTTATCATCAATGGCATAGCGGAAATCTCCGTCGTGGTAGGAGGTCGCCACAATTAACTGTAACTAACTCTACTAAAACACCGCTTTCAGGATTCGCCAGCCCTACTCTGTTGTTGCAGGTGAGACAGTGCGTCGCCTGCGGCGGTCCGCCGATGCTGCGCCGGCGCACCCCCCCTCCCTCACCGCCAACGTACCGTCGCCCGCACCCCGCCGCCCGCCATAGATCGATCACTCAGCCAACCTTCAATTAACTTATTGCCGGACAATCTGCTCACTAATCACCGTTTTTAGACGTTCTTGCGATTTTTGTGATATTAGCAAATTATGTTCGAAAGGATTTTGTTTTTGTACGATGAAGCTGAGATTTATGTGGGGTCTACGAAGATATGGTGGGTATTGCTACTAATATCGTATTTTATTTGATTTTGTGTGGAAAACCATAAAGCACATAGGAATTGAAGGGTACAGGCAAATAACAGGGAATGTCACAAGGTTTCATTTTCTTTAATCTTTATCTATGGTAGTTTTATTCCCAATCACTAAATTTTGTTAAAAATAAACGTGGGGCGCCAAAAATAAATTTTTGTTTACGGCTGAAGCGAAAAGAACCGGGAATGTCCATGACATACCGGTACATACCGGTAAAGAAGAGGATAAAAATTACATACTTGTAAACTTTTAAATGCGTTTTTCTCAAAATCTTTTTTTAGGACCTTTCCTGTTTTTGCCTGTACCCTTCAATTTCAGGAGTATTTTGATGATAAAAACTTTCCTTTCTTACCTCGTTACTCAATAACAGAATCGTGTGCTCCAAAAATTACCTAAAAATCATAAACTACTTATTCCAAATTCCAAATAAATTATGACAACAAAAAAAAAAGAGAAAACTAACAACAGCCCACAACGAGACAATTCTAAGTCATTTAACAAAACAACAACATTAAGAACGAAATTGGCCATTTTACTAAAAGCGGACAAACTTCAATTATGTGCAATTGTAATAGTGACGTTGTAGAAATATATAAGAAGTGGCGCCATTACGAAGACTTAATCTCGATGACGGAACACATTACTGAAGTAATGAGAGGAGCGTGAACCTCGCAGTCTACAATTTACTGACTCCTAAAGGCGTTTGGGAGTGGGCACTAAACCCTATGACCACTACATAGTTGCACGGGATATCGCGATCAGCGAAGACTTGCAAAAGAATCTTGGAAATTTTATACAAGTCTCGCAAATTTAGGTGGCCTGCGTGACATTTCAGAATATTAATTTGTGTTTAATTAGCTGACACCAATTTACTGACTCCGAAAGGCGTTTGGGAGTGGGCACTAAACCCTATGACCACTGCAAAGTTGCATGAGATATCGCGATCAGCGAAGACTTGCAAAAGATTCTTGGAAATTTAATACACGTCTCTTGAATTTAGGTGGCCTGCGTGACGTTTTAGAATATTAGTTGTGCATAATTAGCTGACACCAATTTATTGACTCCGAAAGGCGTTTGGGAGTGGGCACTAAACCCTATGACCACTCACTACAAAGTTGCATGGGATATCGCGATCTGCGAATACTTGCACAAGAATCTTGGAAATTTTATACACTTCTCTTGAATTTAGGTGGCCTGTGTGACGTTTCAGAATATTAGTTGTGCATAATTAGCTGACACCAATTTATTGACTCCGAAAGGCGTTTGGGAGTGGGCACTAAACCCTATGACCACTACAAAGTTGCACGGGATATCGCGATCAGCGAAGACTTGCAAATGATTCTTGGAAATTTAATACACGTCTCTTGAATTTAGGTGGCCTGTGTGACGTTTCAGAATATCAGTTTTGATTAATTAGCTGACACCAATTTACTAACTCCGAAAGGCGTTTGGGAGTGGGCACTAAACCATATGACCACTAAAATTTTGCATGGGCTATCGTGAATTGTGAAGACTTGCAAAGGTATCTTACCAATCATATGATCCCAAATGCCTTTAGTTTTTCTTAAATCTTGGCTGGCTCGCGTTTGACCACTATCTCACCTGATGGTAAGCGATGATGTGGTCGACGATGGGGCACGCTTGTCTAAAAGTAATCTATTCACTCATGACTTAAAGACTCCCAGGTTGTAGCTATCAGACAATACAGTCTCGGGCTTCACTCCTTAGCTGTACACATAATAAATGTATTCCCAAAACTGGTGCGTATGTGTGGGATGTCCACCATATACCGATGACGCATCGGCATTTGTCTTGTAGTCCGATGATGGAACGGGCTAGGTGGAATTAAATGGTTAAATGTAACCGATAAAAAACCGACGGGCTGGCAACTCGGCGACGATGTTTAAAACTCTGGAACCTTGACTCGACCAGTGTCTCATTGCCGATGAGACCGGGTTTTCTATCGACTCAAGTGCATCAAGCTGGTAGATCCGTTAGTTTAGTAGTATGTGGGTGGAGTATCGTGAAAACTTTTGTAGGAATCTTGGGGTTAAGAATAAATTACATTCTATCGGCGATAGCGATTGTCGATATGCCAAAATGGTAAGGTATTGAATACGGGACATATCCGTAGCACATGTCAATTTCATACATTTTAAACTTCTGGGCATTTATTAACACTGATAGTCATTTAATATATATTTTGGTTATTTTCGTACACTAATTCGAATGGTGCCAAAGGTTGTTGGGCGTGGGCAAGTAAACCCTATGACCACTGCAGAAAGTTGCATGGGTGGGATAGTATCACGATTTGTGACGCTTTTGAGAAACCCTTGGGATTGGGTTTCTTGAAATCGGCTAACGTAGACCTTGCGAATTTTCAGCAGAGATTGGGATCTTCAGACTCTATAAATATAATATTAAATGACTCGAAACGTTAAGGACTGAACACAAGCCCTGAAAACAGATTTTAAATAAATAACTACAGAGTCCTTTATTGGGTGTTTTTGAAATTAAGTATAAAATTATAAGTGCTATGATTAGCACTTAATTTTACTTAAAACTAGTAAAATGATTTCGTAACCTTCTACCGTTTTTAGACTACCTGAAAATGCGATAAGGAAAGCGCTAATTTATTTCGAATCAATTTAAGGGACACTGCTGAAAATTGTTTGCAAAAATGAATGTAAAACTCATAAAATATGATCGTTTGAAACACAGGGCTATTGTTCTTACATTGTTGGAAATTACCTACTTTGCATCAGCAATAAATACTGCACTGACACCTAAATTTCAGAATCTAGAGGTCTATAAACTTGCTTGTGATCGCAATGATAGAAAATTAGCAACATCCTGGTAAGAGTTGGGGCTTAGGGTGAGGTATGAATCGCCGCCGGCGGCGACTGCGGCGAACAATACCGGCCAAGCTGCGGCGTCGGCGCGGGCGCAGGTGCCGCGGGCACACGCGACGCGAGGCGACGCCACCGCGCGACAGAGCGGGACAAACCTACCACACGCGCGAGATTTTGATTTATTCCTCATAATTATCGAATAATCTGCTTTGCATCTCTCGTTATAACATTAAGATAATTTCTCTCCATTACATCGGGTTCTAAGCGGTGACCGTTCGCTAGCACAACGATTGATAATAATCGCTCGCGAAGTATAATGGCGTACACCCACGGGTAATTATTGTTGTGCAGTCGTGAGTTCGTGAGCCGGTGGAATGGCGGAATGCATCTCCTTCGGGGGTTGCTCGCCGTAAACCAACACGGCTCGCCGTTCGTCCGCGTAAATAACTGATCGCTTTCCTCGCGCTAATGATAGTGCGGTGCGGCCGCCTGCGCTCGCGTCCTCTTTAGTCGATCCCGATAAAATAATTACCAGTATTTATAAGTGCTCGCACTTAATCGCAGCTTTATACTAGTTATTAAGTACGCTGCATACGTGCGCACTTAAAATTTCCTGGAGTGATCTGTGGGAACGAGTATGTCAATAATTGGAGTGAACTGTTACGAGTATTATCCAAGAAGGAATACTTAGATGGATTCTGTGGAAAGTCGTAAAAGAATATCTGTAGACTATTAGAGACTACAATGAAGTCATTCTTTTGTCCGTTCATGCCTCAGGGATGAGTCCGGCGTAACAAACACACGCTGCAGTAGATGTTGCATTGACGTTTGGTCACGGGGCATCGCGAGCGGTTGTTGCAACGTTAATGGGCCTGGCCGACGGCTCCGTTATCCCTCGTAGCTAATGATTGGCCGGCCATTAAGTCCCGGCTGTGCCGTGCGATTATTGGATCTAACAGATAATTTTACATCGCATTGTCCCGGAGCGTAAAATTTTCTGTTGTTATTACGGGCCGAGGCACGCGCGGGACAAGGCCCGGAGACCTCTCTGGTATCGCCTCATCGCGGGATCGTATACAACGACCGCGCAAATCACGATCCGTTTAGCACAACTGTAAAATGGACTCATAATAAATGATTGTTAATGAGATAATACAAAGTATCTTGGTAACTTATTGGTCCACATCATTTAGCATACAGATAAAGGAAGTTGCGAGTGTTTAGAATTTTATTGTGTGATCGAATTCAAGAACAAAGTTTAAGTAAATCATGAATAGAAATAAAGCTTTGGTTTTCTATTGAAACTATAACCATCACTTACAATCTGCATAATTACCTATTATGTAGATGATGGAGAGGCAACAAAGAAAACTGTCGTAAAGACTGTGATATCGATGTATGATTTTGCGCAGGTAAATAAAGAATCTGCCTAGCCTTTCCCAACTTCATTGGGGTCGGCTTCCAGTCTAACCGGATTCAGCTGAGTACCAGTGTTTTACATGGAGCGACTGTCTATCTGACCTCCACAACCCAGTAACTGTGTAACACGATACCTTTTGGCTAGACTGGTGTCAGATCTAAGGCTTCTGACTACCCTTCTTCAAGATCTTCAAATGACAGCCGGGACCAACGGCTTAACGTGCTTTCCTAGGCACGGAGGAAACTCGGTATGTTGAAATGGTCAACCATCCACGGACCGACCTCGTCAAGCGTTGCTTAACCTTGATGATCGACCAGTGCGGCTGTTATTATTTAGCCACGAGCTCCTCAATACTCTTACGCATCATTTCCTAACACAACACACACACACAACCATCGACACCTTACAAAGACATTCACCATCAACTAACTGTCGTCCATTCGTTCCACTATCATATCAGCTACAACCGAACAGTACTAACCAACAAAAAAAAAATCGCCAAAATGTTGGGCGACACTAACTGGTTTCTTATAGAAATTATGAAGACTGCAGACTTGTAGCACATCTTTGATTCACGATCGCTATTCTTCCCTTGGTTTTTATGAGCCCTCTAAATCAAACAATTAGTAACAGCCATCCACCTGGGTGACTATACGTAACGACAAACAAACGACACTTATAGACAACATAGTCCAGCCGTCATGATGGTGAAACCGATAGGCTGATAGATCACACAAGATAATAAAATAAAATGGTTCACTCCAAGCATTCAGTTAATATTAATTCATTGCCTAACATACCGTAGCATTAGAGACCATCGACACCTTATAAATACATTAGTTCCATTATCATCTCAGCCACAACCGAACAGTACTAACCAACAAAAAAAATCGCCACAAATGCTGGGCGACACTAAAAGGTTTCTTAAAGAAATTATGAATACTGCATACTAATTGTAGATCTTTGGTTGACGATCGCTATTCTTCCCTTGGTTTTTATGAGCCCTCTAAATCAAACAATAGTTACAGCCATCCACCTGGGTGACTATACGTAACGACATGATGGTGAAACCGATAAGCCGCTAGATCACACAAGCAAATTGAACTGTTCACTCGAAGCGTTCACAACAGTCCTTATTAATTCATTCCCTAACACCACTGGCCATTTCAGCCTTATAAAGACACTCACCATCGACTATCGTCCATTAGTTCCACAATCACATCAGCCACAACCGAACAGTACCAACATAAATTCATCGCCACAAATGCTGGAGCGACACTAAAAGGTTTCTTTTAGAAATTATGAATACTGCTGACTTGTAGCACATCTTTGGTCCACGATCGCTATTTTTCCCTTGGTTTTAATGAGCCCTCTAAATCAAACAATTATGAGTAATTACAGCCATCCACCTGGGTGACTATACGTAACGACATGATGGTGAAACCGATAAGCCGATAGATCACACAAGCAAATTGAACTGTTCACTCGAAGCGTTCATAACAGTCCTTATTAATTCATTCCCTAACACCACTGGCCATTTTAGCCTTATAAAGACACTCAACATCGACTAACTATCGTCCATTAGTTCCACTATCAAATCAGCCACAACCGAACAGTACCAACATAAATTCATCGCCACAAATGCTGGAGCGACACTAAAGGGTTTCTTAAAGAAATTATGAATACGGAGTTGTATAGCACAGGTTCACACCTTTGGTTCACGATAGCCATTCTTCCCGCGGTCGTAATGAGCCCTCTAAATCAAACAATAGCATTAAAGTGTCAATACGGCCTCGATAACACCTCGGCGTTTTCTTTTGCACGCGGAATTATGGCAATAAATCTGTAGGAGGCTGGTTTACACGCCACGACTGGTCTTCGATCGGAGGCTTGGTTTACCAAGTGCTTTGATTAGTGATCAATTAAGAGGGAAATTATGTTTTGGGTTTCTTAGTGATCTTTGCTAAATTGGTTTAGTATGGTACAGGTTACACGTGGAATCAACTTTCGTGAATGTAGTGAATTTCTCTACTATTAGCAGATCTTTTCTAAAGGGTAGAAAATGTACGATTGAAAAGCATGATTTCGAGAACTTTTTCCAAAATGTCTATCTTATTCCATCAGTGGATTTGAGCCTCTAAAAATCTCGAATTAGTAATACTACAATCAAAACTCTTAGGCAATCTTATCGTTCGATGGCTAAATTAATATTAACCGAATCATAACAGTTATCATCAAATGTGTCATGTGACTATTTGACAGACAGCACATTTTCATTTCAGCGCTCTGATTATGTGAGACCAATGGGAAACTATCAATCAGAACGCTGTTTTTGTATAAACTGAGTTTAGTTGAACTAATTGCGATCAGTTTCATTGGTGAAATCGGCCCTTAGTGATGATCAGATCAGTGACTTAATTTGAACAAGGATACTTTATATTAGTTAATTATCACTATACCTGCTTGCTAACTACGATTCTGCACAGCATATGCGTGTTACGAAGGTATCATTTAAGCTGTGAACTAACTACAGAGTTCCCAATATTTATGACATAGTCCACGGGCCATTGTCACCCTCGCTACGATCATACACCCATTCTCATTGCGAGCGTAGCCCGAAGCGCTGTACTTTGAGACAATAAACCATAATCAGGTACATATTGATTGCGTGTCTCTAATTTTGCTGGGATATATGCATGTATGTACCTACTCACTTTGGTTTGGAACTAATGATTCGAGTAACACAACAATTTCGAGAGGTTTTGTTGAGTAACAAACACAAATTTATACTTAATATTATAAAGCTGAAGAGTTTGTTTGTTTGAACGCGCTTATCTCAGGTACTACTGATTGCAATTGAAAAAAATATTTTGTGTTGGATAGACCATTTATCGAGGAAGGTTATAAGCTATATAATATCACGCTACGACCAATAGGAGCGGAGCATAATTGAAATATGTTGTAAAAACGGGGAAAAAAATCCTTTTTAGAGCTTCCGTTGCGTGCGCTGCGTAAACGGTTTAAGTTACGCAACAATAATGTATGTAGGTAGGGTAGATGGGTAGGTAGGTAGCCAGTTGACTGGAGCGAAGCCGCGTGGGACAGTTAGTTAACAAATAAAATGGCGACGAAAAAATTTGATTAACAAATTCAAATATTTCTGTAAACATTTTACAACACATATTATGTACTAGGTATAATACCACATCGCATAACTAATACAGTGAAACAAATATGTACCAACTCAAGAAATGTTTAGGTATGCATATTACCTAAAATTACAAAGATTAAACTATATTTACATTCAAAAATTTTAGTTTACAAGTCGTGTAAAATTTAAATTCACCGTGATTGAACATATTGTGTAAAACAGTGTAGGTGTTTATATTTTGGTCGTAAGGGCACAAAATCCGTCTGACATTTGGCGCCAAGCCGCAAATGACTCTCTAAATTATGCAGTTAACTTCTTACGCTAGGGTTGTACCTACAGGTAGACAGATACATAACTTGGTACATTGCCGACCTTTTAGGTATAACTGCTTCGTTTTCATGAGGCTTGAATCTTATTCTCATTATTTCATAAGCGATTCTGTGGTATTATTAATGGTTGGTCTACAAATACCAGAGTTTAGAAACAAAGGAATCTTTACTGCTAGCAGTGGTGTCTCATCCCATACAAAGAAACCGTGCCGACGTACTGTACTGATAATTTTTTGTACATCGATCGCGTTCGGTTCCGTTCTACGGATGATGATGATGATCTATCTATCGCCGCGGAACGGAACCGAACGCGACCAATTTACAAAAAAAAAATCGGTATAATCAGATGAAAAACGCTAGTTACGTCGGCACGGTTTCTTTGTATGGGATGAGGCATCTGTCTGCTAGTATTATATTATCTTATTAGTAAAGGATTAGTACATAATTTTGGTAGTTTGAGCTTTAAGATTGACAATCAATTTACAAAAAAATCTTTAAGCAGGCGATTTCTTTTTAATTTATGAGAAGCTCGCGTTTGACTCTACAATTTTTTATTGATTTTCAGGAAGGAAAGCTGAAATACTCGTAGGTATGTTGGTAAATTAAATATTGTTTTTTTTTTGTCTTATCGTCATAAGACATATGTGACACACATGATAAATCATGTGTCCCGAGTGTCCGAGAGCCCACGTGTCATCACGAGTGCAAACTTTCGCCTCCATCATATATCGCTTGACCATTATCTCGCCTGATGGTAAGCGATGATGTGGTCGACGGTGAAGCACGCTTGCTTAGAAGTAACCTATTCACTTTTGACTTAAGAGGAAATTGTCAAGCGCAAGCCTATAGACGATAAAAAAAAAAGAATATCCTTATTAAAAAGTCATAATTCGAGGTTTGGCTGTCGCCTATATCCTCCTCCAATATTGGACCAATTTAAAAGATATGCCATAAACTGAAAAAGAAAGATATATATTGTGCCTCTATTTTTTCCATTTTAATGATACATTATCCTTTACAAGCACTAGAACCATCAAAATATGCTCAAAATTGCGCTGTCAACCGAGGCCTAGTGTAAATTTGACAGCTATAAATAAAAAAATAAAAAATAGAAGCACAACTTATATCTTTTTTAATAAATTTATGGAAACTCTTTTAAATTTCTCCAATACTGGTGGAGGAAATAGTCGAGAGCCAAACCTCGAATTATGTTTTTTTACTAAAGAAATTCAGTCGGAGTTCTCTGCTCGCATTTCCTCTTCAGGTTGTATATAGTTATCGGGAAACACAGACTCCGGCAGTAAGTAAGTAAGTAAGTAAACGTTTATTTGCATAGATTGTAGGTACAGTAAATAAGATGTGACAGTTAAAACATGGGTGATCTCCTTGTACAATCTACCATATATTAGGCATGCAAACATTATTTAATGAGATGCAATGATATTATAATTATATAATTTTTTAAATAACAATAGTCGGCATGGTGCATTCACATAACAATATTTTAATTTTAATGTCTAAGTACAATATAAAAGGAATAGAATTAATAAATTGGAACAATGTCATAATTAGTTACGAATGTCAATTATATAATAGCAGGTTATAAATTACAAAATAATATTTCAGTGTCATTTAGAAATTCATTTACAGAATAGTAGCATTTTGCAATTAATAATTCTGTCAGTTTCTTATTAAAGTTTCTCATTGTGTCATTTTTTATTATGTTAGGGAATGCCACTAATTGAAATATTCAGAATTTGTCGTAAAACCGTCTGATATTATTGATTAACAAACGGATTCACCACAATCCTTTGATTACATACATACATAAACTCACGCCTTTTTCCCATGGGGGTAGGCAGAAACTACAGAACGCCACCTGCTACGATCCTTACATACTTCTTTTGCTTCACACACATTCATACATCTAGTCATACACACACGCCGGTTATGGGTACTGCGCACTTGGCCTTTCTGAAGAACATCACCTATAAGGTCTATGTATGTCTTTCTAAGGCGTCCCCTCCCGGCGTTTCCATTCACGTCTGCCTTGTAAATACCTTTCGTAAGTCCTTTGATTAACCTTCAAAAATTTAATTTTATTCTTATCTACAGTAGTTGCTAACAAGAACTTCAATACCTTTCGTAGTATCGGCGATTAAATAATAAACAAAGTACACACAAATACGAAACTTGAACGGTATCGATACTGATCGAACAAAACGTAACAAAGTCAATGCAATGTCGTCGCAGTCGAAGGGTTGAAGATAAATACGTACAAGGGGCCGGGAGGTCGGCCATCGCAGATAAACAGGGGGTTCGCAATTTGTACGACCATACAAATGCGCAATAGCGGAGCAGGAGCGATGGACGCGGGTGCGGCTTCGAGTCCGTACGCGGAGGAATTTGACCGATTGCTACGTATTTGTACTTGTTTCGTTTGGTAGTTCATTGCTTCGGTTTGGCGATGAGTTGAAGTCTATGTGATGTTAAAGTAAAGTCTGTTTTAGTTCTCGCATATCCAGGTAATGACTGTGAATGATCTTTGGTGTTCAACTTGATCCCTGTTTAATAAGATTGATCATAATCACCAGCCTTCAGTGTGCCCACTTCTGGGACACAGGTCTCCTCTCTGTGAGAGAGAATGTCTTCGGATTTTTGTTTCTAGGATATGCCGGTTTCCTCACGATGTTTTCATTCACCGTTTTGAGAGTGGTGATGAAATAATTTACACCAAGTAAAACGCCTGACTGGGCCACCACTGCTCTCGATATTATTGATAATGCTATATATTTATCAAGAGTATATAATTATAAAGGTCACGTATTCACATGTTTAAAAAAGTAAAAGGATATGAAGGAAAACTACAAACAAAATAGTCAAATTGTGCACTAAATGAAAACTTTAAGGGACTCATCCCAAGATTAAAGTAAATAATTGGATCTGGCTAATTTAAGGCGCAGATACCCCTGAGTAGCTGATTTTAAAATGAGAATCATGTATAGGCAAGCCATATTTTTTTAGAAAAAATATATGTTACATTAGACAATTTTTTTTACAAATTTGATCTAAGAAAATTTTGAATTTTATTCGTATTGTATAGTGTAATAAATTTGTAAAGATATGTCTAAAACGGAAAAAAAAAACGACAATCGCACCAAAACCCCCGCCGGGCAGGCGTATTTTAATGAAATTGACACCATCTCATAGACAATTTAATCATCTACATTTTGATCTGAGGCTTTTTTTTTAAAGTCATGGAATAATAAGGATTTTTGGGTGGCGCGGGTTTGAAACGATTGCGCGTTTTGTGCCCTTAAGGTCGTTGGCGACTGTCGTCATCTTAAGAAATTATATAAGTCACTCCAAACTCATGAAGATGGCTTATGGTTCTCAGATAGGTCATAGAAAATCTTGGTTTCCGGGAGGATAATCGCTGCCTCTTCTATCTTGCGCCATGTCCTGCCAATCGTCTCCTTGTAGAGCGCTCCAGGCTTTCTGAACTTCATTACTAAAGCAGTATCTACCTGGGACATCCGATGGGACGCATACACTGTCTACTGAAAGATGTTTCATTTCAATATGGACTACCGCAATAAGATAGTTTTTTCTTTTCTATTTATGTAATAGCAATCTGTACGGTGAAGGAAAACATCGTGAGGAAACTGGCATTTCCTAGAACCAAAAATTGGAAGACATGTGACATTCACCAACCCGCACTGGGCCCGCATGGTGGATTAAGGACCATTACCTCTCTCACAGAGATGATGCCTGTGTCCCAACAGTGGGAACATTATAAGGCTGATAATGATGATGAATCTGTACATAATTGGTCCCATACTTTTGTTTCCATAGAAAAGCTTAATAATGCTCGTGTGTTATTTGTTTGAGAAGAGACCTTTGCTCTGTAGTGGGACGGTAACAGGATATTACCTATTATGATTACTATTTGGATAGTATTTAAACAACCGAAAATAAATTCAAATTAAAGGCGTCAAAAAGACTGAATATGCCTTACTGAAATACTAAGTGGTTGACAAACAATGGGCGAATATAAACGTTTAATAGCGACTTGCAAATACAAATTTGTCGATGGATTCCCGGGGCTCCTATTTCTGTCCACAGAGTCTAATGTAACTTAACATGAAGGAGATGACGGGATCTGAGCGAATGTAACCTATCCGTGTCGGGGCTAAGTTCCCGAGCTCGCTTCGCTCGGTCTTGGAATAATTATTTAAAAACACGAAGACACCCGCAGCCGTATTGCGTAAGTGCGCAAAGAGTTTGAACGCTATCAAACTCTTTGTGCACTTACGCAATACGGCTGCCGAACTCCCGCGCTGCACAGCGATGTCGTCTCGTCGGTAGTTCTGCTATTTTCAAAAGAATAATTATGCTAAAACAGAACTCCAAATACTTAAGTATGTAACAATATTATTACCGCAAATCACAAAAACCTCCTTAAAGGTATTACTCACACCAGATAAATAGTTACTTCGCCGATTAGGTACATTTTTCGCCCGGTTAATAATTTCCCTTACTGTTTTATGACAGTAAGCCCTTAGTCTTTCCAAAAGAAAAGCTTAGGTGTTTTAGAATTGAGTGAAATTGTGTCAAATTTTGCACAAAGATTGACAAATTTTGCATTATAAAGCAGAGTTTGACATACTTGGGATAGTTTTAGAAATCTGGGGCAAATAAGTCAGCAGACATCCTTGTATAGAACTCAGTACAGTACACTATGAATATCCCTATTCAATTGCAATATCACTAAAGAAAACGAGTCGTAGGTGTTCCACATTATCGGTCTGTAGAATAAGAATAAGAAAATTCTCGGTACATTCCGATACACGTGGCTAACTTCACGTGCTTCTCAAGTTCTTCTCTTTTTACCTTTTATCAATTAATTTAAGATTTTGAAGTCGGTCAAAAAGACTGTTCTAACTTACAATCTACTATACTATTCAAGTGAGAATTAACTTGACTTCGATACTTCCTTAATTTGTTTTAGTCTATGTATGTATGTATGTATATATGTATGTATGTTTGTTCCTATATGGATTCCAGAGACCAAACGCTTTGACCGATTTTGATGATTCATGCGTCAATCGATTCGTCTTAACCCTGCGAGTGTCATAGGCTATATCAAAATTGGTCAGTAAAAAAATGACGCATTTTGGGCGCCATATTGTGCGGGCCCAATTTTTTTTTCTTCCAAACCCATTGTGTGGGTTATCAAAATAAGAGGTGATTTCAAAAATATATAACACATATGTTTAAATGTATCTAATTTGAAAAAAACTTAACTAAAAATTTATAATAAAAATATTTTTATTAAACTTTTTTTTGTCTCACTGCTTGGCGTAGGTTTCCTCCTATTGCAGTTTTTCCTTTCAACTTTGTCTGCTGCCTTATTTACCCATGATTATTAAAATTACCAAAGTTGTTCCTCTTGAAGACCTCCAGAGAAGGGCTGTCGCGTAGGGAGTGTGGGAGAGAGTTCCCTCAACGATACACTTCCAGCCGCTATGATGGCTTTTTCTCTGCTACTGCAGTGCATCTCTGGAACTCTCTCCCACACTCCCTACGCGACAGCCCTTCTCTGGAGGTCTTCAAGAGGAAGATTAAGGATCATTTCCTTGCGCAATGACATAACAATATTATGTATATAAAAATATGTATTTAAGTATGTATATTTTATGTCATTCGTCATGTTATTTTAAAATTGTACACTGGATCCTGCCGTCTATAATGTCATCTTTCTCTGTCAATCTCCAGGGTTTGCTGTAAGAGTACTCAACATTGAGTTAAGTAGCCTTTGTATAAGTACTTTATTGTCATACTGTATGTTATTTTGAATTTTGGTGTACAATAAAAAACTTAAAATTTCGAAATCACGCCATTGTTATACAAAAAACTTTTTACAAAAAATACAACCGCCGACTTCCAAATAAAAACACTACAAAGTGAAATATAACTTAAATTTCGGAAGTCGGTGTTCTTGTTTTCGTTTCTTGGTTTTTTGATACCGACTTCCGAAATTGAAGTTTTTTTTCACTTTGTAGTGTTTTCATTTGGAAGTCGGTTGTATTTTTTGTAAATAGTTTTTTTTCATTTCCACTTTTTAGTTGTGGTACATAATGGACCAGTTATTTAGGCTAGGTACTAATAATGCCCAAAGTGAAGCCAGAATAGATTAACCCAATAACATGAAACTTGAACAAAACCGGTGGAATAAGAGTAAACCAAGGTGCCCTGTTTACACCTGCGTACCCCTTTAGAGCGTACTAGTGTGATGTTATGTTATGAAATGGTGTAAACAATAAACAGAAATGCGATTGCAGCTATCCCGAGTGAAAAAAATACAATCGAATTGATAACCCTAATCTTTCCCATAATTGACTATGGTGATGTGTGCTACTATGACCTGAATGCAGATCTACTCAATAAACTTGACCGCCTTCTAAATAACTGCATTCGATTTGTCTTCAACCTCCGTAAGTATGATCATGTATCCACTCATCGATCACTTTTAAAATGGTTACCCATTCGTCAGCGTAGAGCGCTGAGGGCCTTGACTACCCTGTTTTCTTTTATAGATAAACCCACTTCTCCTTCTTATCTGACTTCTCATATTCGATTCCTTTGCTCTGCTTACAGTAAAAATGTACGCTCCACCAATAATCGTCTTCTACAATGTCCCTCGCACCGCACTGGGTTTATCCACTCGTCCTTCTTTGTCCAGGCTATCTCTCTTTGGAATGCGCTCCCTCAGAATATCAGGATGGCAACCAGTCGGTTCTCTTTCAAATTTAAGGCACGTGAGCACATTCGGAAGAAGTTTGCAGAATCATCACAGAATTGATTTGTTGGTTTCGGTTTCTCTATTACATTGTTTATGTATGTATGTATATAAGTATATATTTGTATATATTCTTTTTATGTATGTTTTTCTCAATTTTGCCGTTTATTTAGTTGCACCTGCCTTATTTTTATCTCTGCACCACCCTAAGGTCGACTGGTAGAAAATGCCTAAGGCATTAAGTCCGCCTTTGTACTTGTGCATAAAGGTTTAAATAAATAAATAAATAACCTTCGCCTTTTTGGGTAGACGGTTAAAAAGACAAACTCACCCATTGGTTGCTGCCTACCTGCTTGGAAAATCGTCCAATACCTACATCTATTTTCACACACCTACTGAAAGAAGAGAATAAATCAAAACAGCAGTCTTCAAGAGGCGTCTCCCGTATAATCCTCATTGGAAATGCTCGGAATAAACACAGGGTGCTCATTAATCACGCTGAGCCGCGAAACTTTCTCTATTCAACTGAGACTTCACCTGACTCGGATATTTTCTTTTAACTTTTAAGCTTTGTTCAAAACTTTTGATGGACTCAGAGTTTTAAGTAAGTTGAATAGTAATATATCTTGCGCCGCTGCGAGCTCCTTTATTGCGTTATCAAGTGATGTTGCCAGCGTTTTGTGATGCTATTTGTTTATATTAAGCAGGGTTTTGAATATAGTGACGTAATATTGTTGACAGCTTTTCAGTTACAGGAGTTTTTAAAACAATTATGTGTCTTTGGCCGGTGAAAATCTGCTGCTGGATTTTGGACTTCCCATGCTTAGCGATGCATCGTTCCAGACCCAGCTCCGAATAAAAACTCGCTTGTCCACTATATGCCAACAACGCATTCTTGCGTATTTCGGTCACACAATGCGCAGAGGCGACGAAAGTTTGGAAAAGCTGATTGTGGTTGGGAACACCGCAGGCAAAAGATCGCGCGGTTTTCACCAACAAGATGAACTGATCAAGTGAAAGACTCGTCGGCCTCCAAATTCTACACGGTCGTAAGGGACGTGCTGGACAGAAACCTGTGGAGGCTGACCATCCGCTCCAGGTGCAACCCTGATGCTGACCACGATCCTCATACATAAGGGACCGACCAAGAGAGAGAGAGATGCTTAGCGAGTTCCAGGTTTTTCCATGTGATATAAAATATCCAAGTATTATGATTATCAAAATAAGTTTTCACAAGTGAAGTTTTCTGATTCACGATGGCAACAGATGCTTAGATCAGAAGAGAAGAATTTCAAATCTATTACAAAAATACCGTAAGCAAAAGACATATAAAATAAATGCTCTTTTCTACACTGTATTTATAGAAATCTTACGTAACCACAAAACACAGGTTTATAATAAAGATTCGCTTACAGCTGTGTAATCATTTTTTTAATTCAGTTGTAAAACAAAAGATTCTTAGATACAGGGCTATTGGCATAACAGATAATTGAATAATCCAATTTCAATTTCCAACGAGTAATGGAAAATTGTTTCAATTTAATAAACAATACTATTATAGATTCTTATTATAATGAGATAATATTTTACCGGAGCGCTCCGCTCGCTTCGAGAGCGGGTCACCGCAGCATTAACCATGTACCTAATTCCATTAGGTAAGCGCCATTTCAATCTAACTCGGAATTAGTTCCACCTTATTGCCGACTTGAGAATTTTTATCACAGCGAAAGCAATCAGAGCGCCAATAATTTCCCTCATAATGACTCGGCGGTCGTAAAATTTGAGCATTGCGCCAAAATGGTGGCACATTAAAATTCTCTCCCCATCGTTATATCTGGAGTTAGCGGCACGGGCAAGGCACCGATCCGCCGACGATCGGGACAATCGGCATTTCCATCTCAATCGCCCCCGCGCCCTCCCGCCGCCCTCAGACGTTAGTTTTCTTTTTTAAATCGCGCGTTAAGGATTTGGCGTGAACGCGTGAAGGGTTGGTTGCCACCCGCGCCTTCCCTGATCGCCGCCTCCTCATATGTCCTCGTCGATATTGCAATACGATTTAGTAGCGCCCGAGTTGCTTTCTCCTTGGATCTCCGCATTTACATACGGTATTATTCCAATCATCAGCTATTGTTTGTTTTGGAGGCATTTTCGGCGACTACGCTTTTTCATTTCAAATTACTGTTGTACCAAACTCTTTTATAACATTTTGTTGCAAATTTGAAAGACAAAGTATTCTAGAAGTCATCAAGAAAACTAAATCAAGTTCATAAAGCGTCTGAATACTTGCTTGAACACTCATTTTTCAATTGTATATTTTAGCGAAACTTGTAAAAAGAATCCAGAGCCTTAGTATCAGAAGTAGAAATGTTTGAGTTCACCTTTCGTGACCTTGCCACCTTATGGATTTACTAACGTAAACTTTGTTGTTAAACTTTCTAACTACGGGTTAGACATGACACTCGAGTAATACAGGCAATAAGGGGCGGGGAATTACGTCATCAATTTCTTTATAGTCGTTGGAACAGTATAAATAGTGCCTCTCGAACTTTTTATGCCCTTGAGAATAAAAGGTAAGATTATTCTTGATATGTGCTGTAATCATAATCGTGAGGTATTCATAAAAGTTCTTCAAGAGCTATATAAGTTAAAGCTTTTATAGGACTCTTATCTACCCTCTGTTTAAGAGTTATCGCGAATATACATATAAGGGGTTTGTGTTCGGATAAACTGTTATGTGAAAGGTACTTTTGTCTACTTGTCTTAGATGGAACCTACTGAAGCCGTATATTGTTTCAATTGTGACCTCTAAGTCATATGGAAAGCCTGGCCATTACCATGGAGGGTCGTTTATTGAAGTAAGTACCTAAATCTTTTTAAAATCAACTGCTTGATTATGTAAACGAAATCACCATCGTATCCCCAAAAGTAAAATCCAATTTAAGATTATCTACCCGATACAGTAACAGCGAGAATTACTAGCTGCAACTATGTCTCATATATGTAAAATAATGCGGCCGATATATCCTAACCCCTCGGGTGGTGGGGTGTGGGGGCAGATTGAGCCGCGAGCGACTTATTCCGATATAATCAATAACTTAGTGAGATCCCCTTTGCATCCAGCCGTGTGACAGTTTCTCCAATCGAGTCGGCTAAGGGTTGTTTTTTACATTTTCGTTCAAACAGCGTGATTAGAGAGCGACGTGCGGCTTTTTGAACTTGACGTTGCTCGTTTCAGATAGTTTGCGCTCCTTATTTCGTGCTTTTCGGTAATAAATGTTTGCCTCCCGTTTTTTTTCTCCTTTGCATAAACGTGTGTCAATGTTTGTTTGATTCGTGTGTGTCTTTTTGGTTATGTTGCGTGATTTTTCGCGTGTTCATACAATTTGAGAGTTCATGTTTTGATTTGCATATCTTTGGAAATTACGTAAATGTTATGTTCATTTATATTTTGGCTTTTTCTTTGCTTTGCTGTGGAGCTTTGAAGACTTCCGCGTTTCGGCAATCGAAGGCGCGACCGTTGACGAACTGGGATATGTCCCTATCTTTTTACCACATTTTATATGTCCTTATTGACATTCAGCATGAAATTGTGTTTTTTTTTATAAATCTGACATTTCTTATTTTATATTTTTGACATAATCTATCCATACATCCATCTAATAAATCCATCAAATTGTTATTTTTTTAAATTTTAGTATTATTATATCTGACATATTTTATTATTTTCTAACATTTTATGATTTAATTAATTAAGACATTATTTTTTACGTTGTTTTGCATTCCTTTAAATTATGAAATTGTTTTATTTTATAGCCATGTGTTTTGTTTTTTGTTTGACATTGGATTATTTTATTAATTTGGTATTGATGATTTAAGTTTCATATCTGACATTTGTTTTTTTATTTACCTGACATTTTATGATTCCTGAATTTATTTTTGTACGTTTTGACATTATTTTAATATATGAATCGTGTTTTTGTTTTATGATCTATTGTGCCTTTTATGCAATTTTTTTTTTGTTATTCAGTTTTTTTTACCTCACTAGGCAAAACATGACAGTACAAAAAAGAAAAATAGAACAGGCTGCATGCCTACTGTATGTGAACTCATGTTTGGACAAATAATTTATCTTTATCCTTATCTTAACAAAATTTGAGCTGAGCACTAAGAACTCCAGCTACAAGCTGTATTAAGTCGGGATTAAACTTTTAGATTACTTCAACTCGCAAAGATTATAAAACGATATAAAATTCAATTTTCTATAGTTCATTTTATGCTCGGTATTTCTAATGCTAACAGAAATGCCATTCCATGTTATTGTATAGGATATTAGAAATTAGAAATACATCAGATTATTGAAGTGGACCGTAAATGCCAATCGGAGATTTCTACAAACAATGATATTTAATAAAGAAGGTTATAAAAATATACTTGGAAGAGTACGGCGCATTAAAACTGTATTTTATTAAACTTGATCGCATGAATACGTAAAATGCGATTATAATTTTATTCTAATCCTTCAAGATCTTCCATAAAAAATGTTTTTTAGTGAACAAGTAAAATTTCAAAATTTAAAAAACCCCCGACACATTTATCTTGCGAAAACACCCATAACTTTTGAATGGCTGAACCGATTTGATTCAATCATAGCTAAGAACACTCTCGATAAAGTCACCTTTCAAACAAAAAAAACTAAATCAAAATCGGTTCATCAATTTAGGCCCTATGATGCCACAGACAGACACACAGATACACAGACACACAGATACACAGATACACAGCAACACACGTGAAACTTATAACACCCCTCTTTTTCCGGCGGGGGTTAAAACTATTTTGTCATTAATCTTGTCATTGTTTTTGATAAAATTAATCTTAACAATCCCAAAAAGTTGTACTGAGTAACTAATTTCAAAGAATCTTGCAGAAACGGTGTCAAAACACAACTTTCGTAGTTTTCAAGGTGTTTGTTTTATTATTATTGTTTTGTTATTAATTCATGTTGCTGTTCCGAATGGACGGAAGAATTAATTATTATTAACTTTAAATTTATATTTTTGACGTTCTCAAGTGCCCCTTAATGGCCTAGTTGAAATAAAGAATTTTTGTCTTTGTCTATGTTGCCAGAGACTTCATTTGTTTTTTTTTTTATATGTGTTGGTATTTTATTATAAATCGTCTACTTCCAAATCAATCCATTCGGCCCATTTTTGTTCAAGCTTACTAATATCAAAAGAGCTGCCTTTTAGTGCATTCATTATAAAAAAATCTGAGCTGGATTTGCAGAATCGAAATTAAAAATTTTAAATGTCAAATTCAACAAATTAAGCGAGTGTCGTTTTTTTTTTAAAATTTAGAATCTAATGAGCAGTTGCTAAACAGTTCAGATTTTTTTTTCGATAAGGCTTTAATTTTAAGAAACTTTAAAATTTTTGTAAAGCTGTTTAATGAAGCTTATCTCGTTTCATGTCATATTTGTGTACATATATTCTGACTTCGATAAGCTTAATAATGTTACTTACCTAATATGTAATGTTATTCCCTGTTACTTTGTAATTGTTGCGGTTATGTTGTCTGTGTGGAATAAATGTTTTCTATTCTATTCTTATTCTTAATAATTACCAAGTGCCACGTTCCAAGTTCTACCCTCGAATGGCGTTTTTCCATTCTGATTTTCGATATACTAGATCGCAGTATCTGTATCCTGTTTTTATCATTACTACTAATGTGAATCCACAGAACAAGTTTCTTCATGATCTTTTTCTCAACTTACTAGGGGTCGGTGCAACGCAAACTGGCAAGAGACGGCTCAGCAAATGATTTTGTGAATCCAGAACCACGAAATTTGCAGACCACAGTCAACAAATACATTGGCTGTCTGGAACACTCCAAGAAATGCCTGGGCTTGTGACTTTCATAGCACAGGAATGCATATGGAATATGAGCAGGGAGGAAAACCGCTATCTGCTTAACCAACGACAAGCTCATGAAGATGGGTCTAACCGCGACTCCCATGTGCTGGTTGTGCAGGGAACATACGGAACGCATGGAGCACCTTCTGTGCTCATGCGACGCACTTGCTAGTAAGCGAATGAGTCTCCTAGGTAGGGTATCCAAGACCAGAAGACTATAGGGTCATATCTCCTAATCTCGTTGTAAAACCCATGAAGAAGGTTTTCAACGAGATTGAGGAAGAGTAGGTTATCTAGGGGACCACAAAAGATCTCAATGGGTCGAAGTGCCCCTCTACAAGATAAGATAAGATAATACTTACCAAGTTTCATTCTGATCTTCGATATACTAGATCACAGTAACGTAAGGTATTTACAAGGCAGACGTGAATGGAAACGCCGGGAGAGGACGCCCTAGAAAGAAATACATAGACCTTATAGGTGATGTTCTTCAGAAAGGCCAAGTGCGCAGTACTCATAACCGGCGTGTGTGTATGACTAGATGTATGAATGTGAGTGAAGCTAAATCAAATCAAATCAAATCAAATCAAAATTGTTTACAGGTAGATTCAAACAGGTGTTACAAATATTTATAAAGTACACTGTATCATACCTAATAAGGTGTGCAAATATTTATATTATTGAAAATCCATCTAAACAATTATTCAAATAACAATACAAAATAATTACACTGAAAAAATAAAAAAACAAAATAAATTCAAAATACTACAAATGTCTGTTAGAAATATATAGTGTAGGTAAACCAACCAATTTACAAAGTTGAGTCAAGAAGACTCTTTATATTAATCTATTACTTTTGGTTGGGTTACCCTTTTTAAACTCTATTGTTTTTGTACTGTTCGATGACGTCTGTCCTAGAAAAACGATCTCTTGTGAAGCATGTCTTTTTACTACTTATTAAAGTACTATTCTAATTCATAACCTTTTCATTTACTTATCAATAGGTTATGGGCCCAGTGACCAAGTCAGCCCAGTAATGTAAGAAAGTTCAAAAATAAAGTGAAAAGACAAAAGAATACTGTGAGTGAAAAAAAACCGGTTGACAGGTGAAAATTGCAACCGGGAAGGTGTAAAAGACAAGGAATTGTTGATCACGAGCAGGAAGGAAGGCAAGAGTAGCGATGGACGGTAACCTCAGCATCACTAAGTTGGAGGGATCCACAAACTGGAATGTTTGGAAATTTCAAGTGAGGGTCGTATTAAGAGGCCATGATTTATTGGATGTGGTCGAAGGAAAACTGGTAAAAACGAAAGAAAATGATAAAACTTGGGAAACGAAAGATGCTAAAGCACAAACGTTGATAGTCACACGAATTAGTGACGAAGTTATGATACACATATTATCATGCAGCACGTCTGCTGAAATGTGGAAAAAGTTGATTGCTGTGTATGAACAGAAGAGTGAAACAAACATACATATCATCCAGCAACGTTTCTTCCAGTTTAAATACGAAGAAGGAATTCAAATGTCGATATTCCTAGCAAAAATAAAAGAAATGCAAAACCAATTACAGCAATTGGGAGAAGAAATATCTGAAAGATTTGTTATAACGAAGGTACTGATGTCATTGCCTGATCGCTATAAACACTTCGTATCAGCTTGGGAGTCGGCCCCTGACGACAAACAAACATATGACAACTTGGTTGCAAGGTTGTTAGTCGAAGAAGAGCGGATGAAGGAACGAGGTGACGAGACACCGGGAGCATCAGCGTTTGTTGTGAAGAAAACAGATAATAAAAAAAATGTTAAGTGCTATAACTGTAACAAACTTGGACATTATCAATCGGAGTGCAGAAACAAAGTTAAAGACAGTGATAAGGCGAATAAGTTTGGTAAAAAGTGTTTTTACTGTAATAAATCCGGCCATCTCAAAAGTGAGTGTAGATATCGTATAAATAAAGATAGTAATGCATTTTTGATGTTAGAAGCAGCCGATAATTCGGACAAACAGTATATGCATTCAAAATGGGTGGTAGATACTGGTGCCAGCGAGCACATGTGTCGTGATAAACAATTATTTATTTCATATTCGTCTCTTGATAAGAAATCAGTGATTGTAGGCAACGGAACGGCCATTAGTGCATTGGGTTTCGGACAGGTGGCAGCACAAGTATTTGATGGCCATGTTTGGATTGACACGACGTTAGAAAAGGTTTTGTTTGTACCAGAACTCAAAACTAATTTATTGTCTGTGAACCGCGTGACAGAAAAAGGTTATGTCATGAAGACCAATCAAAACAAATGCATTTTTTACAAAAACGAAAGGCTTTGTGCGGTCGCAAATCGAAGTGGAAACATTTATATAATGGAGTTGCGTCTAAAATGTAGTGCTGCAAATACAGCTCAAGTAAAATTGAACCTTAGCGAGTGGCACGAAAAACTCGCACACCAAAATATTCAACATGTAAAAAAGGTGCTTACATACAATAATATTGAGGCAAATGATGACTTTGGTGGTCAATGTAAGGGATGTTTAGAGGGCAAAGCACACCGTTTGCCTTTTAAAACGAGTCAATCGGTGACTTCAAAGACGTGTGAATTAATACATGCCGATGTATGTGGACCAATGGAAGAGACTTCCATTGGAGGATCGAGGTACTTTTTGCTATTAAAGGATGATTTTTCAAACTATAGAAGTGTCTATTTTTTGAAAGGGAAGCACGAAGTAAAGACCTACGTTGAAAAGTATATAAATTTAAGCGAAAATATAACTGGTAATAAGATTATGTACTTCCGAAGTGACAATGGTTCAGAGTTTGTTAACAAGGATATGAAGAGTCTGTTATCCCACCATGGAATTTTACATCAGACTACGGTTACATACACCCCAGAACAGAATGGGAAAGCTGAACGTGAAAATCGGACACTAGTTGAAGCAGCTAGATCCCTATTGTATGCCAAAAGACTTCCAAAGAAATTATGGGCGGAAGCTACAAATACTGCATGCTATGTACTGAATAGAACAGGTTTAAGTTCTGATAAAGTGAAAACTCCATATGAAGCTTGGATGGGCAAACGTTTTGATATACAAGACTTGAAGATTTTTGGTACACCTGTGTTTGTTCATACTCCACAGGAGAAAAGGGCAAAGTGGGATTCTAAAGGTGAACATGGTATAATGGTTGGATATGGAGAAGAAACCAAAGGATATAGAATATATTTTGATAAGAATAACATTGTTCAAATAAAGAGAGATGTGCAATTTTTGGAAGAGAATACATATAAAGATTTAAAAATAAAACAGGAAAGTTGCACTACTGATTGCCAGCCGCAGCTTACTAGTAAAGAAATGGATAATGTAAGTACTAATGAAAATAATAACGTTAATCCATTGCTTGTTATAGATTCAACTGATTTGAATAACTCTGATACAACTACTTCTGATTGTGGCGACAATCCCAATGATGTCACATGGAATCGTGACATGGCTGTGGATCAATCATCAAGTGATTATGATGACACTGAAGAAAATGTTAACATTGTGATTGCCATGACAGCAATGAATGGTCATGAACCAGAGACCATAGCGGAAGCGTTGTCAGAAGCTGATAAAGACCAATGGAGAGAAGCCATTGAAGAAGAGTATAAGTCATTTGAAAAGAATAAAGCTTGGACTTTAACACTACTGCCTGCAGGAAAGAAAGCTGTGAAATGTAAGTGGATTTTTAAGAAGAAACTTGGACTAGATGGTCAGTTACTTCGTTACAAAGCACGTCTTGTGGCCAGAGGATTTACCCAGGAGTATGGCATTGACTACAAAGAAACCTACTCACCTGTGGTACGATACTCCACTATACGTACATTAATCGCCCTGGCAGTCAATTTAGACTTGAACATTGACCATATGGATATTAAGACGGCTTTCTTAAATGGAGAACTACAGGAGACTGTGTACATGGAACAGCCTGATGGCTATAAAATAGATGGTAAAGAAGACCATGTATTTAAATTGAATAAAGCAATATATGGACTTAAACAGGCATCCAAGGCCTGGTATGATAAGATTGATAATGCTTTGAAAGACCTCCAGTTCAGAAAAACACTCAGTGAGCCTTGTGTTTACATAAAATCAGAAAACAGCGGCAACATCACTATATTAGCCCTGTATGTCGATGATATTCTTATTTTTAGCAAGGATATATCAGAGAAGAAGAAGCTGAAGGAGGAACTAATGAAGAGATTTGAAATGAAAGACTTAGGCCGAGCCACACATGTATTAGGAATGAGATTAAGACAAGAACAAAATAAAATTTCTCTTGATCAGAAAAATTACGTACAAAAGGTATTGGAGAAATTTAATATGGTTGATTGTAAGCCTGTAAATACACCCTTGGAATGTGGCATGAAACTTGAAAGAGGAGATCAAACTGATGCTGACTCCAAATATAGAAGTCTTGTTGGATGTATTATGTACATAGCCGTATGTACTAGGCCTGACATTGCACATGCAGCAAGCTTATTGAGCCAATTTAATAATTGTCACTCAAATATTCATTGGAAAGCGGCAAAGAGAGTCTTGCGATATTTAAAGGGAACCATGGATTATAATATAGTATATCAAAAGTCTTCATTAGAAGTGACAGGATATGTAGATGCGGATTGGGCATCTAATCAGCTGGATCGACGTTCATATACTGGTTATGTATTTACAATCGGTAACTCAGCAGTTTCATGGGAGAGCCGAAAACAAAGAACAGTGGCACTATCAAGTACAGAGGCGGAATACATGGCACTGTGTGAAGGAGCAAAGGAAGCTAAATTTATTAGAAGCTTTCTTTATGAATTTTTAGGGAAATACCTATCTGTAACCTTGTATAATGATAGTCAGTCAGCGCAGAAAATTTGTAATAGTCAAATTAATCATAGTCGTAGTAAACACATAGATATAAGATATCATTATGTAAGACAGATTGTGAATGACAAAATTGTTACATTAGAATATTTGCCCACTGAACAAATGGCTGCAGACGTCTTGACTAAATGTTTGAGTAAAGATAAGCATTGTAATTGTGTTTCTCATCTTGGTTTGCAAATTGTTTAGTTTAAGGGCAGGTGTTAGAAATATATAGTGTAGGTAAACCAACCAATTTACAAAGTTGAGTCAAGAAGACTCTTTATATTAATCTATTACTTTTGGTTGGGTTACCCTTTTTAAACTCTATTGTTTTTGTACTGTTCGATGACGTCTGTCCTAGAAAAACGATCTCTTGTGAAGCATGTCTTTTTACTACTTATTAAAGTACTATTCTAATTCATAACCTTTTCATTTACTTATCAATAATGTCAAAAGTGAAATAAAATAAAATAAAATTGTCAGATGAATTAAATTACATGTCATAAAATTAACAATCATATAAATTAAAGAGCTGTCAAATTAATGGATGTCACACTATTTTTAATGTCATATTATTTTATGTCAATAAATTACTTTAACTGTAGGTCTTTATCTGTATTTTGATCCTGTAAGTAGTCCTTGATATTATAATAACATTTATTCACTAGGAATTTGTGCAGCTTCGACTTAAATTGATGTACAGGTAACTTAGAACAAAGAAGTAGGTAAGGATCGTAGCGTAGTAGTAGTAGGTGGTGTTCTGTAGTTTCTGCCTACCCCCATGGGAAAAAGGCTAAAGTAGTATCTGTAGCCTGTATTTGGCGTTACTCCTAGTATGAATCCACAAGTCAGGTTTTCTTTAAGATCTTATTTTACTTGGGGTCTTCTTTGCATAACGTTTTCTTCTTCCATTTCTTCCTGTCAGCTGTCATGATATCTCTGACTCCCTATTCTTTCATATGACTCCTCACACAATCCATCCACAAGCCAGGTTTGAAACTCACAAGAAAGTTCAAAGTACCAGTTTATGGCCGTGTATTTTGACATAAGATTTCAGCTTGAATTTCATTGTGTTGTACCGTTTGGTAAAAAGATATACTTTTAACATTTATACGTGCTTGTGATTTACGAGTCTCGAAAGTATTTTGATGTAGTTTTATATTACCTACCATGTCGTGAAAATACAAGTACCTTCACTGAAGATTTGCTTTAATTTTACTGTGGTTCTACTACTAAAACTAAGCCATGTTAAAACTACACACATGTAAGAAATCTTTCTTTAAGGTTGAACTAGTCGACGGCACGAACTTTTTTGTGCGCGGGGTTGAAATGCATGCTATCTTATACGACAACACGTGGGAAAGAAATAGATGCTGTCAAGAGCAGTAAGAAGCTAGTTCGTGTACGAATTAGCACTTTTGTAGCGAAATGGATGATGATTTAGGACGAAAACGAGCGCGCGATTTTTTATAACCAGACCTTTGGGAGTCTAGATATCATGAAAAAACTACTAAATGTATATTTTCAAAATATAATTATTTGCATTGTTGAATTACTAATCTATCCCTGTATGGAGATCGTTTTGCAATTTTCCTTCTTCTTATGGTATTTATTTCCGCCCTAAGATGCGTTAAAATTAGTGTTGAAATATGGAACTTTCGACGCTCATAACTTTCAAATAAATGTTTTTTTTTACATTTTTGTTTCTATACAGGACTAGATAATGATGAGACAGATTGATATCATTTTATTTAGAACGTACATCGTCAAATACTGGAGTAATCTCTAGACTACGTTTGTATGGAAGAATTTTCGACTAGTGTAACCTTAAAAATAATTTTTGACTGATTTCTTTTATGCCCTTTTTACCCGACTGCCGAAGGAGGGTAATGTGTTTATCAGTCTATGTATGTATGTATGTATGTTTGTTCCTATGTGGCGTTCTAGAGACCAAACGCATTGGCCGATTTTGATGATTCTTACGTTAATCGATTTGTCTTGACCTTGCGAGTGTCACTGGCTACTTTAAAATAGGAAAATAGAAAAACGGCGGATTATGGGCGCCCCGGTCATCTGTCCATCAGACCGAATCGGATTAGAACAATGGTAATTTCTATTGTGTCTGGAAATGGACAGTTGAAGGTATGGGGGACCAATTATTTTTCTTCATAACCCATCTTGTGGGGTATCAACATAAAGGGTTTTAAGAGTTGATTTCAAAAATATATAATACCTATATGTTTAAATGTACCTAAATCTGAAAAAATATAACTAAAAGTTATAAATAAAAAAAGTTAATTCAAAAAATCTTAAATGGCGAACTAAAAAGACGTAAACAAGAAGAAAATCATGCTGTGCAGTCGGAGGATATATCTGGTTTTGGTCAGCCAGCTCGCGAATACGTATTCTCCGACTTTTATTAACATTATTTAAGTATGTACTAGAACTAATTCGGTTATTAAGGATTTCTAGTTATTGTTTATCATTTAAAGGGGACCATATCTATTCAGTGGCAGATAAAAATTTTTGTTTCTTTGTAACTCATTATATTAAACCACATACTTACGATTTATACTTTCCTGATTCCAAGTAGAGAACAGATCCAAGCCAGGTGGAGTGACGATCTTCGCATGGTCCCTGGAGTGACGGGACGAGGGTGGAACGTTTTGTGTAACATTCGGACAGCCCTATATCGAAGTGCTCAAAAGTGCACTACAAGGTGGTGTTTGATAAAAATTACGAAGTAAAATGCAGTAGATACTTAACATTACAGTAGAACTATTATCTTAATGTCCCTCGGCAATCATCGCATTGCCGAATACAAACGAATGCTAGTCCTTTAAACGAGCAATTCTTGTATATATATTCTGAATCTCGGAAACGGCTCCAACGATTTTCATGAAATTTAGTATGCAGGGGTTTTCAGGGGCGATAATTCGATCTAGCTAGGTTTCATTTTTAGAAAACGTCGTTTTCTCTATTTTCACCCGAGCTGAGCTCGGTCGCCAAGGTACTTAGATTTATCGTGTATAATTATTTGAATTCAGAACTAAGTACTCTAAGAGTTTTGATTGCCGTGATATAGAGCTACAAAAATAGCAGCTTTCCTAACATTTCTAAAAAAGTTACACTATGTTAAAAGAGTAAGCTAAGTTAAGACGGGCTGTTGTCCGCAACTCCACGTCAAAGCGCGTATTTTTTTAAAAAAGAGTATTAACAACATACAGTTGTCAATCTATACTAGAAAATATTTTTATGTTTGTATTTTTGTATGTAACGAATAAACTTAAAAACTACTGGACCGATTTCAAATATTCTTTCACCGTTGGGAAGCTACACTATCCCCGGGTGACTTAGGCTACATTTTATCCCTGTATTTCCACGGGAAAGGGAACTACGCGGGTGAAACCGCGAGTCGTCCGCTAGTACCATATATACTTCCAAGTTCATTGAGAGCATCCAGTCTGCATCAAGTGCAAAGAGCAACTGATAGAAATCCGACGACTGACGAAACACGAAGTTTGCCGAGGGACAATTAGAAAATGTTTGTACTGTAACTTGTAACTCAAACCAGACTATTAAGAATAAAAACTGATCAACTTAATGATATATGAACATATTTTCTTGAATGCTTACTAAAGAATGAGGGCTGACAAGTAGGCCTCAACA
Organism: Orthosia gothica; assembly: GCA_949775005.1. Taxonomy (NCBI): domain Eukaryota; kingdom Metazoa; phylum Arthropoda; class Insecta; order Lepidoptera; family Noctuidae; genus Orthosia; species Orthosia gothica. The sequence continues at coordinate 4,753,049 of OX459064.1, read as the reverse complement.
CAACAATTGTTTTGACTCATATTACGTCTGTTTACCGTACATGTCAGGCAGTTAACTCAATAGTTTAATACATATGTACAAGACTCAATATCACTCACCCTGGCTCAATTGAGCTGTCGGTATGTCCACAAATGTCAGTCGCTATTGACATAACTAACCAGTTTGTACGATCGTCAGCTTAACTGGGAATTATATTTCGTTAATATTATTTATTGAGAATTATTTGACACTCGTAATAATTTGTTGTTGTTGATGGGAGCGAGTTTTCGGTTAATAAAATTAAAAGTGGCGCCAAATTCCGTTAGTAGTTGCGCTTTAGCATATTCTTGTGTTATTTTGAGTCCGTGTAGGTAGTACTTTCTTTTATAGTTATTTAGATAGTTATGTTTAGTAATAAATTCTCAGCAATTTCTTTTATTAAAAATATATCACATCATACTAATATTATCAAAGCAAAAGTTGGTGAGTGTGTGTGTGTTTGATACCTCTTCACGCTCAAACAGCTGGACAGATCTAATAATATAATCGATAACATAATCTTTATTCAGATAATAAAAAGGTAAAAACACTGTATGAATCTTAGATAATTAATGTAGGTATAATAATGGAAGATGCCTGTTCTAGGTAATCCTGTATCACAGGCAGTAATGAGCTCTAAAACTATGCTTATGTTAGAACAACAGAATTTAAACAATATTTAAGCCAAAATTCTTAAAATAGCAGCAAGACTAAATGATTTTGAGAAGAAAAAACCTAATTTACTTAAACACGATCTGGATGAAATATTCCTTTTTATCCCGGGAATATGTACCCTCAGGATAATTTTCGGCTTTCACGCAGGCTTAGCCGCTGGCGAAAGCTAGTCAGGTTTTTATGCTGTGCATTGTCTGATATGGTCAGTGAAATAGCCAGTAGATAGAGATTAACAGTGAATAGATTTCTGTCACATTATGAATTATTCTAACCAGAATTTGTTTTTTTATTTAAGCGTTATAAATACTTACGAGTCTCTTATTTCTTCTATCGAATACTTTGTCATTTTGTGACCTTTTCACAGTGTTTACAAGATTTCTTTTATATTTTAAGTTACTTACGTTGTAGACCCTGTATACTTACGATCCCAATCCTTATTTTTCAGCATTACCTGGGCGTAGAGGTCTTGGCTTGATCCGTCAATTTCAAGTATGCCAGGTTTCGTTCAAATCTATCATTGGACCTTACCGGAGATTACCACATCGGTTAATTTTATAATATAGGTTCCTATTTATTCATAGATAAATATTTAACGCATTACCTACTTAAAGTGCCCAAGTCGACGGCACAAACTGTTTTGTGGGCGGGGTTAAAATGCATGCTGTCTCATCTAACAACACGTGCGAAACGGATAGACGCTGTGATGAGCAGTTAAAAACTAGTGCGCGTACGAATACACACTTTTGCAAATTTGTAGCGAAATAGGTGATGACTTAATTTTATAAACAGACCTTTGGGAATATGGATATCATGAATAGACTACTGAATGTATCTGTTAAAAATAAAGTTATTTACATTTTTGGACTACTAATCTATCTCTGTATGGTAAATGTTTTGTAATTATCGTTCTTCTTATGGTATTTATTTCCGCCCAAAGATGCGTTAAAATTAGTCTAGTAACATGGAATTTCCATACAGGGCTAGATAATGATGAGACAAATTGATATAATTTTTATTTTGAACGTACACCTTCAAACAGTGGAGTAATCGCTATACTATCTGTATTTAATCTTAAATCGTAAATTTATTATTTTTGGTATTTTAATGAATTATTAATTTTTGTATTTTTAATAGATTATTGTTTTTAGTATTGTAATTAATTGTTATTTTTGGTAGGCATTATACTTTTTTTTTTTTTTTTTTTTGTTTTTTTTTTTTTTAATGGATTATTATTTTTTGGTATGTTGATGAATAATTATCATTGGTATTTTTTAATTAATTGGAATTTAATTTGATGTATTGGTTATTGTATAAGCTGTTATAATTGTGGGTATGTATAATTTGGTATTTAGGCTAGTTAAGGGTATTTATTGGGGGTGGGTTGGGTATTTATCAAGTGATTTGTTATGATAAGTGCAGTAAGAAAGGGGGCGGGCTGAAAATCAGCGTTGACCAGCGTAGCATCATGCTGCATACTGGTCAGCATCGGCTGAGCCCGCTCCATTTGCCATACTGGAAATACCGTACTTTAAAACTATCTTGTGTTTTGTTTATGCTGTTACATTCCTTAGTGGCAATAAATGTTTTCTTTCTCTTTCTTTCTTTCTATACTACCTTTGTATGAAAGAATGACCGACTAGGGCACTTGTAGTGTAATACTTTTGTAATAATATAACAGATGTTTTAGTATTCTCTTTTGTTATTAAGAAACTTTATTCAAAGGCGTTATTTATTTAGGAGCTCGTGGCTAAATAATAACAGCCGCACGGGTCGATCTTTAAGGTTAAGCAACGCTTGTCGAGGTTGGTCCATGGATGGGTGACCATTTCAACATACCGAGTTTCCTCCGTGCCTCGGAAAGCACGTTAAGCCGTTAGTCTCGGCTGTCATTTGAAGATCTTTGACAGTCGTTACGAATAGTCAGACGCTTGAGATCTGACACCAGTCTAGCCAAGGGGTACCGTGTTACCCATTTACTGGGTTGTGGAGGTCAGATAGGCAGTCGCTCCATGTCAAACACTGGTACTCAGCTGAATCCGGTTAGACTGGAAGCTGACCCCAACATAGTTGGGAAAAGGCTAGGCAGATGATGATGATTCAAAGGCGTAATTTATTACCTTAGTGGCCTTTTTACGTAAAATTGCGAACAAGAATTCTCATGATTAAAATTTTGTAAGCACCTAAATTTTATTATTGGTAATAACTGAAGGTAAGTAGTGTTAAAATGTTGTTTTTAATTTTAGCGTGTATATTATATGGGCTTGCAATGTGATTATGGTACACGCAATGTTTCAGATTTTTATGACACACCTACTAACAACGCCTGTACATTCTTACACTTAAGGTTGTCCTAGTCGACGGCACGAACTATTTTGTGCGCAGGGTTATGCATGCTATCTCATCTGACAACACGTGCGAAAGAGATAGATGCTGTGATGAGCAGTAAGAATCTAGCTCGCGTACGAATTAGCACTTTTGCAAATTTGTAGCGAAATTGATGATGATTTAGGACGAAAACGAGCGCGCGAAATTTTATAGACAGACCTTTGGGAATATGGATATCATGAAAAAACTACTATTATAAAATTATTTGGATTGTTGAACTACTAATCTATCCCTGTATGGTGACTGTTTTGCAATTTTCCTTCTTCTTATGGTATTGATTTCCGCCCAAAGATGCGTTAAAATTTGTGTTGACATATGGCACTTTCGACGCTCATAACTTTCAAATAATTTAGTTTTTTACTTTATTGTTTCCATACAAGGCTAGATAATGATGAGACATATTGATATAGGTAATTTTTTATTTTGAACGTACATCGTCAAACAGTGGAGTAATCTCTAGACTACGTTTGTATGGAAGAATGATCGACTAGTGCAACCTTAAAACAGGTCAAAGTAATTTCTCTAAGATGGCGGCATGACGTTTAGGTATATTTTCAGAAATGAAGTTAATTTTATGCTAAAATTATTTCTGCATTTTTTTTCGTAGCAATCTCGCTACGAGTGCTACGAATAACTATGACATCTTTTATATTTAGGTACTTAGTATTCTATTAAGATCAGGATAAGCCTCGATAAGGCAATAAATGAAACTCCAGAGTCTGATAAACTAACTTTGAGTTTATTTTTACCATTTACACTTGACAATGTATTCGTAATCTGTTGTCGCTACGCTACGGATGGCTTGCGTCGTAGCGCGTAGTGCGTAGCACGCGCGTAGAGAGTCGCGTAGCACACGTCTCAACTTAAACTAACGCTACGAAATCTGCTAGTTGACAGTTTCACATTCAACTATTTATGTAAAATATCATAAATTATACTTTAACATTAATACAGGTACAATTAGAGAAAATTCCCATTATTATTTCAGGTCAAGTGTATCTCGAAAATCCGCGTACAATCGTATAACAGATTTTAGTTTATAATTAGTTAAAAAAAGGAACTTTTCTCGATTGTACCAAAAATAAAATTACAGAGAACACACCTCAATTAACATACCAACAAAATCGAAAGTTGAATATTGATTCTTTTACTTCGTGTATAGGTACATTTAACATCTTTTCACAGATTTAAAATAGTAGGAACGGTATATTTTACTAGTAAAGAACTTTAAAATAATTTTAGTATTACAATACAGTATTAGGAACTATGATAGACATGAATGCTACCTTTTTACGATGATAAACTAATATCGTAACCAACATTATGTAATCTCTAGAGGGCTTCAAATTCTACACAAATTTTCACACTATTATAACAGAAATAAATGAAGAAACATGATAGTTCAAGAATGAAGTAAACTATACAAAGAAACAAGTAACATGGCCGTGGCGGCTCCTCTAGCAGCAGAAACAACAGACTAGTCCGAATCAATCTTAAATATTAAAATTTGTATTCGGAAAGTATAGTGAAACTCTAGATGCGATAATATTGAAATATACATAGGAACCATGATTCATTCCGCGGGCTCTCACCTCGCGGAGTACAACATCGCACTACTCCGTCCACCTACACTAACTCAAACTTACACGTACATATACTCCCGAGTACAAACCAAACTAAATAAAGTTCTGCGGACGAGCAACCAACGTCACCGAGCCGCTGCCATGAGGCGCAATAATATTAAATACTAATCAAACAAAATAATTGTGTTGTAGACGCGCGCCTTCGCGAACTAACCGCGTCCGAGCGGGACGCCCCTGGCCTTACTCTCTTCAAACCTGTGCCTTCGAGCTCATTCGTATATCGACACATAAATATTACATTTCAATCTATGCTGTTATTGACTCAAATATCATATATAAAAATCTATTTCAATTTCAAATGTAGTTTTTGTAATAATAACCTTGACGTGCTCCCAGACACCTCTGGGAGCTGGGAGTAGCGAGGACAGGGGCGGCGCGCGCGAACGGCGGCACATTGCACACACCAGCGTGTAGTATAGTATACACATAACAAGGACCGGTAACCGGTGGAATAAAACATTGCACTTTATAAATAAACAAACTCAATGTTGTAGTAGGATCCACTCGTAGATAAAATATTGTAGTACACTCCGCTAGATAAAATGTAAATATGTAAAATATTTTTAATAACGTGATCTGTGCCATCGAAAATATTAGGGACTCCACGCACTCGGTAAAGCGGTCGAAGATGGGGGCGGCGGGCGAGACGCGCGCCTGGCGACTCGCCCGCCGCCCCCAACCCCCCACGCCTTCGGACACTGGACTCACTTACGCCACTACTAATAATCATTACAATATCAATAAAAATTCAAGAATCACACTTAGTTCCAAAATAAACTCACTTGTTTGCGAGGTAGGCTGAGCGCTAGCGCGCAGCCCGAGTTTCGAGTTCGTTCGTTTTGGAAAAGTTTGCTACGATAATAATTATTATAATTATGTGTTACCAATAAGCCTACGCGGTGTCGTCGCGTCTCCGCGGGCGGCTCTGCGCGCTAGTTCTGTTGCCGCGGTACCGACGGTAGCCGCGGCCTCGCGGGTACGGGCGGGCGCTCGCGCGGGCGTGCGGCGCCGCTCGGCGCGCATCTGCGTGTGTACGGGATGCGAGCGCCGTGCGAGCGACGAGCCGCACTACAATACTCGACGTATTTGCATTTAGTTCCAGTTGCGTGCGCGTGAGTTCACGCCGTTTCCTGAGCGTGGAACCCGCGAGAGAGGACGACCGCTCTACTGCCTAACATACGTACCTAACTTCGCTTCATGTTTAAAAAAATCATATACGTATATCACTATATATATCTCCATACATTTACGATGCGTCAGGAACTTCTTACGAGAACGTATCTATGCCTAAAATTAGAACGATTATATGTATGTATTACATAGCTTTAAACAATAATTAAATCGTAATTATCAATATCGATAATATTATATGCCATAAAGATAGGAACTTGCTTTCCTGGGAATTGATGTTGAGAGTTTGGGGCGCGGCCACAGCCGCGGCGCGCGCGCAGCCGCAACGATAAACGTATATAATAAAACCTGTCTAACGTATGATATGAAGTGCGGACGCGCGGCGCGGCCGGCGCGCCGCCGGTGCCGCCTCCCAGTGCGCGGCGCCGGCGCGGGGCCTGCTGCCAGCGAGCTGCCGGCAGCGGGCTCCCAATTAACCTATACTTAAACGACTACAAGCTTTAAATATAACTAGGAAAGTGCCGCTTCTGCGACGACATTCATCAACGAAAAGAAGCGTTAAGAGCTAATAGTGAACTGCTGCGTTGTCGGACAACGGAGAGAGCGAGGGGCTCTAATAGATAGTAACTATACATTTCTTCAGAGTAGGATTAGTGTCCGGCGCTCGCCAGCGGGAGCTCGCCGGGAGGCTGGAAGCGGGGCCCGGGCACGCAGAAGTTGGCATTCGGGTCCTTGGGAGGAGCGGTGTCCTGCGCGGCGCGGGCAGCCAGCAGCGTGATCTGGTTCACTACGTCCTCCATCTCGTGCGTGAGGGTCTCGGGCTGCTGCAGCAGCGGCGGCTGCGGCATGGTGTTGCGCAGGTGCTGCTCGGTATCGGCGTGGCGGCGGAACTCGTGCGGCGTGCGGAAGCGCTCGCCGGCGCAGACGCGGCACTCCAGCGCCGGCTGCACCACGCGGATGACGCCGCGCGTCGCCTCACGCCCGGCGTAGCACGCGCGTGCCTGGTGCGCGGCCAGCGGCGCCGGTGACGGGAACGCCACCTTGCAGTGCTTGCACACGTAGCACAGGTCGAAGTCTAGCTCGCGCGCGCCCGGCGGCGCCTCGCTGGCGGGCGGCGGCAGGCGCAGCGTGGACGCGCCCGGGTCGGCCGCGATGTGCCGGATCTGCTCCAGGGTGCTCGCGGGCAGCTGCAGCACGCTGGCACCGTTCCCCGTCTCCACTATTAAGCCTTGTGGTTGTGGTTGGAGAGCAGGGGGGTTGACACTAGGTCCTGTAACAACAGAAAATAATAAGTTAATAAATGTAAAGTAATTAGTATAATGAGATCATGAAGAATAAGCGCCATTAACGCCACGTGTTAGTATCCTGCATCTGTCTACGTATCATATGGCTAAGGGGATTGGCAAATCGCATCGCGGAGCGTCAAATATCGACATTATCGCCACACGCTCGTGTGACACTCGGACGCGTTGTAAAGGGGTTAATCCACTTACGCCGAGGGCCGAGGGTCGGCCCGCAGCCGTGAACTGACCTTTCGTCCGAGCACAAATTTTTACACGTTTTTTCAACTTTGTCCTTGTAATTGTGCAAATACGTAACATGTCTCGTTATTCATCGATATAAATTGTTTACATTACGCAAAGATGTTTCAAAAAGATTGGAGAGACGAAAAGCAAAAACATGATCGCTCGATCTCGTCGTCTTGCAGACCCAAATTGGGAGTCCCATTGTTCGCAATAGGTTAGCACCAGATAAACAGTGTTTACCTTACTGCGAGGCGATTGTACATGCGTGATGCGTTTCTAACGAGCCCGGCCCGGCTACGCGGCTCTGTAATTGATTCGGACGCTGCTTTATGCGGCTTATATTCACGAATGCATAATACATCGCTTTTGAGTCGCCATCGAGTTTTATATCGGGGAACGAGCAGCGAAGCTTAAAGTGGTGCTTGAAGATGAACTCGAGAACAAAGAACTTGAAGATAGTTATGTACTGTCTACGTCATTTCGACGGATTTTATTCATACTTTGCAAACTTATTTCACGTATCAAAAACTTAATAGTAAATGGAATTGCTTGTAAGCAGACGAAGTGCAGAACGGCATTTATAGTACTTGGAAATATGCATGTCGCCAGTAAAAAATAGGATGCGATCACAGAATTACCCTTAGATAAAGTACCTATAGATTTAGCCATAAAATGAGCTTGATTGATAGAGCGAGATCGCTAATTGGCAGCCCCATGAAAATAATAAGGACAAAAGATTATTTTTTGTCTTTGTCACCATGGCCGGCTTTTGTTGTTTGTCAAACGCTAATATCATGGCAGGTTTGACAAACTAACTCGGTCGTGTTTGATTTTTTGTGATTTCGCGGGATTAAGTGTTTATTGAGACAAGGAATTGGGTTATTTATAGATAATAAGTGTCAGTGCGATGGTGGGTTGAAGTGTTCTAGGCTGTAAAAGCCAAAGTGTTATTGTTGTTTCATGTGCGGCCACGCCATGGCTCCATCTATAGGTACTTTATCTAAGAATTACTCCTTATAAGAAATCATTAGAAAGTTCTATACACGTTCAAGTTCTTAACCATTCCAGTGATGCGATACCGACCTTAATCCCGGCTGGTATCTCGTACAATCCCGTGCGAAACCGTGCGGCTTTCAATCAGCCTCTTAACAATCGTTCGGTTTGATTGGCCATTCGTGTTTCGTGTAATGAGGCCTTAGGGACTGCTCATACGTATGACATGTTCCTTCTAATCGTAATGAACGCCGTACATGGCTCAACTGGAATTCAAACGCTAATTGAACGAGCTTAGCATTTGTTCTGATGTAGAACAACGTAAAAGGTCGCATTTGGTATTGTCAGACCTGTATGACGGATATATTGTTATTTATTAGCAAGCAGTTTTCATAATAGTAGTTTACGCAATGGTCATATAATAGGGGTTATTAAAACACGAGCGTGGGTTAATATTAACACGCGAGTGTTTTAATACCTAATTATATGCCGTTGCATACACTATTTTATCTTCACTCATACAGTTGAAATAAAATAAAAGTGGAAAAGGAAAAAATATGCAGTATGGTGGGCAATTTAGATTCTCATTGCACCATGACTGTCAATGTCAATGAGCCCAGTGCCAATAAATTAAAAAGTAAAAGTGTGCTTTAAAAATTAAAAAAATATTGTATGATGCAGTTGTTTGAAAATCAAAGGAAAATGTTGAACTGTAATGTTTTTTTTTTATTTTACCTATACACTAATATAAAGTACGTGTTTATGCAATATTTTTTGAATTCATATTTGGAACATTACGTTGTGAGTTTAGATAAAATTTATTATGCTGCGGCTTAAACGTTTTATATATCCGCTTTGGCTTCTATAATCTCTGTAAAAATAATCTGTCTTAATATTAATATAATTCCTATTCTTATATATTAAGCGTCGGTGGCACAAAGCCGGCTCGGCGACACGTTGGCCCTGACGTTAATTCGCAACCCTTTCTGCCAATTAGTTTCAAAATAGCCACACTATTGTGCTGCTAACACGACCACACATCGCACCTAACGATTCCAATTCAACGACCGGAATAAGACCTTTACGACGTGTAATAAAGTCGATTATCCGTTGGTGTTCTCCGGGTTAGGTCGTCCACTTGGTCTCACCAGACCAAGTTTAAGTCAAAGGGCTTCTTAATCCGGACTTGTAGGTCGTTACGTGTTATTATAACGGCCTGAGTCGGGTATTTCTTCGCTCATTTACATCTCATTAAGGATGCTATTATTGGACTACACACCGCATTATGCTGACTTTCGCTGGCTGCTCGAGTTTTGAGCATTGCGTCAACTCCTTTAGAAGGGATTAAGTGTTTTTTTTTCGTTGGAAGATATTTAAGGTGTATTGTATCCTCTTTTTCGTTTTAAGTTTATGTCTAGAGTTTTTGTTTTTAGGGTTCCGTACCCAAAAGAAGGGTAAAAACGGGGACCTATTACTAATACTCCACTGTCCTTCTGTCTGTCACTAGGCTGTGTTTCATGAATTTTATGCCGCTATAACAACAAATACTAAAAACAAAATAAAATAAATATTTAAGTGGAGCTCTCATACAACAAACGTGATTTTTTGCCGTTTTTTGCGATAATGGTACGGAACCCATCGTGCACGAGTCCGACTCGCACTTGGCCGGCTTTTTAAAAATTAAGGTATTACCTAAATGCTTACGAACAGGTAACCATCATCATCCGATAGGTGTAAATTGGAACCAACATAGCTCTGGTTTCGTCTATTTAATAACTTCGAATACTACATAAAAATAGCTACGATGTGGTATAAAACCATCAACAATTGTTCCAATTTCAAATACCAGAACTTCAAACCATAGACCAGCAAATTTCTCGCCTGCCAGTACCCTGACATGTCTCCCAAACGCAACGTATATTAGCCGCATCAATTATAGAGACCCGTATTGGGCGGGTCTGGTCTGATCCCGCGATACTACTCCGCAGCCATGCTTGATGGATGGTAATTAAACCAGGACAGTCGACGTGGAAACTGGTGGTATCTGACGTATCTGTGGGGTGATTGGCAGTATAGGATTAGGTTTTGCTAAAGCGTTTCTAGGTGCTATTTCTGAGGCTGGAAGGTCTACGGTTGGAATGTTTGAGATGTAGATTTATAATTGACTAGATAAAAATCTATGAAAAGAATATATTATTGCCGATTTCAACTAATGCAAACATTCAATTAATGCTGGTTACCGACATAGCCCGGCGAATTGCCAAACTTAAGTGGCAGTGGGCAGAACGGATGGCCGATGGGGCAGAATCGTCCTGGAGTGGCGACCGCGGACCGGAAGACGTTGCGTTGGAACTGCTCCCACCAGATATACCGATGACTCGGTGAAGGTTGCGGGGATCCGCTGGTTGCGATACGCAAGAAACCGGTCACTGTGGTGACGCTTGGGGGAGGCCTATGACCAGCAGTGGACGTCTTTCGGCTGATATGATGATGCTGATGATGATTTCAACAAATATAATTATCTACTGTGAGCTAGTCCATTGCTAGGCCCCTCCAAAGAATGTCACATTCTATCGGCGGTAACGATAGTCGAAAACTCAAAATGCTTGGGATAGACTTTTTGACAACCACCATACTTTGTCTCTAGACAGCGGTAAATTTTATTGACCTGCCTAAAACATTAAGATCACATCTCTAGGAAGACCTCGAAAATTATTTCTTCAACTAACACACAAAAACCTTAACTACAAAACTATCTCCATATTCCTAACCTTTGCTCTGCACGTTAGTACTCAACAAATTTACATATACAGCCCTATCACCAAATCAATCTGCCCACAAAGCTTGCATTATCGGAGCAGTGTATTCCGCGAGCGTTTCTCCCGGACATCTCCCGGACAGGTAAGACAGGCGTCCGTCCCATCACTGTCCGGGATGTCCGAGCAATTAGACTAACGGAGCTTAGACTTGAACTTGGCTCCTTGTTTGTAGATTGAGGTCCAGGGAAACGTATGAGATCGATCTTGTGATCTTGTGCATGCCAATTATTTAGCGAGGAATGTTTTCTGTGTCATAGAGGGTAACGATGTGGTTTTATTAGATGTGTGGTTGTATTGACTGGTGGAGGATCGTCAGCTGACCTTATGGGTAAGTTAAAATCGCGGTCGTATCTTAAATGGTTCTGCTGTGGTTGGGGTTCTAATAACGTATTTATAATATATTTTGCCAGTCCGGAATTTGGTTTAAGAGTAAACAATGTAATTAGCACCCAAGTTCTTAACAAGTGTCACGGCATAGGACGCGATGTGAAGTGCCCAATTGCCTTTGATGTTTTTGAAATATGTTTTTTTTCTGCTTGAATGACTATTCAATAAAATAATTAGTACTAAGGTTAACTTGGTAGAACAGTGCTCGCAGAACGGATGACCGATGGGGCAGTAAGGTTCTGGAGTGGCGACCGTGAACCGGAAGACTTTGCGTTGGAAGGCCTCCCACCAAGTGGACCGATGACCCGGTGAAGGTGGCAGAGATCCGCTGGTTGCGGGACCCACGGGACTGGTCAATGTGGCGACGCTAGGGGCCTATGTCCAGCAGTGGACGTCTTTCGGCTGAAATGATGATGATGAAACTATTTCGAGCTGAATTTGACTTTTAGTATCTACCTCATGAGTAAATCAAAACAGTGGGCATATTACCTAACTTAAATGTTTCTACTGTGATTGGGGTTCTAATAACGACAATTGTGCCAGTCCAGAATTTGGTTTAAGAGCAAACAATGTAATTAGCACCCAAGTTCTTAACAAGTGTCACGGCATAGGACGCGATGTGAATTGCCTTTGATTTTCATGAAATATATATTTCTTTTTCTTCAAAAAAATAACTAGTACCAAGGTTAACTTGTCTATAATTCCAGTTAGTAGTTTACCTGTACAAACAGTATTAATATACCCCAGCAAGCATGATAACCAACTTACACAACAAATGGGCACGCTAACACCTTTAAGTCGAGCTGCCATGAAACCCTAGGTGTCGGTCGTTTTCTTCTGTCGCCTGTACCGGTGTAAGTACGTGAATCCGCTTTGTACCGTGTTCACTTGCTGGCTTGCTGCTAATCGAATTAGTGAGCTGTACCCGTGTGTAGTGGACACGTTTGATCTGCATGTGTCTTAAGAATTGTTTGTGAATTGGATTTGGTTGGAGAAGTAAGCCAATGTAATGAGACAGGAGGAGTCAGAATTTGGTAGTTTGGTTGACCAAAAAACACTACAAAGTGAAAAACAAACTTCAATTTCAACTTCTCCCACAAATGTTTTCTTTTTTTATTGTATTAGTTTAAGCACTTTCTGTACCTTCCTGCAACATTTGTGATGAGAAAATAAATAAAATTTATTATTATTTTATTGTTTCACGTGTGTTGCTGTGTATCTATGTATCTGTGTGTCTGTCTGTGGCATCATAGCGCCTAAACGGATGAACCCATTTCAAATTAGTTTTTTTTTTGTTTAAAAGGTAATTTTGTCGAGAGTGTTCTTAGCTATGTTTGAATAAAATCGGTTTAGCCGTTCAAAAGTTATGGGCATTTTACTGTTTGAATCGGGGTGTTTTCACAAGATAAATGTGTCGGGGGTTTTTAAATTGTGAAATTTTACTTGTTCGTTTCTTAATTTTTTGAAACCGACTGCCGAAATTGAAGTTATTTTTCACTTTGTAGTTGTGGTACATAATGGACCAGTTCTATAGACTAGGTAATGCCCGAAGAGATGCCAGTTTTTTTTTATATATTTTATAGGCTCGCTCTTGACCACAATCTCACCTGATGGTAAACGATGATGTGGTCGACGGTGAAGCACGCTTGCCTAGAAGTAACCTATTCACTCTTGACTTAGATTGTAGCTATCGGGAAACACAGACTCCGGCAGGGAATTCCACTCCTTAGCTGTACGCATAATGAAAGTATTTCCAAAACGTTTAGTCCGTATGGGTGGGATTAACTCAATAACATGAAACATAAACAAAATTGGTGGAATGAGAATATACCAGGATGAACTGTTCAAACCTGCGTACCCCATTAGAGCGTGCCAGTGTGGTGTTATATTATGAAATGGTGTAAACAATAAACAGACATGCGATTGCACCTATCCCGAGTAATTTGCCGTCATTTATTGAAGAGTTCTGATGTATATCTCCGAAGACCACATGACAAGCACTAGCTTTCAAATAAAAAAAGAATCATCAAAATTGGTTCACCTAGTAAAAAGTTCTGAGGTAAAAAAATACAGTCGAATTGATAGAGGTTATTTGGGAAGTCGGTTAAAAAGCTGAATCTAAAGCTAAGGCCTTTTAATAATTGGTCATGTCCGTCTTTTGTAGTCTGACATTGTCAAAAACATCAAAGTTAGAATATAGAGACATGACCTCTGTTAGATATTGTTAACGCGAATGCTCAAAGATACAATTTGCATACTTTTGCGTGGCATTTGCTGATTCATAGTTAATCTTGTCCGCGTTGATCCCAACTAAGAAGAACGAGCACAACTGATGTTATCACAAAGGGAGCCAATTGAAAAACCTTATTTTTTGCTGAACAAATAAAGTGTCTCGCAATCTAAAGCGATAATCGTTGGACGAGGGAAGCAGGGAGCGGTCGCCTCGGACTAGTCATCAATCTCCAGCCTATCTCAACTAACAGGATACAGAAAACATTTATAAGTAGGAACTGCTCGAATGTAAACAAGAATTAATTATTGCGGTCCACGAAAGGTACCATCAAACAAATGATTTCAACGTGAAAACGCTGAAACATCATTTCTCCCCCAAAGCAATTCTAAAGGCCATTAACCAATAATTTCATCGAATTTTATATCCATCATATTAACGCTTACGGACGCCGCGTCCATTACTCCAGCTTCCCCAACTCCCCGCGGAAATCTCGCCGCATTCAAATATTTAATTACTTCAGCACTCGATCGTTTATAAATTCGAACGCGAGTGCTATCATAAAACGCGCTAATGCTTTATAATTAAAATATTCTCAACAAGCCGTGGCGTAATGGCACCTCCGGCGACGGTCTCCTCCTTCGAAAAAAACGCATAAAAAATTACATTCACCCCAGAGGACTCACCCCTTGTGTCGGGAAAATCGATTAAAAAGAGGAGTCGCGGGGGTTGTGACGCGGGTGGCGGGCGGCGGGGTCTTTAATATGTACGAAAAAATGCACGGCGCGGCGGGAGCGAGGGAGAGCCAGGACCCAGGAGCGGCTGAGTTGCCTTCAATTTTTATAATTACGTTCATACGTGAATGCCGCCACCGCCGCCGTCTGCCGACACCACCGCGCCACCACTCCAGCCTCCCCCCGATTACTTATTTAGATAGTTCTCCACTTCATACTCTCGCCCACGATTACTTCTTAATTATTAAAAAGCTTAAGAAACAACTTGCCAATTTTAAACATTCAAACACCGCCTCCATTCTTTTTCAGCTCAACGTTGAATCATGAAAGACTCAACAACAACAACGCGTCGCGAATAAGACGTATTGTAACTTTTTCGTTTTCAGCGACAAAATCAATTTCCATCAGTGAGAGAGCTCCAAAGTTTTCCACACACACAGCAATCAAGGAAAGATGGAGGCAATAAGAACAGGGATAACCGACTAGAGAACGTTATCTCAGAAGACGGTTTGCAAATGAGCGGGCACGCACACACGCGCAGCACCCACACACGCGCTAATGCCCCGTCCACACACGCCGCATACATGCGTGCGTACTTTTTATAAATAGATATCGCTTTTTTTATCCGGGTACAAGAATAGGGGGTCGCCACCCGAGGAGGAAGGAGACCCCTGCGGGGGACGTGTTGGATTTCAGATTGCTACGAACTGCAAAAATGAGGGATGAAAGAAATATAGCTTAAAACGCAGATATTTCCCGGCGTCTTAAGGCGCAGGGGGGCGCAAGGGCCGGGGGAGTGTGTGGAACAAAGTAGAGTGGCGATATTGAACCAAAATGAAATGGTAAACGAACCGTGCGCGTCCGATCTAATGCGAATTTATAATTTGGACATTGCCCCGGACGGCGTACTCTTTGAACTCCGAGGGAGGGCCGCTAAGGTGAATTTACAAAGAGTGCGGATGTGATTTATAAATAGGGGAGAGCGGCTGTGTATGCTGACCATTCATTTCTGCTGGTGGTTATTTTTTCCATTAGCTTTGAGGTCGTTAATAAGCGCTTGTCGGTCGTTTTGGCACAACGAGCGAGTGTTTAGGCGTATCCTCATTGCGCAGGTTAACGCGTGTGTCCGCCGACCTAATTGTCGTCGCGCCGCGTCTAATCGGGATATGCGCCACGCGATAATTGCGACAGATTACAGACACAATGTGCGCTCTTCCGATTACCGAGCAATCTCACAGACGCGACAACCGCAAGTATTCTACATACATCACTGGCAAAATCGTACAATAAGATTGACAGTAATCATTGCAGAAATTAAAGCATGCCTTAACTGCCACTTAATTCGTAAGTGTCTTCAATATTATTAGGCACAAAAATCAGTTGTGCAAACGTCGCGTCTCTGAATTAATCTTTATTGAGTTTATTACCGGCATTAAGTGCGACAATTGCAAGTCTTGCTAATTCGTTAATGAGGTATGTAGGTGTAGCGCGGGCGAAATAAACGTTTAATGCTAACAACTGACGCGCATTAACGCTAACTAGACGAAAGAATGTTAGTCTGCATATGATGCAACTATATGTAAGTAGAGCGGACCTAATAGATTGACGGACAGTGCGTGACATCAGTATTTCTAACAGACGATCGAACTGCGCTGTCTAAGCGGGAAAGTGAAAATTGCGTACGTGAACTGGAAGAAAAAATATTAAAAATTAATCAAGAGCCCGAGCGGGCGCGAGGAGGGGAGGGTGCACATGTGTCGACAAAAAACCGTCTCCCTCTCGGGCACGTGCGAAGAGCCGTTCCGGCCCCGTTCCGCCGCCGAGTTAAAAGTTTCTTCGGACAAACAGAGGATTTGTCACAATTACGGCGGGGCGGTGCGTCCCTACTTGATTAAAACCTAAATCACGTGACGTGTTTACAGCCGCGCCGGAGGTGTTTTCAATTTGCCGACTCCTGGACTCGCCATTGGCGTTCCGGACACGTCTCGACGCACCTATCTGGGGGCGGACCGGCGTTTTGAATTTGTTGCGAATTAAATTATTGACGATCTAATCGGCGAGCCGATCTCGCTCGGACACCCACCCGCTGGCACCTCAGTGCCGAGCAACCGACCAGCCGGAAGAGCGTCACGTTTCTTAATTATTTCAAAATGTCGCGCCCGAAATCCGTAGTTGATTGCGACGCCTCTGTATTTCGCCACGGTAACGTTTAATCCATAAAAAAGCTACGTGGAAAAAGAAGATTAACATTTGAATTAATCGGGAGATTAAACATAATGAAAGAAAATCTCATTACGCCGGGTATAATGGCGGTGAGAAATAACGCCGGACGAACGGAAAAGAAAAACGCCGCATAAAAGAAAAGGCGCGCGAAGAAAATTAAAAGCTCGAACGAAATTAAAAAAAATGTTAAAAAAATGTAATCGACGCCGGAGCTGGATTAGGGGGAAATGCAAACAGGACGGAAACCTTCTTCGGGGTGCGGGGTGGGTGGAAAGTTCTCAATTAAAGACCGGCTACGGAGTCTCCTTGTAATTAGATTCTTTTTCATCTCCTTAAATCAGCGGCATCGCTGACACTCACTCTGTTTAATTTGTAATCGAGACTTGTTAGCATCCGTGTTCTTTTAATTCCATTTTCTCGTTCCGAGTAATTTTCTCGGACCGCCTGATTGATATTAAATTACGTGTTTGCCGTGATCACTTTCAGATTTCTTTAATTTTCTCGCTGGCTTCCATCTTGGGAGATCTCATTGGTTTTATAGATTGCTATTACGGTAAGTAATTCATTTAGTATCGGGCTTTTTACTGTGATTTCTTTGATATGGATTGCTATGTCATTGATTCATGTGAGAATGCTTAAGTCTTCATATTATCTACTAACTATGCTTGCAGCTACATAACTAAGCTAATTTTATAAATGAGAGTATGTTAAATTTCCGTGCACTAAGTGGCAGACCTGAGTCGATATGTTCATGCACCTGTCAAAACGCTTATATTTTCCGAAATGTGTTATTTTGAAGTCTACATCAAGTTGCACTGACTGGACAGGTCCACTCAATATGGCTGGTTCTTTCCTCAAAAACTATTTAATACATCAGCCTACATGGTCTTCACATGATCTAACCAAGATTTTGTCAGGACTTTAAAAGAGACTGTGGCCTCTGAGTTTGTTTCAGCCTTTCTTCTCAGAGTAGTCAGATAGGAAACGCCGACCTCATCTAGTTTAAAAAAATATGATCTACATGTAAAAGTGTTTGTACAAACCAACTTACAGAAATAAAATCATTTATCATTTAGGTCACGGCCTTCTTGCCAAAGTTGCGTCTCCCAGCCCAGATGGGCTGGTTAAAAGAACTATAATAACTTAGACAAAACCAAACTACGCTACAGAATCTCAGCAATACTAGTGAATATTATATAACAAGATAATTCCACATCCAATCATACTTCTAACAATTAGGAAGCGTATCAAATCCGATAGCCCAAAGCGGTTGACCTAGTATCTGGCATGAGACAATGAGCCGGTGTCCGGTGCACGTCATTGTAGGTAAGTGCCACCTCCACGGGACGTATTCATACTACTCTTAACTGGTCATTATAATTAGCACACACGTGTGGATGGATGAATTGAGAATGGTCAAGGCAGGAGTGATGGTATGGAGCTGTTTGTGGAAGAACAGTTTAACAAATCGCAAAATGTCGACTCAGACATTATCGGAGTCTTAAGGATCAAGTTAGTAATAATCAGAAGAATAATAGACTTGAAAGATAGATATCTTAAAGATTAAAATGTTGAAATAACAGACGTTAAAAAAACGACAAAGAAAAACGGCGAAGTTAAAACCAAAGCTCAAAACTTGATTACAGCAATCTTGAGATCACAGCAAAAAAAAGCTCTCCAATAAAAATTTCAAAGCAGCAATATCATTAAACATTTCCCCTTGTTAATTATTCATAAAAATAAAACAAGCTCCGCAGCGATTCTAAAACCTCAAACTTAGGGAAAGCCGTTTGTAAGCAACACGAACCCTCAAGGCGAGACTTCGAAGTAATTAATTCTTGGTGTCCGAGCGCAACCGAGCGTAATTAAACATCGCACCTTGTAATTACCGACTCAAACTTGTCGGAAGTTGTCGGAAATTGTCGGCCGTTGTCGGCCCCTGGCCGGGCTTAAGTGGTCAGACTGGCCAATTAAAGCCGCCCCCGACGACGCGATTAAGCAATTAACGCGGATGGGCGGGCGGACACTCGCTCATTTGAACAATCCTGGCTTTTCCTGTTGGAAAACTTTTGATTTTCAGGACCTTCGTTCACCACAGAGGGGAGGATTTTGTTTTCACCGGAGGTTGCTTATGGTAATTGTGTCTTAAATCTGCTTGGAAGTTTATTACAGTTTCCTTTTCAGAGATTTTCTTTTGAGCTTTCTTTTTAATCTGCTTGTAATGAATTTTCTCTTTCGAATCGGTGGTTTAATTTTGGTTAATTTTAAGTGATCTACTAAGATGCTTTTGACATAAAACAGAAAGACTACAAGACGTACGGCGATGCGTCTTCGGTACATGGGGGACAATTCCCACCCATACGAAACAAACGTTTTGGAAATACTTTTATTATGCGTACAGCTAAGGAGTGGAATTCCCTGCCAGATTCTGTATTTCCTGATAGCTACAACCTGAGAGTCTTTATGTCAAGAGTAAATAGGTTTCCTCTAGGCAAGCGTGCTACATCGTCGACCACATCATCGCTTACCATCAGGTGAGATATTGGTCAAGCGCGAGCCTCTCATATATTTGGAAATGATAGATATAAGTAGCAATGGAATCGTACTCGTGAGACAGGAGAATCCTTCAGAAAAACTTAATACACCCCGAAAAACAAGAACACATCACTCGAAACAAAAACAAAACAATATACACATCAATAAGACCACAATAAGACCACAATAAGACCACAATAAGACCACAATAAGACCACAATAAGACTACAATGAGACCACAATAAGACCCTAAACAAGCAAACAGGTGTTACCACAAGACAAAGACGGAACGATTAACCCACATTAGCACCAAATCTAACCCTTTAATAATTAAACAACCTAATCACAGAGCCCTTAGGGGAAACTCATTAAGAGAATCTCACAATATCATCCCTCAACCCTTTCATTTAGTCAGAGAGTTAGTTTTAATTCAATAACGCGGTGTAAACTGCGCAAACAGCCGGCGGAGAAAGGGTTAATTTGCATGTCGGTGTTTGCAGGGTTAACCGATGGTTCGTTAGGGTTGGAAATTAGTGGAGGGGAGGAAAACTCATGGGAAAGTTGGAGTAGGTCAGTGTTAGTGGGCTATTAATTAGGCTGTAGTTAGGAGGGGGAGAAGTGTGCCAGTGCCATAATGTTCATAGCTTTAGTAGAGCAGGACTGCGCGAGTTTTGTAAGCAAGTATTGAGTATTGCAAGTTCGGAAAATTTCGGAAGATATTTTGTTAGCTTCAGATGTGAATTGGATTGATTATTCTTCTATATACCAATATTATAAAGAGGAAAGATTTTTTGTTTGTTTGTTTGTACCGAATAGGCTCCGAAACCACTGGACCGATTTTAAAAATTCTTTCACCAATAGAAAGCTACATTATTCCTGAGTGACATAGGCAATTTTTTTATCCCGAAAACGTGTCCTGTGCCCACGGGAGCGAAGCCGCGGGGAACAGCTAGTATGAATTAAATAGGAAAACTAGAGAAAATGATAATCATAATGAATGAAATGTTATTTGTATTTTAGTTATATTTTTAGTTTTTTAGGAGTTAACTACGTCAGTGGTGTCTCATCCCATACAAAGAAACTGTCCCGACGCACTGTACTGATTATACTGATTATTTGATTTATCTATTGAAATCGATTGATTATTAGATGGTGATCTATCTGTCGCCGTGGAACGGAACCGAACGCGATTGATTTACAAAAAAATACCGGTATAATCAGATGAAAAGCGCTAGTTATGTCGGCACGGTTTCTTTGTATGGGATGAGGAATCTGTATGCTAGTATTATATTATCTGTGTCTGCGTGGACAAAGTAAAAAAAAAACAATGTTCGCCTTTCATTCAGTGTTATCTAATCTAAAATTCTAACAAAAATAGTAATTGTGAAATCCAACTTTACTCGACACGAATCATTTTTCATTTACCCGAGTAAAACCGAAAACCCCTAACTGATAAATAAATACTAATTCCAAACTACTAGTTATCAAGTTATAGCAGATATTTAAACGGACGTAAACTATAATTACAGTACACAACTTTGTAAAAACGAAAGGAAAAAAAAAACGTAAAAAATTAATTTATACGAAACGCTACGAAAGACAAATGAAGAAATATTGGGAACTAGGGATGTCGGAAGCGGCAAAAAGTATCAACAATATCTATCGATATTTTTAAATTTATTAGTATACTAACTGTTGTCCGCGAATTCGTCTGCGTAGCATTAGTACTTCGAATAGCCAATTTATTATATCGCACAATAATATTGTAGGTTTTCCATACAATCTTCTACCTCCCCTTTCCACCCCCTTAAGGATGATTTCCGGATCAAAACTATCCTATGTCTCCTTCCCAGGTCTAAAACTATCTCCTTACCAAATTTCATTTAATTCGGTTCAGCGGTTTAAGCGTGAAAAGCTAACAGAAAACAGACAGAGTTACTTTCACATTTATGATATTAGTATGGATTGGATAATCTTTTTTTTTTATATTTCGAAATCCAGGCTTTTGAGCTAACGCGTTTTTTTCTCATACGATGTAAATAATAGTTTTTGATACATACTTATTTTTTCATCGTAATTTTTCGTAAAAATATCGATGTGTAACTTTAAAAAAGTATCGATATATTTTCCAGCCTATAAGCCTATAGGGAACGCTTCGTGGGCGGCACTCATGCATTAATTATTCACTAATTTGTTGTTTGAAACGGGTAAAATAACAGCCCACCAATTATTATTAGTATTAATGATAACTTCCCACTGTTTCCTACACACTTTTTTTCTTTGATTAAAAATTTAAAGGGTGATACATCGCGGGGTTTTATTCACGTTTAATATCTCGTCATTTGTTTTATGAATTTAGTATCTCAATTATAAGTGGGGAGATATTTTGTAGATTTATAAACATTGTTTTGGGGTTTCTGTTTGAGTTAGATTCGCCTTGTTTACGGCTATCTTTCGAAGGTAGTTCAATGGTCCCAAATGGCTACTCGCCGGATCTCTGACAATCTTCGAGTTTTCGCAGCAATAGTTTTAAACATTCTGACGATATAACAGTAAAAATAACTCAACTTTATGTATTTTTTTATTATAATTAAACGGTAAATATAAAATCAATTTCTGCAGCAGCAACTTATGATAATTTCCACGGAGTAAACATGCTTGTTACATTAGTTCACCGTAAAACTCATCTGTTTACACGACCAAGACTAAAATGCTGTAAAACGTATGTCCATAACGTGTCTTGTAAACGTTCAATTAAAATAAAAACAACAGAATAACGGCTATTAATACCGTTAATTACAACGCGCTGTCAGCGAGGTGTTAAAGTGTACTAGGGCTGTCATTAAAATTAAGTGATGTGAGATATATCGAGTAATTGTCGAGTTTTTGTTAGAATTTCATGCACCGTTTGACACCGACGCGGCTTAGTTAAACTGCTATAGACAGTGTTTTTATTTAATTACGTACACATACATTTATGATTACATAGGTTTCCACGCTCTATGCTCACTGGCTTTTTAATTCTACTGTCTGTGGAAAAAGTGGCCATGATTTGTTGTTGGTAGTTTGATATTACGTGTTATGTGCAATTTTAGCGAGATTCGATTTGTGTAAGTGTTTTTCATTTAGATATTCTTCAAATAATTAATATGCTACGAGTGAGATGAAAACGCTTTTTGCAAAATTGAACAATTTAAAACTGTATACATGTTTCTGCGAAACATTTGCTAGACTTATTCCAGCCAGCATGTAAATCTTGACATACCCTCTAGAGTACCATATAGGTGCGTTATTCAATTTTGAAAAATTGAACATTCGAAAATTCAAATAACGAATAGCCACATAAAACTCAGGCGCAAAGGATCGTGGGTAGGTTGGGGCGAGCGTGCGTCGAAGTCTATCAAGCGATGCCATTTTGATTGATTGCATTGCTTAGTGTAGTGTAACCAATCTTATTGAAAACTCGCATTGTATGGCATCGGAAAGGCCATATCTGCGTTCGACGCGCGGCTTGTCAAACGGTTTAAATTGAAAAAAGAACGGGGGACAACCCTAAACCGGGGCCAGTAATGCGTTTGTGACATTTTATATTTTTGGGGAGTTATTATACTTGGTTTTGCACAAAACATACCTCGACTAATTGCACTTTACCATACTTGTGGATTTATTTTGTATCCCTGCGGCAATTCTAAAATGGTTCTGCTATCGTTGGCTTGTCAGTGTGTGTATCTGCATGTGTATTGAATATAGCATTTGCTTCATTACTGACTGGGATAATAATGATGCATACATTATCTGATCAAATATGGCAGAGTTAATACCAGTCATATATGTATGTGGTTCTAGACTCTTACGAGGAACGACTGCATATGTTCAACTGGAAAATTCAAAGGATAAGCAAACATTGCATACAGTGTTTACTAATCGAGATCCGTAGCATTTGTCAGGTTGTACAAACAGTGTTCAATGAATTAAATAAATGAATACGAATCAATACAAATAGGCGATGTCGACGACACAAAGCTGTCGAACTTTAACGACATGTCAAACTCAACTGTCGATGTTTTTTTCAATTTAAATCGATAGAAAGAGGGCGACTTTATGTGCGAACTCCGAGAGGGCTCGGTGCATCGATTTTAGAAGTTCAAACGCGATTAATTAGACCCAACTTTCCATTCGTAGTCAAATATTTTTGTTAAGAACCCGCCGACTTAACGAAGTGGTATATATTTTTTTGAATTACAAAGGAATGTAAACATTGAAGGAACAACAATTAGAATAGCCGATATCGGCGCATCGCCGCGAGCTGCCACCCCACACCACCCCATTATTTTATCTAATCAAAAAGTTTTAAAAGGAAAAATTATGCCGTCCTTTATTATGAGTCAACTTTCCTTAGGGGGAGCAGGGGATATATTTTTAATAACGATTCGACTAAAGAAAGTCATCGTCAGAAAGAATTCTTTTTGCGTAAAATGAGAATCTTGCCGTAATCTAAGTGTGAAGTTTTTGTGAATGTTTGTTATTATTTTCGTAGTAAAAAGTTGAATGGCTAAAATATTGCGATGTTGAGACCCGAGTATTTGACAATTTAGTAATATAGCTACTTTGAGGGCACCCAAAGTCGAGTCACCATTACAAGCTCTACATCAACACTAGATATTTAAAAAGTTTGATAAGAATGAGTGGATGAAAAATATTGTCTTGCTTTTGAATTTTCAGGTCAACTAGGTACAGTAAATGTATTAATCACAGACAATACATCTAACTAGATGTATGACGCAAGTCCCTCCATCTGTATGAAAACCAAGCGTGTCACTTTTTCACACACAATTTAAATACAAATTTACTTATGAACGAAAACCATTTCCAATGCCTCAGCCAAGTTTTTTTATACAGTCTTTACAGCTAAATACGGCCTTAATAGGGATTTTTTCTAGATTTCAATGGATTCCGGTGCCGATAATGCTAAATAAAAACCTCAAATTGCGATAATTGATCGTTTTTGTGCACGGTTTTTTTGCGTCATCTAGTTAGATTTATATCTGTGGTATTAATTGCTTTATAGATAGGTCTCACAACATTATTTATCTAAAAACTTATGGAATAACGTCATGTTAATCAGATGCACCAGCCGCATAATATATTTCACTAACTAGATTTCCACTAATGGAAAAATGCAAATTGAAATCGAAAATTTCACTTTCGTAGTAGAGCTTATTACGTTCAAAGGCGTCAGATGAGACCAAACATTTCTATATAAATTAAGGAAAAGATGCTCGAAAAAACCGAGGGTGAGTCTCCCCAAGCTTCTTTACTCAACGTTTTCAGTAAATACGCTCTGTTTATCTTAGCCCCACACGAAAACGTGTCGTATTTACAATTGTTAAGGTACACATTCCTGTAATGTTGTAATATTTGAATAATATTTTTCTGAGGCGGCGTTATTATTGCACACCTTGTATGCGTAAATCAGTGCTCGAGGCAAGCATTTTTCAGACAAAAAGATGCAATTATATGCAAAGGGCGAAGGGGAGGCACTTCCGTAATGAGCTACATTTCGAATTTTGTTTTTGGCTGCCTTCATAGACGAATAAATTGTGCTGGAGTATAAAATATCTTTGAATTATTATGGGGGTTCCGTAATGGATATCTTGTTAACTATTTTTTCTTTGATATTTTTACGTTATTATTCACGGCACGTAAGAAACTTCAAAGTGTAAAAACTTTTTTTAACACGCACTTCAAATTAACTTTAATACAAGTAAATCAACCTAACGAAAGTATTTTGTTTAAAATATATCATTGTAGATATATAGATAAGATAAGATAGAGAGAAAAAAATGTTTGTATCAATTAGTTATGCAAAACATATCGCAACACATTCTACGCTTCAGCGAGCACCTTTCAGCAAACAGCTATAAGTTTCCAAAAAGCTCAATAGATGGCGTTAGTATTCAGATAACGCGAAACAAACTGAAACTCGGATCAGAATTCGACGAAAAATGAATCTGAAACTTTAAAAAAGAAACTCTTTTAAATGAAGTATTCTGAAGTATAGTGCAGACATATATATACCATCTTGAATTTCAGATCTAAAACTCCAGGAAAAAAACTCGAATAAGTATTTCCAAGTAAAGTATTTTAGTCGGGTATATCGCGGGTATTTCTTTGATGCAAATTTGACTTATCATCAATCTATTGTGCCTCGTTTAATACGAACGTCAGTAAATACTGAATATACATCGACTAGCTTCAAATACTGGGTCAAGGTTTGTCAACCCTGTCCAACGGGACTCGCTGAACCGGAAATCAAAGGAAGATATACCTGTTTGTCAAATCTTTGACGTTTTGAGTTGAATGACAGCGGTTAGAGTTGGAATTTTGTATGAGAATCGGACTGAAAGCATTATGAATAAGCGCATAGTCTTAAGTGCTGTAATTTCCAATTGGAAAATGATAAATTCAGTTTTTTTATGTTTATTACACGTGCAAGATATGGTTAGCACTGGTATTTGTTACATACCATTGATAAAATTTTAAGTAATCCTATACCACAAATATTAATAAGCACCAAAAATCGGATTCATCCCTTTTATATTTTAAATACCTATTAATAAGCAACCTTGCAATTCAAAATTCAACTAAAAGGACTGTTTTTGTTATTGTAGATAGGCTTGCGCTTGACCACTATCTCACCTGATGGTAAGTGATGATGTGGTCGACGGTTAAGCACGCTTGGCTAGAAGTAACCTATTCACTCTTGACTTAAAGACCCCGAGATTGTAGCCATCGGGAAACACAGACTCCGCGATTTCATAAGACCTGCATATATTTCCTAACTTGTTAGGAAATATTTGCGTTCAATCACATTAATATTAAGACTATTTTCATGAGATTGCGACCGTTCCTACATAAATATGAATGGACAAACCAAGGACATATTATGTAGTCCCGGACTCCAATGCGTCACAACACTAATTTTGCATTCAAATATCAGTTTCAAAACGTGTTCGAATAAATTTAAAAAGAAATATTAATAGAATTTGAAGAACGCCTGAAATCAAGTAAGGATTCTTTCAAAATCTATTAATGTACTAGTTGAAATGTAAGGAATCATATTAAATATTCGATTTTATATGAAAATATGCCATGATTTTGCAATGGAATACTTTTTATTGTAAGTATAATGAGTAATAAATCCTTATGTGATCGTGTGATGTTTCTGGTTTAAGTACCGTTGTTCATGACGTGGTGGGTATACGATTACATCGCACATTTATTTAGCACGCTAGCATAAGTATTTTGACTTAATGTAATACATACGACATTCTTACTTAAATTGTTGAGTACACTTTCGACAGTTCTATTGTAAACACGAACAATCAATAAATATTTAATCAAGAAGTCAGCAAGAATAGTTTTCTTTCATCCCAACTTAGCAACCAAGACCTCGTACATGTTGGTCCTTCGAGCCGGATAATTAATATTATAAGTCATGATAGCCCTGATTTATTTTAATAAAAGTTCTAGAAGAGATTCGTTAGGGATAATCGTATGACTCACTGGATAGCCAGTCATTGAATGGGGCAGTGGTACGAGTGCGGATATTTGTTGACAAGTGTGTCCTAAGCCCCGCCACACCTAAGCCCGTAAGGAGCGCGCAAGCCCCCACGCTGCGCTCTTTACGTCCACAAAAACACATTTCCGTAATCACCTTATAAAGGGATTACTATAAATAAAGAGGAAAAAAGGAAATTAACCGCATTAGAACGAGGAAAAAATGGCGTCCCCTTCGCAATATGTGGGCTCCCACTGATAAAACACTTTATGTACGTCTCTCGCGTAAATGAAACAATGTGTTATTATGTATTCCTGTCAGTTACGGTTTGGGAACATCCCAAGCCAAGGTAAACTCAACCTTAAGATACCCAGCTCACAATTTAGATTACAGTGATCGGATGAACATAAATAATATTTTTCATAAGACACAATAATCTTGATTTATAAAGTTTTCGAGGTCGAAAACGGGATAGTTTCTAACAGATGTGATTAAAATTACAAGAGGGCAGTCTACATGAGGAAAATCCGCGTAAAACCCATAAAATATATGCAGTTACCCCCGTAGGTTTATGCTCCGTCGGGGTGGCGTGGATAGGGGATAAAAAACAAAATGAGGAGTTATGTTTTCGGTAATAAAGGACGGACGAGAGAAATCGTTTAAGACGCGACCAAATGAGATGGAACGAATATATTTGATTATTTTTATGGCGTGGAATGGCGATACGGTGCACGCTACGTCTCGGACCTAATGTCTATTTGTTTTACTACAATTTAATATTATATATTTTGTGTTTTAGTGGCGATCGTTTTCAGGATATCAAATGCTGCTTTATTCTGTTTTACAAGCCAACTTACGATTATAACATTACCTTTATAACTTCATACTGAATAATTGTTTGTGGAATAGTTCAGAAAGGTTGAATTAGGTTTCTGATGAGTGTTTAGAAAATATAGCGCGATAATAATACCTAATTGGTTACCGGCACTGATTGTTACATAGAGTCTCATTATATTGCATTCGTTACCGATGGCTGTATACATGTGCAAAATGTTGTCTCGACCAACAATAATAATTGTCGAATGTTAATAAAATTTTTCACGGAAACTCTAATGTTGGTAGGTAAACCTTTCTTGCAAAGGTAAACATCTTCAAGAGCTATTAATGACTTGGAAAATGCAAATTCTGGTTTTTCTTTTGTGACATGAATGTGAAGGAAGTTGGAAAATTCAAATAGAGAACATGAAATCATCATGTGCCTAGCCTTTTTCCCAATGAACGTTGGGGTCGGCTTCCAGTCTTACCGGCTTCAGCTGAGTTTTACTTGGAGCGACTGCCTATCTGACCTCCACAACCCAGTAACTAGGCAACACGGTACCCCTTGGTAAGACTGGTGTCAGATCTTAAGCTTCTGACTACCCGTTACGACTGCCAAAGATCTTCAAATGACAGCCGCGACCAACGGCTTAACGTGCTTTCTGAGGCACGGAGGAATCTCGGTATGTTGAAATGGTCACCCATCCAGTGGCTGTTATTATTTAGCCACGAGAACATGAAAAAAATAGAAAAAAAAATAAGAAAAATAAATACAAAAAATCATTAAAAAGATATAAAAAAAAAAAGTTTGGTAAATACTTGCTCACCGATTTTGTTAACAAGACAGTTTAACTCTATCATACGAGTATATTTACAAATTTCCGAATAAAAAATGCCACAACTCAACTCTAAGGGGCTCAGCTACTCATTACATAAAACTTTATAGTCGAATTCGATACAAGAAATCGAATCGACATTATTAATCAAACACTAGGATACAATATCGATTCCTGATCGTTACAATTGGGAGATAGTCGTTATTTTTATGGCTTCGAAAAAAAAAACGGTTCAATGTGAGAAATGCAATGTGCTTTATACATGGTGTAGAAAAGTTAGTTTACATTTTAAAAGCTCTCTGGGTTTATTTAGAATAAATATAATAAAGAGGAAAGATTTGTATTTTTGTATATAACGAAAAAACTTAGAAACTACTGGACCGATTTCAAAAAATATTTCGCCGTTGGGAAGCTACATTATCCCCGAGTGACATAGGCTACTTTTTATCCCTGTATTCCCACGGGAACGGCAACTACGTGGATGAAACCGTGAGGTGTCCGCTAGTTTAGAATAAAATTGACAATGAATTTTATTAATAACTTTCCCTTTAGTTCTAATTTAAACAGTAAGAGCCATATTCACTAAATACAATTAATAAGTACCAAGGTACCAACTCTGTAATGTTGTAGATAGTTACTAACTAGAAGAGTTTCTTTAGAAAAACTTTACATATGTAGGTACCAGGGCGAGCACGGCCTACTGTGACAGGTATGAGTCACACATTTTTATCATATTTTGGGAGCAAATACCGTGATACAATGCGTGAATCAAGTCTATCACAGAGGTCGTGGTCGCCCGGCAGGATTTTTTTAAATTAGATAAATTATTGATACTCATCTTATTAGATATATTTTCATTATTAAAAAAAAATCTTGCTTCTATTTACATCTAACCCAGTAAGTATTTTCGTTACAAAGAAGCTTAAAAAAAATTCAGTACAATAATTTTTCTTTCACCCTATATAGTACTTTTAATTGCGTAGGAAAAAAAACTGGCACCCATGTTTTATCCCAGTTAATTTCGTTATAAATTCGATTCGGAAGGGTGCTACTGATGTTCCTTGTTTTGCTTTATGAGTCCAGCTGAGAAATATTGGAGATTTTATTACTTTCCTTTGTTTAGGAGGCATCAATAGCACTTCATTTTTCGTTAAAAAAATATTTGATGTTAAAGTTAAAAAATGTGCAACAAGAGAAAAATATAGCTCAATCCAATCAGTTTTATTATATTCAATCAAAACTCACTTCTAAAACAAGTTAATCCAATAAGAAACTAAAAAATGTGTGGGTAGGAGACACTATCAGCTTGTACAGCAAATCTTTCTTGAAAAAACTTCTTATAAGAAATTGCCACGTAAAAAGTGTAATATTTTTTTTAAGAACATTGTTTAAAAGTGTCGCCGAACACGCACAAGTGTGTGTGTACACACGAGAAAAAACGCACACATTCGCAACGACCCTCGCGACACATAATGAAGGGAGGGCACCGTGATATAATGCAGTTTTTTATTGCTTACTCCTTATACCCACAAGTAAAAAAAACTCTACCATACACGCGTATTATACATTTTAACTATTAGTGTTTTTTTTCTGTATAGGATGGGGAAGGGTTCGGACGAGGGCTAGAGGGTTAAGCTTGATAAAAAATTTACGTCGATTCGAGTTTCGCGAGGATGCTCGTTTAGATGAGACTTTTAAGGGTCACTGGAGTGCTTTTGTTGCGATACATTCTATCTTTGAATTACGTTGAGAACTCTGAGGATTAGTGACGTACCCGATGGTAATGAATGCCTACCAGACAGACGCTCGGACGTCCAGTAGCTGTTGAATACACAATCGAAGCATTAATTTCATATCAAAATCAAAAGTTCAGAACAAAGAGCCTCTACGATTATTATTCTAATTTAATTCGGCTCGGGATTCGTCTGTGGCCTGTGTTTTATCGTCAGGTAGCCTCCCGTTTCTTAGAAGAAAAAATATTTATATCTTTTTCTATTAGATATCCCATTGTTCGCGCGAGGGCACGTCAGCACGCGACAGAGGGAGCATTAATTATAATATCCTATTAAAAAACGCCATTTAGCTACGCGAGAGACGTCCTTTGTTTGAGATGATTGAATTCAGAATTACTAACATTAGCTACCATCCACCGTCCCGGGGGAAAGTAAGCTGCATAAAAAGGTTCGGGTACCCACTGTGTTTGTGTAGGCAGCACACCCGCGGGTGGCTCGCGGTTTTTTTCTTTATATGTTCTGTGCTTGATTTCCGAATGTTGGGACTATAAAGATATCAGATTACACGGGAAAAGTGCTACTTCCAAGACACGGACAAAAACTATGGCCACCGAGAGACTGCCGAAATATGAGCATCCAATTCCATAAACCACATCGGTGGGAGGAAGCACGCGAGTTATGTTCGTACGTGCTCGCACATAGTAATTAGATATTACGTTACCCAACTAATCGTAACTCGCACGGGTGTTGTTTTACCCGAAAGGGGGAATAAATCACGCGCGCGCTGCGATGGCAACACCGCGACACAATGAAAAAAAAAAATAACAAAAAAAGAAACAATATCAGAGCGCGGAACAAAAGAAATTATACCAACGAGCGGATCCATAGCGAAAAAATCGTTATGATAATAAAATAAAATGGTTAAATAAAAAGCAGTAATAATAGCTGCTCAGAACAATATGCCACGTTTACGCGTTAGAAATGAATCAACGTTTATTTAACTAGTCCCTTAATATCATAGATACGGTATTTGACGTTTCTCTATGAGCAGCTGTCGCGAATTTTCGGATTAAATTCACTCAGATGAAGTACTGCATTATAATGAGACATTTTTGTTTCGCCTGTCCGCTTTTGTATTAACTAGTGTTATATTCATTTTTAAACCCTGGGGGTTGTAATTTACCAAATATACGAAAGCAGCGATGTGTGTGAGGAGAACTGAATGTTGTGGCAGGGCCTGTCGAGCCATATTTTTATAATAACGCCGGCCACAGATGCACTATTAATCTCGTACAAGATGCGTGGTTATTAAATCTCCACGGAGCGGGACGATGTCGTCCGACGTATTATTAATGGAAGTGTATCACAGGAGCCATTAGATACGTAATTAACATCGATCGCCGACTAAAAAAACAACACCTCGAACGATCCCAAGGAAAAGTGAGAGTAGCGTCACTCTCGCGACGAATAAAAACGTCATTAAAGATTGATTGCCGCGAGGAAGTATCATTAATATTATTCAATTAATAAAACGTAATTTTGCGAGGTGAAATGCGCACCCCGACGAGGAAAAAGCAATTAGTGGCTAGATTGCGATCCGTCAAAACAACTGCGTCGAGTGAGGCCTAAAAAAACGTCGAGGAGCATTCATTAAAGTAAAATTCGCGAGGGGTGAATATGTAAGGACTTTTTTTTGCATAAGACGGTGGCGCCCTCGGTTTTGAGCCGTTTTTTTTCGTTGAAAACAAACTATGTGGGCGCTCCGTAAGCGGTTTTCGTCACACTGTTAGTGTTGACGAAGTTTTTTTTTTAATTGTGCTCGTAATTACTGTTGTTATGGTTTTATAGAGCGGTAATGAGCGCCTCGCCGCGACATTTGCATGTGATCGCGGGGAACTTTTTTTTCACTTTTGTTGATGAAGTTTTTTCGACAGTTTTTTTTTTTTTCGCTAGATTGTTTATAGCGTGCGATACGGCTTTATTTAGAGTTTGTGGTTAAACATTTCAGTAGCTCCTTGTTTATGGCTGAGGGGTGTTTTATTGTTCTTTTTTTGAGTGTTTACTTTTAGTTGGATCATGGGAAATTAACACGATAGGAGGTGGAAAGTTGTCACTGTAATATCATAAACATTTGAAAGTTTCTATCTTTGAAGGTCAAATGAAGGGAATACCACAAGTTTTGTTTTCTATTTTTTATTGGCAAGCAAATCTTTATCTATGGTAGTTTTCCCAATCACAATTTTTTTTTTAAAGTAAACGTAAGGCGTCAAAAAGACATTTTTGTTTATGGCCGAAGCGAAAAGAACCAGGAATATCCATGACATACCGGTACATACCGGTAAAGAAGAAGGATAAAAATTACATACTTCTAAAATTTTAACCGCGTTTTTCTCAAAATATTTTTTTTAAGGACATGCCCTGTTTTTTGCCAGTACCCTTCAAATGGTCTTTTTTGTCCATAAAGGCTAAATAGTGAAGACGTATAAGTTTTGAAAATCGAATTATAAATAAGGTAAGCTATCAGACATTTCAGCTACGACCCGATAATAAATGTAGACCGGGCTGACGTGCCGGCAGCCCCGATTTGGTATTAGCAATCATTAAATTGGAAATTACGCTATATCGCCGATACACGGCTTTTCTTTTTATAAATATCTCTCACGTGATGCCGGTGCCTCGTCGTGTCACGACCTCACTGAAACGATGGCAATATTCAAATAGCGATATAAAAAAGACAAGTTAGGTAGCATTTAAAAAGCTTGTTTGTTTAGCGACGAATCGCTTTTAGTCATGACACGGTGCACGGCGCATCCGAACCTCTAGATACGTGACAACTTTACGATGCAGTCGTCATAAACCCTCTTTCCAATGTCATAAGGCACATATCACGGCGCCCAAGGACAAAAATAAGTGCAGTTGCTGGTGGGATGAAAAATGAATGTGAATTATTAAAGGTCTTGAGGAAATGGGGAAAGAAATGGGAAACAGTTCGTTCGTGCTGTATGCTGGGTCGCTTTCTAACAAGATTTACTCTGATAAGAAAATTAAGTATGACCTTGACCTTCGTTACAAATCGGTTAATGAGATTCCAGTTGGACTGAATAAAAAAAACAATAGTTGGATTTATGGTACGGGGGGTAGAGTGGCATTTTTTCTAGGAATTGAATTTTTATATTGATCAGTTACCTAATATTTAATAATTAGCAAAATGAGCATAAGTCGCCGCAACCGCGGTGGAGTTCAATTTGGAGTTAAGTTAGACAACCCTCGGTTTCAATGCAACTGACAATTTTTTTTTTGTTCGATAATGTCTTAACAAAATTTGGTGCGATATGAAATCACTCAAACGACTTTTTTTTTGGGCGACATTGAAATATTGTAACTTTCTGCTTCTGCAACTAGAGCGCCTGACTTTTAGTTTTTAAGTATTCGGGGCAAACTACTAATGTTATAATTTTTAGTCAGTATGTAAATACTTTTTAAAATATACGTGAGCTCCCGAACTATCAACTTTTAAAACAAAAAGAAGGATTTATTTATTTTATTACGTTTACTTTTGAAGTTGGATATGCCTAGTGAATTTTTCACAGCATATCTTCAACTTCAATGAGCCATTTTTATTACTTTTATTCTCACTAGAAACATTTTACTATACATATAATATTAAATTCGATATTTTTATGAGCTGTATAATATATAAAAGTTACATGTGTTGCATTAAATCAAAATTAGTATTTTTCAATAACAAGGAACACGTGCACTGCACACAATACAGTCACGCCGTTCAATGCCATTTTTATGTTATGAAATTAATGTTTTTTCACATAAATAACGAACGCCACATATTATAACTAAATACGAACATGAATATTCATATAAATCAATATTAAACTTTAACAATGCCCATTTATCGAATAGCAATTTATTTGCTTATTTATTGAAATTTGTTACGCGTGTTAATATTTTTAGTTAGCGCATACGTCGTCCTAATTCTGTTTCTGTTCTGGTTAAGTTTTGATTGCAAGTGTGAAAGAGACGGCTCTATGTTCAGGGGCAGCTTCTAATGCAACTGATTTTGTCATTCGAATGGAAGTCATTGATAGGGTTTTTAATGGCCTTAAAAAATGGCGACAATGGCTCGCGGAGTTGATGCGACAGAATTATTTATCGCTGATCGTAAATTGTAGTTTAAATTAAATCGATTCTAAATCCCGGTTTCTTTTATCGATACTGTAACTATAATGTTTCTTATAATTACTATAAATCAGTTTACTTAATGTGCTTGCAGCCTGTCAATTATTTTTATTACTTTGCACCATAAACCACCGAGATTTCATTATTTCAGCGTTCAGTATTCTAAATGCGTTGCACAATTCGTATTTCGTGTTCGAACAATGGCCTCTTTAAGGAAACAAAGAGAAATCACGGAAAACACAAAAGAGTCCGAACTAAGCAACCGCACCGCTCTGAGGTGCCAAAGACAATGATAATTGTTCCACGTGAAATATGTGTTGCCACCGACAAAAGGAGCGCAAAAAAATATATATTTTTCATTGTAACACTTCGGCCATTCACTACAGGTGGGGTGACGTGGGGTGTGCCCGGACAAAGCTACGTATCAATGGACCAATATTTTTTTTTTGCATATAAAAAGTTGTAGGTATAGAGTAAAGTTTGTTATTATTATAATTTGGGCCATTAATTACGTCTATAACGATGATGTAGGCGTGACAGGCGGAGTCGGTAAGATTAATTCTAAATGTTTAGAAAACGCAGTTATTTTATGCGGTAATATGTAGCTTTGCATTTTTACAAAACTCTACCAGTTATCATTTTAATCAAAGATTGCAACAAGTAACTCCATTGGTATAGAGAAAAAGAAATTCATTGTACGAAAGTTAATAAAACGTGGTGTTATGACGTTTGTTCTGTAGGTACTTACATGAAGAAATCAAGATAAGTGTTATGTGAAATGTGTGCACCTACTTCAAACAGAGGGTTATCAGTTGGCGTTATTTGTTAAAATCGGCAGCTGCGATGCGCAAGCGCACCGATGTGTAAATTTGATGCCAGTGACAAAAGCCGCCCTTGATGAGTGGGTAAATTAATAGCGATCGCAAAAAATATTGCAAAAAAAACACAGGTAATATTATAAAGTTAAACAATCATATTTAGATCTTAGACATCGCTGATATCGGTGAAGGAAAAATTGTGACGAAATAAGGAATTATATAGTTAATATAAATTCGAAACGGCCACCCACCTAGACCAAGCGTGGTACTTAGGCGTGGTGATTAATAAATGGGGCAGGTATATAGGACCACAATGGAATAGGAACAGCTTGTAATGTTAGATATTATTTAAAAGCGTGATTGGTTTTGGTAATAGGTATGTCAAAGACACGGGAAGGCTTAGCTAAGCTTCGGCATTCAGAAAGGGTTTAAGTATCCATAGATAATAGATAACAATCAAGAAACAGAAAGTACTTTCTATTGAAGTTCTTTTACCTACAAAGAAGCAAGATAGTAAGGTCTAAGAAAGAAAAATTTAAAACAAAGACGGTATTTTTTTCTTGAAACATAAGACGCTATTGTAATTACTTAAAGGTACAGAAAGGGTTTAAATATGCAATCAAGGAAACAGTAAGATAATTACCTAATACTTCAATGGAAAGTAAGCCTGTACAAAGAAAATTTAAAACAAAGATGGTGTTTATTTTTTCCTTCAAACATAAGAAGCAAAAATACAATTACTCAATAAAATTACTTAAAGGGGTTAAAATACCTCTCGATAACAATAAAGTTATCAAAACGATTAAGTACCTAATACATGCTTTAATAGAAAATACTCCTACAGTTCTAATACGAACAAGTTAAAACAGAGCCAGGGTTATTTTTCTTCAAAACGAAGACGCTAAAAAGGACTTATTGAAAATTTTAAATAATTTCAAGGACAAGAGTGGCTCGTGCCACCAAGAGAATAGCTAAATAGGTTATTGTTTTAGTGCGCAAATAATTTACAACGGCAATAAAATTAAGAAAGCGTCACTCCAGTTATTTTGGAAAGCGCACAAAGGCTACAAAGACTGTTTTGTTTACTGATTTAGATAAAAAAAAACAAAGACTTTACGTCATGGGTTTAAAATAAAAGGTGCCGTTTGTGAAGGGATTACGTCCCTGGAGATACGGGACCGGAGCAACAATTGTACGGAGACAATGCTTATGAGTTCAGGTAGCACATAACTTGGTTTCGGCGAATGTCTAGAACTTAAGAACTTCGCCGTTTTAATCTATTGAAAACAACATTGTGTTTGAACTTCTTTTGCTTTGTTAGCTGTGATAATCCTGATTATGAAGTTGACAGTTAAGACAGTAGTAGTATGAAAAGCAACGACAATATTTTCATAGGTGAAAGAACTGTGGGATATATTTTATAGAATATTGTCACGTCTCTCAATAAGTGGTATTTCCGTAACACTACATATAAGGACCTATGCACACCATGTTTTTTTCGGATGCCGTCGACGAGCGTTTCACGATAGCGCGATATGCGCTGGTAAACTTGAAAAAGTCAGATTACTTACGATTGCATCGCTGCAAACGCGTGAAAAACGCTCTAAAAACGCGCGTGACCAGCTCTCCTTGCACATGCAAAGGAAAGAAGCGTGAGATTCAAAACGCTATTGTTTTATTGTTGTACGACACGCCTGTCGCATTTGCAGATAAACTAACACGCTGCCAAAGCGCATCTGTATTGATATAATTGCGCGTTAGTCGTTTTGCTACGTTCTATGCGCGCCGACGCAGTGTCAATAAGTCGTCACCTGAAAACCACAGTTTTATGAACGTGTGTGTAGATACATCGGTTGCGATTACATCGCGTTCGCAGCGCGTTCCAATTGCGTGAAACGCGCGTCGACGGTGCCGGAAGAAAAGGTGATATACAAGGGCCCTAAGATGTATGTACAGGACGACCCCATCATTGGTTTAAGACAAAGCAAACAGGATGTTAGAATTAGTTCACAGATTCAAAAATCAATACTTCCTCCAGGATGACCAAATTCCGCGAAAGTATTTGACTTAGATAACGTTTGCTCAGAAGATGTTAGTTTTACATATCCTCTCCAATGGACGTGTAAACAACGGGCAATAAGCGACCATATAAATTATAACCGAATATCGATCCTATCTCTTAAACCGGGGTAAAAATGGGAACAAACTATTGACGCGACTTCGGCAAACCGAGATAAAATAAATATTTTAGGGTGGGCTCGCCCTAAACAAACACATTCAGGATTTGCTGACCGTCGATATAGTTTCAATTTAATACGCCGAAATTTCATCACTTCGAATGTTTATTCAAAAACAAGCTTTATTTTAGGGGCAGAAGATTGAATATTTTCTTGTGATTTTCTTTTGCTTTAATCTTAAAGTTGGGATTGAAGGATAGAATATATAGCGCTATCTGAGACGTTGTTTACTAATCATTTTTTAGGGTTCTGCGAAGTTAGGCAACTTTTCTATCGTAGTTTTAAGTGTTTTAATTTCGGGAATTGCTGGTGCCTTACTCAGCATCAGATAGTGGTGTGCTTAATGCGCACTAGAGCAAGGCTTAACAGCAGGGCGTGTAATTAATATTGAGAATCGATTGTGCGCTCGGGGCGGTGCGCAGTTATCGTGCGACTTATCAAAAGCCAGCAATATTTCTTCATTAACGACGTAGCACGAGGTGCGAGCCGTCCTCTTAACATCTGCTATAGATTTAAGATGCTGTTCTGACTTGAATATAGCAGTTTCACGACGTGCTTGTGCTTTATTTTATTTGTAATATTCTGTCGTTATTTCCATGATGGTCGCGGAGTAAAAGAAAACTGAGGATGTATCGTTGTTTATTATCCAGTCTAAGTTATAAATGTCAAGTGGATGAGACGGCTTTGCGGTGCTCTTTCGTTATAGGTTCGTGAGTATTGTCATTGCTGGTATGCTTACCATCTTAAATATCTAAAACATCATTACTTCCCTCTATAGCAATCAGTGCCTCTAATTTTAAATCATTTACAGTTTTCTCTCCATTTAAAACGTGACGATAGTTCTTTTCTTAACTTAAATCATTACTATGGGTTTTTTTCTTTCTCCGTTCCATACTTTTGTTGTGTTCGATTGAAAGTATGATTTCAAATATTTTTACAATTACATATTTTTTACGAAACCTTACATTTAGGCCGCGTAATGTTACCGTTGCTCACTCATCTGTGACATGATTTTAATTTTGGCATGTTCTATAAAAAGGATTACTTTTCTACACAAAATGGAAAGTATTTTTGTAGACAATAAATTAATATATCATGAAACCATTTCTCGAAACTATACAAAGATTTGGCTTACCTAGTTATCGATGTCCAAAACAAGCATACAAGTAAATTCTGGGTAGTGTTTTTTTTATGAAACAGAAGGCAAAGTCGAAAGGCGATTTATCAAATAATATGACAGCATTCAACGTATATAATTTTAACGAAAATTGTAAGGAGTATTGTGTTTCATAATTAATGAAGCAAAAGGCTTTCTCGGTAACAAAATATTCCCGATCTAAGTTTCGGATCGTCATTACTCGTCTCTTTGTGCGACATTCTTTTGCGCCCAGGTGTTCATATAATTACATTGGATAGCGATAGACAAGGATGGATAGATGACGAAGATGATAAAAAAGAGAGAGACGAAGAACCGGCCCTTGCGTTGATTGATAACTGTGACAAAAACGTAGCAGATGAAAAATAATAATTATTAGATCTATTGTTAAAGGTGTATGAACTTCAACAGGGGTGACGAGACGGCGAAGATTTTAAGTTCGAAACAAATCGAAAGATTTAAAATTTTCACCGCAGTTTTTGATTTGAAAGTTGATCAGAAATGCATAAATGATTGATGATTTGTGAGTTATATTTTTCTAAGGCTCTGCTATATATATATATTCAAAACAACGTACAGTTCTA
The DNA here is from genome assembly GCA_949775005.1 of Orthosia gothica. Classification (NCBI taxonomy): domain Eukaryota; kingdom Metazoa; phylum Arthropoda; class Insecta; order Lepidoptera; family Noctuidae; genus Orthosia; species Orthosia gothica. The sequence goes on along the minus strand of OX459064.1, from coordinate 4,713,815 downwards.
TATATTACATCAAGATTCCATATATTAAAAAATACGGTTGTTGTAAAACTTTTTGTGCTGAATTAAACTATTTAGATCAATAGACGATGATCAAGCTAATGGACAACCCTATATCGATGCATTTGCCGGCTGTGCAGTTTGCATTCATTCAAGCTAGACAATAAGCTGCGAAGCGCACACGCAGGTAGATATAAAAACCAACGTTAATATACATCGCCCAAACTTTTACACATTTGTAACACCAACTTTACAGTTAACAACATAAGGTTGGTATTGTATAGAGTGTATAATTTCGGGAGCAAAATTAGCTTGGCACAGGTGTACTTATTTTTTTTTTATATCTTTCATTAGCTAAGTTCGCGCTTTATGGATCACGATCGAGGGTAGACGGACGTGTCTTATTGTTTTGTCAAATACATGAGAATTTTTGTCAATAAAAGCTGGGTGGTTTTGGGGCTTTGTTGCGTTTACTTTACCTTTGAAGTATTTTTGGAAATCTTAAATTGCCAATGGGTGCACAGTTTGATGAATTTTATTACAGGTAACATTACCTGGTTTACTGATTTTGCGTTTTTTTTTTTTAAGAATTGGAACAAATTGTAACAAAGCATAAAGGCTTGGAGATTTCAGATCAGATTCATTCAAAGCTTTATCTTTATTTACGACAAGAGGTATACAATCAGATTTAACTTTAGTAAAGCCAACGGTATCAAGCCAAAATAAATTAAAAGCCTCGACGAACAAAAGAAACATCGGTTTCCCGGAAATCATTTCGCGGTGGCTCTGAAAGCCTCCAAACATAATTAATACGGGGCTCATTAAAAACTTTCCTGACAGCTTAAGTATGCCTTTTAATTAGCAAAAACGCAAATATGCCACAGTCACACGGTCTACCTTAGACCTTTCATTCAAAGCTCCAGAGTCTTGAACATCGTCGCCGAGTTGCCAGCCTGTCGGTTTTTTATCGGTTACATTTCGGGGAGTGTGCGATGGAATTGCACGATATAATTCCACCTAGCCCGTTCCATCATCGGACTACCAGACGTACGGCGATGCGCCATCGATACATGGTAGACATCCCACCCATACGCACAAAACGTTTTGGGAACACTTTTATTATGCGTACAGCTAAGGAGTGGAATTCCCTGCCGGAGTCTGTGTTTCCCGATAGCTACAATCTAGGGGTCTTTAAGTCAAGAGTGAATAGGTTATTTCTAGGCAAGCGTGTTTCACCGTCGACCACATCATCGCTTACCATCAGGTGAGATTGTGGTCAAGCGCGAGCCTATAGGTTATAAAAAAAAAAAAAAAAAAAAAAAAAAATACGCCACTTAGGTCATTTTCATAATTATACATTTTAATTTAATTTATAGTTTCGTTTCAAAATCAATAAGCGAAGTCGTTGAAAAATTCACAATGCTTATTATAATTGTACGTCAAAAATTCTTTGTGAGCAAGCTGAAGATAATATAGAACATTTTTAATTCGTAATTTAGAACTTAGAAACAAGTCTTGATTAAGAAAATTCTAATACTTGTTACGAACATCAAATAAATTAAAAAGATATTTGGAAAGCAATAAGGTATCAAATCGAACTTTCAAATGAAACAGAACACTGTCGGCATCCACAAAGCTACTAACATCTAGTTACGGTTTGTTTAACAAATTATTGTTAATTACAGTTTGGGTAAGGCGAATTTTAATCTGTGAGTTTTTGTTGTCCCCGTCTGCAACAAAGGATGTATTAAGTGCACAATGTACGGAACTGACAAGCATTCTTTTGTTTGGTATTTAGCTTCGAACACCGTTTACTAAACGAATTCGGTTTGAGAAGAGATCAATTCTAAGAATTGTGATAACAGTCAGCTGATAGCTCCCATGCCAATTCATTAGTCTCTTCCTATTAGATGTGTCTTAAGATTTCTTATTAGTAATCTTTGATTTCAACTTACAAATCAAATCAAATATTTTTTTTGACAAATAAATATGTTTGCACCAACATAACTGAAGCCCTGACTTCTGAGCTAGGTAAAAGCTGTGTTAAGGAAGTCTAGTTCGTGACAGAACTTACGATTGATGACGTACTTTGTCACGTAGTGTCCACGTGACAAACCACGTGTTTTTCAGCGGGTCGTCGACGCGCATTACACGCAATCGGAACGCGATGTTATCGCAGCCGATGTAAACTAACCTTTGCATGTTCATAAAACTGTGGTTTGTAGACGACATTTTCACGCGTCGTCGACGTGCGTAGAAAGTAAGAAAACGGTGCTACCAACGCGCAGTGACAGCACTGTGATAGCACGTTAGTTTACCTACGAACGGTTTACGGTCAGCAATAATACAAGTGCGTTTTGGGTGATGTGTGGAGTCTGCGCCAACGGCCACCCTAAACATTTTCCTCCACGTCGGTAACGAAGCGCGCGAGCTAAATATGCAAGGAGAGCTGGACACCCGGGTTTGTATTGCGTTTGCAGCGATGCAATCAAAAGAAATCTGCCTTTTTCAAGTTTAGCATCGCAGTTAACACGTTGTCGTGAAGCGCGCGTCGACGGCGCCGAAAACAAACGTGGTGTGCATGGGCCCTTAGCATTTTTGAAATATTTTCCTGTTTTTAAATCACAAGCTTTATCAAATTCCTTTTTCTCAGGTACAGTTTCATACTAAGATACAGCTATCGACTCAATATTCATTTATTATTTGCCGAGTTTAATTACCTTCACTATTCGCGTTTATCTCACCAACCGATCTATATAAAATAAATCAATTTAATCTAATTAAAAGCATTACATGTTTTTTGTTCGATAACGAAACAACACGAGGTATTAGGAGATGAATCGTGAAGATTACGAGGTGAGGTTGTATCAGCGGGTCAGCGATCATATCTCCCGCCCGTACGTCAAACCGTCCATCCACTGTCGTGTTCTATCAATTATTTATATAATCTAATTTAATTTAAGTCCCCTGACCTTTCTTTGCACTTGGTTTAGAAACTTTAGAACTTTAGAGAATATGTCTGGAGACGTCTCATGCAACTTTCATACGTCTTACTGTATCGCTGTAGGATCAAATTAGGTTGCATTAGTCAGTGTTATGCGCGAGTTTCTAGTTCGGTATTGCAAATCATCGTGAACTGTTAGTAACTAATGAATTACAAATATTATTTCTGGTTGATTCCGATTTGAATTTCAATACGGCTTTGATGAACGAGGCAACTCGTGGTTGACGTATGGGTATGTTGAGTTGGGTGATTTGTCTGTTTGTTTCGCGTTGTTTTTAATGTAAAGCGTAAATTCGGTTGTTAAATAGTCAGTGTACGTGGTGCTAAGTGGCCGGTGGGCTGGGTGGCGGTGGCGCGCTCGGCCTTGCAGCGCGTCTCGCCACGCAGTCTACGACGGAAGTTTACGACCGAACGCCAGCCACTTTTATTGGCTACCTCACATCGAAGCCTCCTCACAGCCTCCCATTCACTCCACAAGAAATATACTTTTTTATTGCTCTGTCACTCAGGTAATTTATTGACAATGAACACACGTGCATTTCTATTAATATTTTATGTCGTAAGAGTTTTTATGCGGCTGCGTCCGCCCGGGCCATTGTTGGGCCCCATCGGACAGTTTGTTTTATGTCCTCTCTAGAGGTTCATTTAATTGTTGTACGAATTGGTCGTGATCGGTCGCTTCGAGAGCGGCACTGACATTTCGTTGTTCTATCCAGACCAGTGTCTAGTCGAATGATATTGAAAGTAATCGTCAATTTATGCAAAAGTGTTTGCGGTGTATCTTCTATACTAAAAATTATAAAGAGGAAAGATTTTTTTGTTTGTTTGTACCGAATAGGCTCCGAAACTACTGGACCGATTTTAAAAATTCTTTCACCATTAGAAAACTACATTATTCCTGAGTGACATAGGCTATTTTTCAATCACGAAAACGGGTCCTGTGGGGTGGCCCACGGGAGCGAAGCCGCGGGGAACAGCTAGTCTTCTATAAAAAAAATCAATTGCTGTTCGTTAGTCTCGCTAAAACTCAAAAACGGCTGGACCGATTTGAATAATTCTTTTTTTGTTATGTTCGCCAGAATTCAAGGAAGGTTTAAAAACAAAAAAAAAGTAGGTTGGATAGGGTAGATAGGTTAGATAGGTTAGGTAGGTAGGTAGGTAGGTAGGGTAGGCAGATTAGGTAGAGTAGGTAGGGTAAGGTAGGTTGGGTTGGTAGGTAGGTAGCATAAAAGTACAACGAATTATAATAAAAATTTCAAAGGGCACGAATAATTATGCAAGTAAATAAGAAACTGATGGAATTTAGAATGGCTTGAGTGATGAGATACTTAGGTTATAGCGTTTTAATAGATGGGAATATTTAAAAGATATTTATAGCAGTTCGTAGTGCAATAAACACGGACAAAGAAAGCGTCTGAGCTAATTGCAGGTTTTGAATGTTAATCGAACGATCGGCTGACTGACAGTGGGGCCATAAACAATCCTGGCTGTCGCCGTAAAAGTCGTGTGCGGTTTTTCATCGTCTGACGCGCAGCCTTTTGGAATTATACCCCAAATAATGACAATTCTTATGCTGTCTGCAGGGCGCTGTTCCATTGGTCAAACTTGTGTCGATGAAATATATTATGTGAAGTATTTTGGGAGGAATTCCATGTTTTTTTCTTAACTTAGACACAGCATCTGGCTGATCTACGAACTTTTCATCATCACCTGCCTAGCCTTTTCCCAATTGCTGTTGGGGTCAGCTTCCAGTCTTACCGGATTCCGCTGAGTAACAGTGTTTTACATGGAGCGACTGCCTATCTGACCTCCACAACCCAGTAACTGGGTAACACGGTAATCCTTGGCAAGACTGGTGTCAGATCGCAAGCTACTGACTACCCGTAACGACTGTCAAAGATCTTCAAATGACAGCTGGAACCAACGGCTTAACGTGCTTTCCGAGGCACGGAGGAAACTCGGTATGTTGAATTGGTCACCCATCCACAGACCGACTTCGGCAAGCGTTGCTTAACCTTGAAGATCAACCCGTGCGGCTGTTATTATTTAGCCACGAGCTCCTCGAACTACAAACATTTATTGTTAACAAAAAACGAAACAAAGAAAATTACGAATTGTTCAACAGATTCTATCTCAGGTATTTAAATGAGTTATCAAAAAAGGTTTCTTTTGTAAAGTCTACCAAATCCATCATCTTTCAGAACGAAGTCCGAAGCACCTTTTAAACCCAGATATCAAACCACATCTTCAAAATAACAGCACTACATCCAACGGATCCATATACCTACCTCATACAATGGACACCACCGCCGCTTCCTCATAAATAATCCCGGACAAAGTACTCTCGGACGACCGCAGAATATGCGCTATATAATTAACAGTTATACCTTGAAGAGGCCCTAAATCTCGCGCATGCGCGGCAGAACAATGCGCGCGATCTTCGGCACCTAATGGCCGCGTTGATTGAGCCCCCGCAATAGTGTTGCGGGATGCGCCAGCGCATGTGTGCGTTGTAGGTGCGCTTGAGCAGACGTGCGGTACCGGTGTGGGTGTGGTTACAACTGATAGAGGTAGAGGTGTGAAGTTTTAGTTATGGATGGTGATAGCTTCATTTGTTTTTGAATGGTGATGGATTAGGTGTCTAAGATCGTCTTATAAACCGGCCAAGAGCGGGACTCGCGCACGAAGGGTTCCGTACCATTATCGCAACAACGGCAAAAAAATTACGTTTGTTGTATGGGAGCCCCGATTAAATATTCATTTTATTCTGTTTTTAGTATTTGTTGTTATAGCGGCTACAGAAATACATCATCTGTGAAAATTTCTACTGTCTAGCTATCACGGTTCATGAGATACAGCCTGGTGACAGACGGACCGCGGAGTCTTAGTAATAGAGCCCCTTTTTAGGGTTCCGTAGCCAAATGGCAAAAAACGGAACCCTTATAGATTCGTCATGTCTGTCTGTCTGTCTGTCTGTCTGTCTGTCCGTCCGTATGTCACAGCCACTTTATTCCGAAACTATAAGAACTATGCTGTTGAAACTTGGTAAGTAGATGTATTCTGTGAACCGCATTAAGATTTTCACACAAAAATAAAAATAAAACAATAAATTTTGGAGGTTCCCATACTTGAAACTAAAACTAAAAATATTTTTTTTCATCAGACCCATACGTGTGGGGTATTTATGGATAGGTCTTCAAAATTGATATTGAGGTTTCAAATATAATTTATTTCTAAACTGAACAGTTTGCGCGAGAGACTCTGCCAAAGTGGTAAAATGTGTGTCCCCCCCCCCTGTAACTTCTAAAATAAGAGAATGATAAAACTAAAAAAAATATATGATGTACATTACTATGTAAACTACCAGCGAAAATTGGTTTGAACGAGATCTAGTAATTAGTTTTTTTTTAATACGTCATAAATCGTAAACCGCAATTTACCAAGTACGGAACCCTTCGTGCGCGAGTCCGACTCGCACTTGGCCGGTTTTACTGTTTGGGTACGGAACCCTAAAAATTGTGACTTGGTTTTTTTGTAAAATTGATAGACGCAATTGCAATCGTGTTCAAAATACACAAAAGCAATGATAATATACTTTTAGATTTTTAATACAAAATCTAAACAAAGAAGCGCCTTAAGTAACCGTTAAATGTCTCTGAGTGCGGCAGATAGCGACACTTTTTGTAAAGGAAAAGTGGGCCGTACGATACAATACTAGAAACATACTCTACCCACCCCAAACGTAGTCAGATGCAAGATACACTTCGAGTAGCAAACTTACTTAACGTGGAAGTAGCTCGTACTTACCTGCAACAGAAATACAAGATTAGAATCACATCAAATAAATCACAGCCAACTATTAACTACCAAACAAATACATACAGAACCATTTAAAGTAATTGTTCAAGCCCCATTTTTATTAAGCAATAAAGGTTCGTAGTGGGCTCGGAAATTCCTGCAGCATACCAGATTGGATTGAGTCTTACTTTTAGAGTGAAAGAAAAGTGAAAATGAGCTATCGACGGAATACAAATGCAGTGTGGGGGGGAGTGGAGTGGGGGGGCGAGGATGCGCAGGAGTCGCTGCGTTCCGATCCACACGTCGCGGGCGTCGCGAGAGCATTCCGACGCTTTTTCAACAAATTCCCGCACGCCGTCTCGCTCATCTAATTGTACTTAATTTCTCCTTCGTGCTTGTTTAAATATGGTCCAGCAACGTTTAAAATTGCTATGGAGAGCACCGAAGACACGGGTAAAGGTCTGTTTTCAATGGGCTGTGAAGTTCGATCGGCAATTAAATGTTGCCTTTTTGCGAAGGAATTAGCAATTACACCTTTGTTTTAAGAGATTGGGGTTTAAATTCTAATAATGATGCTATTGAGTTGTTAATTGCAAGAGTCAAGTCTAAAAGCTTTTGAAAAAATGTATGGGTTCCTTAACTTGCTAAAACTGAGTAGGTACATTTTTGTACCGTATTTTTAATTTAGAGCAGTGGTTGCCCAGTGGTAGCGGCCGCGACTTACAAGTTATAGTTCGTGAGTTCGAACCCACAGGCGTTTTAGTTTGTGTAAATTATTTCCTCACCACTGCTCTCAAAACGGTGAAGGAAAACATCTTGATCATCACCTTTCCCAGAGAGGAGGCCTGTGTCCCAGCAGTGGGAATATTAAAAGTCTGATGATGATAATGATACAATTTCAAAGAGCTTTTTGATCTTAACTACTCTCTGAAAATATTCTGAAAATCTCAAAATATATATGCGACATACCCTCTCCAAATGAAAACTGAATACACACTTGCAAGTTTTAGATATGCAAAATAGAATATATAAAACAAAAACTGTAGCATCTGTTTATTTTTATGAACAACGAGTTCATAGCCTCGGTCCTCTCACGAGACGCCGATAGCACTGATTGGGAACTAATTATGGACCTCACAGTAAAAGCAACCGCACTTGAACTAACAAAGCTAAGCGAAAACCACCCTTACTGCTTCGAAATAAAGACGGATCCCAGTCAAATTATTACGGACCATAGACCTACGCTCCAATACAAACCACGCTGACCAAATGGAAATACCGCGAATCGCAATGATTGGCGTAAAGACGCTATTCAATTGTATGATTGGATTTTTTATTTCAACAACCTCGCTGATCATAGATAGTGTTGATGACTACTGGTTTTTTGCACTTAAGTAGGTATTTATATAGTGTCAATGTTTGTAAGAACGCCAGAGCTTTACACACGACAAAGCGGATTAACTTTCGAATTAGAGACGAGTTGCAATGCTAGACAATAGGTATGACTACTGAGATGACGACTAATAGAAAGAAAGAAATAATATTTGTTGTGACAGGAGACGCGACAGATAAGCAGAAGCAAATAAAAGTGCGAGATCAAAAAGGATCCTATCTCAGCATGGGCAGCGATATCCAAAAAGAAAATGACGCTGCGGTGGTATCCTGCTAAGGCACACTGTTGATGCCACGGACACAATCACGGAAACGGAACATATTAGATATAAATAATAAATAACAAATAAATTGTATAAACACAGAAGGTGAGTCAAAGTATGTATAAATATGTATAGGCATAAAATAAATACAAATATAAATAAAATATATTAAATATACGACCCAGACGTTCCGACGCTCAATGATCATTTGTCGAAATCATAGACAAACGACAGAGCGTAGACAGAAATCTATGGTGAACTGTCAAAAAGCAAAGAGAATAGAATAATATTTTGCTAGTATTCGATAAAAACAGAGTGTTGGTAAAAGAGAAGTACGAAAGAAGTAGACCCCAAATAAACGAGGATAAGGACAAGAGAATGATCATTATAGAGCAACATATCAACACGGAATGCCAACAGAGCTTTTTCCTTTTGCAAATATCAAAGTAGTAAAAGTAATAACGTCGTGTAGACCAAGCAGTCTTTATTACATTTGACATTGCAGCTGATAGCTTGTGTCATTTAGCTTGTTAGCAAACGCATGTCACTGATACTTAACTGCGAACAGCTATTACATAGTAGCAATGTAACTTAAATCACACCCAATTTAAAAGCAACAAGAAAAACGAGTGAGCAAAGAAAGCATGGGAAAGATGTAACGAGCCAGACCTATTAAAGGGGCGAAGCGTAGAGAAGCATCTCACGATCCTTACTCATTACAAATTATGAGCGCATTCCTAACTGACTATCATACCAGATGAAGGAAATGACTTTTCGAAGCTTGATGAGACGCTATTAATAATCATGATTTAATATCAACAAAAACTTGACCGGAGTAAATGACAAATTGCACGCAGGTAAAAAGTGCCCGTACGAGCTGTAATGACCCCTCATTTCAGCCTTACGATCGCTATTCGAATATAACGTTAATTAAACAAGTAGCCCAGATAACAATCTAAACATGAACGATATTATCGTTTTACCATGTTACACTTCTGAAGTTTTTATTTCAAATAGCTCCATTACAGATGTCATTAGGTTCAGGTGATCAAATCGATTAAGATCTCCGGTTTTTCTTGTATCATTTAAATTGAGCATGTTTAAAGACGACCGTGTGACTTTGTAAATTTTGTAACGAACACGCAACAGGTATGCGATAAGATCAGTGATCAAGCGAATGATAACATTACAATCGCTAAGAGCGTCGATACCGATAACAACTCGAGATGAGCCAGAGAAACAATCACGCCCAAAGTTAAGCCTGTTGGTCTTGTCTGACACGACGTGGCACCTCACAACAACCTTTGTGATCTCGTTACCTCCGTAACGACCACCCGATAAGAATAGGAACAGGAATTCCACGAGCGCGCGCCGATTAAACTCCTAAGTGAAAATAAAAGAGATTGTTTATAAAGCAAGAGCAGACGACATGACAATAGACGACGGTGATGGACCGAGACTCCTCGACGTTCGGCACACGACGATACGCATCGATCCAAAATCGTATTTACCACAAAAGATTTAGAGTTCATTAATTTTAAGACGTGACCAAAACATGTGACTTTAAGAAGATGATTAGGAAAAGTGGGGGCGTGATGTGGGAGAGAGAGAGCGGACGGTGCGCGAGCGAGAGGTCCGAGCGGCGAGGGTCACAGGCGTGATGTCAGGTCAGCCACTTTTGCACCTCGCCATAACAACGCGTCTCAAATTATTATGGACGTTTGATAAGTGTTGGGAGATTGCACAGTCTTGGTACTTTATGATGCTAATTAAGTGTTTACGTTACTAGCCGTAGTACATTGTTGACACTCGAAGACGGGACCCGACGAGGTTTGTTTGAGGAAACGTCACTCACACTCGACGGCAGGGCTTTCACCGGTCAAACGTTTACAAAGAGAGCATTGACATCTAAGAATAGCCTCGTGAAAAAAAACAAGCCCCTATCAACTGGATGATATCTGTAGCTGTAGATACTACTCCGATGATACGTTATCAATCGCTGAAGAATTTCATCTGAACCTCTGATAAGATAGCAACATCTCACGATTTATTTAGGCTAAGAAGCAACTTTAAAATAGCCGTAATGAAATAATATTAGCGTAATAACGATTTATAGCAATAAAAGCAGTTATGACTTCGGCCAATAAAGTTGCTGGATCTCGGCGTTTTAAAATAACTAAAGATTAAGGGTGGAAGAGTTTGCTGTCTGAATCTATAACGCCGGTCTCTTCCGTTCTCTTAATGCGTCTTAATGTGAATTTTACGATTGTTACACAAGACGCGAGCAGTTTTACATCGGTTTAAGCGATGTCTATCTGGCGTTATTAAATCCTCTGATGTTCCGAAACATCAAATTATGAATGAGAAATAAATCAACAGGGGCGATCGTAAAATGCTTTATGTTTTAGTTCTGTTCGGTCGGTTCGATTACTCTACCAAATTGCCCCAGATGTAGGCACGCGCAAAATCATAATGTTTTCATTCTGTCTGTATCGAAATTAAAAATAAAGTAATAGTCCATTTTGATGTTCCTTTCAGCAAGCGCTTGTGATTTAGCTTAAGATGCTATTGATCATAAAATTGAACGAACCAGATTGATTCTTATCTTTCGGCTGATGTTCTGCTCAGCACGTAAAAACTGGTGACGCGGATATTTTAGCAAAAATATTTACGAGTGTTGATGTTTTGAATGTAAAATCATATCGTATTTATATAATTCATGAGTGGGTTATTTGTCGAAGAACTTACCTACGTAATAAGGGGCAAAACTGGGATGAAATTCAGGGCCAAAGATTTCAATTGCATAACTTATGACAATTTCCGAATGACCATCAAAAATTTTGCCTTGTAAATTGGAAGATTTACGTGCGTAGAAGCATAACAAAGGAGATGTTTGATTTTGGGCCATCACTTAGTACACCACACAGATTAATAGGAAAAAAATAGGAGAATTACATAAAAATACTAATAAATTAATTTGAAGAACAGTTTTTTAATAAGATAACCCTATTTTTAGGGCAGCCATGACAGTTATGTTTGACATTACGTTCGACGACTTTGACAGTTTTAAGAAGTGACGTCTTTGAGTCTTTTTTTGCTGTGGCTTTGAAATGGTTTTCGGAGTTTTTAGTGATAGATTTAGTTTTGCAACCCACTTTACTACTACGGACATTAATTGATTGCTTCTCTCTTGCAATTGAATTCGTGTTGTTTTTTTTGTTCGCAGATTTTACGATGACACGTCAATCAAATGTCGTTGTCAAAATGTCATTTTTGGCATACTGCTGATCTGATCCACCATGTCTAATTAGATGTTATGTTGCTCTACTTGACAAAGTTAATTTGAGTTTACTATAAAACGAAGTGAAATTAAACAAAACTAACAATTAAAAACGTTACTATATTTTATAGCGATTTTTAAATTTAGTGTACAGTACATAGAGCTGGCCCAGGCTGCATACATTTCTGGAACATCTCCTTTAATATATATTAAAGATAATGGTTGGTATCTTTTGATCGGATATCATAGACGCATTACCACTTAATGAAACATTATGAATAGCTCACACATTAGGGGTGCAGCTATGATAAATGCTTCGTGGATGACTGGCAGCAAGTCCCGTCGATTCTGGATTGGGCTGACATTATAGAAAGTATTTGCAGCAGTGTACGGTCAGGGACATGGTATCTATCAATCAATATTATGGAATAAAGTCAGGTGTGAAGGCGTTAGTGGTTTGTAATAGTAATGTGGATCAATTTGATATTAAGTTTAATGTTATTATGACTTTATCAATATCTTGGTTCTTAAACTTTAAATTCATTTGATTCAACAACAAAGTAAGAAAATTCAATGACAATAATTATACAAACTTTTTTTACAAAAAATACTATCGACTTCCAAATAAAAACACTGCAAAGTGAAAAATAGAAGAGTAGTCAGATAGGAAACGCCGACCTAGTTTAAAAAAAAATATGTTAGACATGTAAAAGCGAAAGTAGAGCAGTGGTGGCTCAGTGGTATCGACCGCGACTTACAAGTTGTAGGTCGTGGGTTCGAGCCCAGGCAGGCACTTTACTTTGTGTAAATTATTTCATCACCACTGCTCTCAAAACGGTGAAGGAAAACATCGTGAGGAAACCGGCATGTCCTAGAACCAAAAATTCGAAGACATGTGACATCCACCAACCCGCACTGGGCCCGCGTGGTGGATTACGGCCCATTCCCTCTCACAGAGAGGAGGCCTGTGTCCCAGCAGTGGGAACATTAATAGGCTGATGATGTGATGTGATGTGTGTAAAAGCGTTTGTACCAACCAACTTACAGAAATAAAATCATTTATCATTAAAATAACTTATTTTTCGGAAGTCTGTGTCAACAAAACGAAGAAAAAACAGCAAAACCGACTGCCAAAAAAGTAGTAATTTTTCACTTTTTTGTGCCTATTAGGCAAGTTCTATAATGCCAGAATAGATTACCCGAATAACATGAAACTTGAACTTAACCGGTGAAATAAGAGTGTCTTAAGGTGTACTGTACACATCTGCATACTGGCGTGATGTTATGTTATGAAATGGTATAAACAATAAACAGACAGCAAATATCTCGGGATTGCTGCCGAGAGATTTGCTGTCATTGATTGAAGAGTTCTGTTGTATATCGCCGAAGTTCTTCATCAGATTTTCTTCAAATTAGGGCACATAACTCTTTCAAACAAAAGAGGAGGAGCTCGTGGCTAAATAAAAACAGCCGCACGGGTCGATCTTTAAGGTTAAGCAACGCTTGACGAGGTCGGTCCGTGGATGGGTGACCATTTTAACATACCGAGTTTCCTCCGTGCCTCGGAAAGCACGTTAAGCCGTTGGTCCCGGCTGTCTTTTGAAGATCTTTGTCAGTCGTTACGAATAGTCAGACGCTTGAGATCTGACACCAGTCTAGCCAAGGGGTACCGCTGTTACCCAGTTACTGGGTTGTGGAGGTCAGATAGGCAGTCGCTCCATGTAAAACACTGGTACTCAGCTAAATCCGGTTAGACTGGAAGCCGACCCCAACATAGTTGGGAAAAGGCTAGACAGATGATGATGAACTCTTTCAAACAAAAAAAGAATTTTCAAAGTCGGTTCATAATTGACGGATAAATCGGAGATTATACACAAATAAAAAGTTTATATCACGAAAATCTCTTTCTACACCCAGTGTCCACCAGATTCACTCAGTCAAAGGTCACTGAAAGAGGTACAGCCACAGATGAAAGAGAATCAGTTTATTTAGTGCAAGTTTTGGACTTTTTATCTACTTAAAAAGTAGAAAACCAGAAGGCAGATGTTAAACATCTTATATGTAGCAATGAATAAACATTGGTGAAGTAACAAGTACGGTAGAAATAGATAATATATCTCGTTTCGATCAAATGTGCAAAGTGCAAATATTTATTAAATTGAATACGACGCAATTGAAATAATATTTTATTCATTATTTTACCCGTAGTCAATATAAGCTTACTTTGCTTTTCTCTGAATAAATTTATTTACGAATATAATACAGAGAGCCTTCTTTAAACTTTATAACAATTTTAATATACACAGTAACGTCTGATTTGAAATTCATCAGATTGATTAAGAACCTCGCATTACCATACCGAAGGAAAAAAACTACCCCGCTTGGGTTCTTTAAAACACACAAACAATTGGACGAAGTCAGAAAAAAGCCGTGATCAAAACCTGAACTTATACAATGACAGCAGCATGTTGATTCAATCACAAAAAAACGGGAATTCGAACAAAAAACAACAATTAAATATCGAAGCCTCTCGGCCGCCCCGAGAAATATTTAGAATACGTTGCCGAAGACACAATTTCTTTTTTTTTTGTTAGTATAAAGTCTCTACACGTGTCCAGAGATGTCGTCTTTATTGGTTTAGTCCAATTAATGGCGTCTAATGTTCCCAGAAACTGGCTCTATGACAATAAATTACTAATTTTCGTTTATTTGTGTTGTATTTCGAATTTCGAAGCCGTTATTCAAATTTCTTCCAAAAGGACCAAAGAGAACACCATTACTCATAATAAAAAACAAAATCGAGTTTCGAATTTTAGAACGCAACCTTTGATCTAAAATTGCGAGTTAATGATAACGAAAACAGTTTAACAAAAGTTATAACATTTCAAAGATTTTTTCATAAAAGAGAAAATAGAGAATCGTTGAGATTTACGAATATGACTTTTCTATGGCTATTAAGGATCTTACACAATGGCAGCGATATTATCGTGGGTTTAATTTGCAAATGCTCGATCGATATAGCTGGCTGAGTGATTGAGACTGAGCGTACGGACGCATTGACAGTGCACCGCATTCTATGTAAAATATGAAAGAGTCTCGCTCCCGGTCGCCGATGCCGGACAAATGACCCTCCAGATGGATGTGGTACTCCTGTTGAGAGTTTAACTAGGAATAGGAATGTACATAAACTATGTTCAGCGAGCGGGGATGGTAATACTGGATGCTGTCAATGGATTTGAGGCGGCGATTTTTTTAAATATAGATAGGTCTAGCTATGTAAAGCAGCTGCCAAGCAATAGTTTATGGATCTATGGTCTACGGGTCTTACGTTCTGTCAGAATTGTTCTAGTTTTAATATTCATTTCTACCTGATAGTACCCGTGACACAAATCTTCTCGATGTTCGGCTCATCCAAGCATTCTCACATCTGACACATTGGTCATTCCACACATGCATAAAACAAGCGGTGACCGCGGCCGGTGCCTACATCTGATTGAATTATGGTTGCACTACAACTGATTAATGCGACATCCACCACTGACGTACTATTGTCTGTTCCAATCTGCATCCACCAATAAGAGAGTAAAACGATCCCCGACCGGATCCGGAATGTGTAAGTATCAGCATTTTGTCTCTGTGTGTTCCATTTTGTACTTTGTTACGTTGGTAGTGTAGGATTTGGATGCACACATTTGCAATTTTAAATTTAGATTCGGTTTTTGAAAATTAAGTGTTGTTGTTTTTATTTAAATGTAACGGTTTTACGAGTATTCTACATGGTTGGTTTTGATACTTTTCTAAATAGATACAAATTATAAGCGAAGATAAAACAGTTATCTAATAACGAGTGGTTTTCCACAAAATACCGTACACAATCAATAAAATGTCTGAAGACTAAACAAGCCGCGGCGGACCTTTTCCTTAAACAAACAAAAATAAATGAAAATTCAAAGGCCAAAATATAAAACGATAAGAGGATTAGGTGGAACGGAGATGACATTGGAAATTAAGGCTGTTTTCTTTTGTAATTTTCCCCCGTCTCACCCTCGGGTGGCGGGGAGATTGGGGGTTACGTTAAAAATGTATGTTTTCTCAAGTCCCCGGTCAGCGGGGAGGCTTCGCTCGGATAATTTTCAGGACATGTCGGTGTCCACACGCTTTATGACCTGAGACAAGCGGCGAAATCTAATTTTACGATATATGCTTCCCTAGATTGTTTGATTTTCTTTTCTTTGAAGAGATTAATGTTATGAAAAGACATTTGAGATAAAAGCGTTACTACGACATATTGATGTTGATTTTAAGATCATAACCTTCTCACGCATTTAGTTAATATGCAAAATGCGGCATTAACATAAGCCTAAGTACCATAAACTAAATGAACGGCTGTGTCTCAAATGGAACGCAAAGAAGCACGACAATGGCCGGTCTACACGGCGCGTTCCGAACGCCGCCGTAATTAAAGCGATACGCGGGCAAAAACGCGCGGGCGGTACGCACGGTGTTCGGCCGACGCGCGCGTTTTTACCGCGCCAAAAACACGTTGCGCGAACGCTCCGACCTGCAATAAATTAGGCCGAGTGACGAAAGCCGACACCGACTCAATACCCGAAGGCGTTAAATAAAAACATTAAAAGCTGGTTGAAATAATCGACGGGAAAAAGCAATATTGGACCGATTTGGTGGCGACAAGGGCTCGGGAACGTGATTGGATGCGCCTCGTTTCAATCTGGCGCTCGAAGAGTATTTTACGAGTATTTGTATTGGCTTTTACTTCTTTCAGAGTTCGAGAAATGATAGTGTAAATATACGATTTCAGTTTGAGCAGATTGCGGGTATTAAGACATTCGTATTTACTAGAAGACGATCAATCTGCGTAATCTTTACGTGTGTGCTGTCGTAAGCAAAGATGCAAACTTTCCGAAACAAATATTTGGCGACGTGAAGCTTTTAGTTTTCTAGGTATAGGTAACCAAAGATCTATGTTTAATAAAACAAAAAAAAAAACCCGACTGCTTAAAAAGCGAACTAAAAAGACGCAAACAAGAAGAAAATCATGATATGCAGTCGGAGGATACCTCTGGTTTTGGTCAACCAGCACGCGAACATATATGGCGCCCAAAGGCCGCCATTTGTTTTATTTTTCAACTTTAATGTAGACAGTGACACTCGCAGGGTTAAGACGAATCGATTGACGTAAGAACCATCAAAATCGGCCAACGCGTTTGGTCTCTAGAACGCCACATAGGAACAAACATACATACATACATAGACTGACAAACACATTACCCTCCTTCGGTAGTCAGGTAAAAATACAGTGTAGGTAAAAACTGCGCATTTACTTAGCGAGGTCTAAAACATAACAATAAGACAATTTGTGACGCAGCAGCATCTGATAATATCCGTGGTCTTGACAACTTACCGACGTAGGTATTTACTACGCAAACAGAATCATTTAAAGCATCTACTGTTTATGAAGGGAGGGCGTTGTACCTTTGACGTCAGAAAAACAGCGATTCGGTTAAGCGAACCGACTTAATTGTGAAATATATTTATTTAAAATTAGATTGTCAATATCGTTTACGTTAATGGAGATTTTAAGTACCTACCTATCTAAGCCTTTAAGTATATTTGTTGCTAGCAACTTATAGTCCAAACTTCAACCTGCAGTGACTGAATATCGGTTTTTCTTGGACCATTTACTTTACTCAATAAATCTGCCTAGCCTTTTCCCAACTATATTGGGGTCGGTTTCCAGTCTTATCGGATTCAGCTGAGTAACAGTGTTTTACATGGAGCGACTGCCTATCTGACCTCCACAACCCAGTAACTGGGTAACACGGTACTCCTTGGCAAGACTGGTGTCAGATCTCAAGCTTCTGACTACTGTCAAACATCTTCAAATGACAGCCGGGACCAACGGCTTAACGAGCTTGCCGAGGCACGGAGGAAACTCGGTATGTTGAAATGGTCACCCATCCACGGACCCACCTCGTCAAGCGTTATTATTTAGCCACGAGCTCCACCACCATTTACCATCTCTATTTTAATTGGTGCCTATAATGATGTTCTGTGTCTATGTCTTGTCTATTAACCGGTTTTTGAATTAAGTATTTGGTGTAAATAAACTGTGAAAGCCTACTTCTACGTACTACTTCTTTATTCAGAAACCGGGGTTTATGTTGGTTTATCATAGAAACATGTAGATTTACAGCAGTAACCGACCTACTGTCATTATTGCACACGTGTTAACTTGATAGACACGATAATGGGCCATTTAACAGGTCAATAAATTACTCAGTTATTGAATTTCCTTGAATTTATTGTATTTAGTAATAAATGCAAGCAAATACACTTAAGCACGTGATTTGTGATCTATAATACTATGAAGTATTTCTCAACCAGTGCCTTTATCGTGTATTATTTTTTTTGCTTAGCGTCTCCCATGTCAATCCTAGTGATTGGCTATTGCTTAACCTGACGATACTGTGGAGTCTGAACTATAGCCTCTAAAGCTAAGCGACCACGCTGAGGGCTACCCCCTATGGGGTCGAACCTCAGCTCAGGGCTTCGCTGGGGGACAACTAGGTTTGGATGATTATAAAGTGATTCTACCATCCGGGAGGGGACGCCCTAGAAAGACATACATAGACCTTATAGGTGATGTTCTTCAGAAAGGCCAAGTGCGCAGTACCCATAACCGGCGTGTGTGTATGACAAGATGTATGAATGTGTGTGAAGCAAAAGAAGTATGTAAGGATCGTAGCAGGTGGCGTTCTGTAGTTTCTGCCTACCCCCATGGGAAAAAGGCGTGAGTTTATGTATGTATGTCTACCATCCGTTCGGAAAAAGCCTACGTGGAGTAGAACGGACAGCCTATATTTATCGTGGGTACACCCGGGCCCGAACCCGATTGCAGCGCCACCTACCAGGCCAATTGTGAATCTAAACCATACACCCAATCAAACACACAAAAATGTCATCCAAATCGGTTCAGCCTTTTTCGAGTCTTGCGCTTAGGAACACATTTATTACTCTAACAAAGAGGTCTTAAAATTTACCGAGTTACACGACCTTCGCAAAGAGACTTAGTAACTTTACTTTGTAATTGTCTCAATACAGAGCAAAGGCCTCTTCTCATAAATGATACAGAAATGTAACACATATGATAATTAAGTGACAAGGCGTTTTATTTTTAGATTTTCATGTAAATATATTACTGACACAGATCACTTAGCTGTGTCGACTCGTGTGTGAAAGCTTTTGAAGTGAAGGGCAGATGCACTGATTGAGCTGAGGAAAGATCCAATAGGTATACCTTACTGTTAGTAACTAAACATGAAAACATGTCTGACTGACAGGCTAACAGTGAATAGCCTTGAACTACGAAAGACAACATGAAATTTAGAATAAACACCCAAGTGTACCATAGACTATAAATGGAAGACTTCAAACCTTTATGGAGTGTCTATACTGTGATTTTTAATTTCGTAGACTAAACTGACAGCTGCCAATGACCTTATTTTTTTTAAATGTTGCAAGCGTCGAGCATAGTGTTGTAGGTAAAGCTCAATCATACGTGATTCATCAAATCAATGTGACATGACTCCTAAATTTAATTTTACTAATTGGTGTAAATAAATGTTTTATGAATATAAACGTAATATATTTAAATATAACAGTATTCATATACATATTCATGTACTGGTACAGGCATCTATATGCTTAAAAGGGGACGCTACCAACTGTATAACATTGTATAACGTGTAATAACGAAATAAACATTTTTGATATACGTATACATAGTACATACACTTGTATTGTGTTAAATATGAAATCAACAACAAAATAAATGCGATCGATAAAATAATGTCTGACATAAATGAGAAAAAACTAAATACGGGCCGCTAGTGTCTTAACAAATCCAATTTCTTTGCCGTAAAATAGTTCCATTTTTCGATGTTCTTCGATTTTCGATCAAATTTCGATCACTCAGGATAGTCAGGAAGGACACTATTTTTATGTAAAGATAAAATGACAACCCCCCAAATGTCAGTTTAGTCTATGAAATTAATAATCAGAGTATAGAGGTGAGAAAATATTTCATTCAAAAATCGCTCATTGACCCGGAAGACTAAAGGTAGTTTTCGAACATGGTCACGGGAAAAAGCTATTGAACACTTACGCAAATATTTGCTCGTCTATCTCCGCTTATTTCATGGGTGCGCCAGCGTCGACCTTCTAACCGGCAAGCACGTCCACAGTGACGTCACCAGGAAAACGTAACGGGTAGCCATGTTGACGTGGAAATGTAAATAGCTGGCTGTTTCCAAACGTATCCGACAAATTTGCGTTTTAAATTTAGAGCTATCAATTGCAACGGTTACATGTAGAGGTTCTGGAAAGTTTTGAAATGTTAATGTCTGTTTGAGGAGTATAGATCCTAATTTGATGGACTTTATGAGACCACGTTGCGAGATATTTGGCTAAATCTATATATAGAAACTAGCCGTTCCCTGCAGTTTCGCTCCCGTGGGCCACCCCACAGGACACGTTTTCGGGATTAAAAAATAGCCTATGTCATTCAGGAATAATGTAGCTTTCTATTAGTGAAAGATTTTTTAAAATCGGTCCAGTAGTTTCGGAGCCTATTTGGTACAAACAAAAAAATCTTTCCTCTTTATAATATTGGTATAGAAAGAAGAGAAAATATGTATGTATGTTCCTTATAGACTCCGAAACGGCTGGACCGATTTAAATGAAATTTTCAGAGTTTTCCCAGCATATAATCCTGTAATTTGGTGGCGATCGAAGCATTTTTTTTTTTACTTTGTACGCGGACGAAGCCGCGGGCAGGAACTAAACAGGAAGAGCCTAATTTAAAAAAAAATATCGCAGATAAAATTCTAAGAGGAGCTCGTGGCTAAATAATAACAGCCGCACGGGTCGATCTTCAAGGTTAAGCAACGCTTGACGAGGTCGGTCCGTGGATGGGTGACCATTTCAACATACCGAGTTTCCTCCGTGCCTAGAAAATCACGTTAAGCCGTTGGTCCCGGCTGTCAATTGAAGATCTTTGACAGTCGTTACGGGTAGTCAGAAGCTTGAGATCTGACACCAGTCTTGCCAAGGAGTACAGTGTGACCCAGTTACTGGGTTGTGGAGGTCAGATAGGCAGTCGCTCCATGTAAAACACTGGTTCTCAGCTAAATTCGGTAAGGCTGGAAGCCGACCCCAATATAGTTGGGAAAAGGCTATGCAGATAATAATATCTCAGATAAAATTCTGCTTAAAATACAACAAGGCGAAAAGTCTTTATAAAATCGCGAGATATTGATCAATGCATTGCAAGATGTGTCGACAGCTCAAGCCGACATCACAGGTGGCTCAACCAGCCACCAGTCTCAGATTATTCTGCTTCCTCTCTCAAGGAGGGGGAAGCGTTATGCATGACATATTTCAGCTCCCGTATTGATGTATATTACGATGTTCTTTGGAATAATATTATATATTTTAATATGCTGAAGGAAGGGGACATGTTACACGTGCAAAGCGTGGTATATATCGAAATTTTCATAGGAACAAGTTGTTTTTCATCAATACCACGTTGCATGAACGTGATTTTTTGCCATTCGAATGTGACAAAAGGGTTTTCTTCTCGTCCTATAAATACGATAAACGATAAACGTGATTCCATTTTTAAAAGAAAGTGTTTTATAAATAGAACACAGCCGTATTCTGGAAAGATGATATGGAATCTCGATGTGTGTAAGAATTTTAATGAAGTCTGTCAGTTATGATCCCAGATTCATCTAGAATAGGTACTCTAATCTTTCGGGAATGTTTTTTTTTCTTTATGTTGTTTTACTTCTCGATTATACTAAGTACAGTTCAGAAGAGAACTCAATACTTCGCTTGTATGAGTCAGAACGGTACAGTCGTATACTGAAGTGATTCTGCTTTTAGCTAGAACATTTTGTGGTTTATGATTGAAGTAATGTAGCAGATAGTGATTTAATAATCATGAATATGAGATGTACTGGTATCGTTTGAGACTGTTGTAAATACTCAGTGTATAAATAAACGATTTCTATTCATTGGCCCACTTTAGGTGGCCCCGTTTTGATAGATACTGAAGTAGTTTTTGGCTTAAAAGCCAAATAAAAATCAAAGCAGCCTTTTTTGTCGTTAATATAGTATTTATCGCAAACTTACGACCAAATAAAGTTCTGAAGTAATAGAGCAATAATAACATATTTTAATACTACCCCCATTCCATATGAAGACCATGAAACTGAAGCTGTAGAAAACGCATTCAAAAATAAACTCAGCCATTTCAACATCCACTTAAATAAGTACTATTCCTAAAAGGTTGGAAACGAAAAGGAATTAGTATTCGAAAATGCAATTTCGGTGCAACGCCGAGAGCTGTCGTATCTACATAGGGGGCGTTCCAGAAGGGGTAGGGTGGGGAGTACATATCCATCTTGTTAGGTATGCGAGCGGATGCGCCAGCTTCTACAAACACAATAAGAGCCTTGCCTTCGTACCCCACTCTCCCCTGCCTCCTCTCTTATGGAAAACTTATTAGAGCGCGGCCCGCCGGGGAATCCTTTTTCCTTCGGTAAATATTTGAGGGAGAAATTAAAATTTGACAGCGGACGTTCTTCGAGTTACGTAGGACGATAGAGTCTATTCTATATGCCCGTACGTGATACTTGAGGCGTAAAATGAAATTTAGATTGAGTTTGGACAGTATTGCTTCGTAGAGCTTTGTGGAACGTAATACGTTTGAGTTCGTGTTTGTGTTTACATTATTATTTATGCATGAATCTAATGTTTGTGTGTTTACTGTGATTATGTACTTTGAAAAGATTTTGGTTCATAAATTCTGATAGACGAACTACACCGGAATATCAGAAAAATGGCTTAGTACGTAGATAACAGTTTTATATGTTTTCAGAAGCTATTTAATCACAACAAGATACAGAAAAGATAAAAAATACCGGCCAAGTGAGAGTTGGACTCGCGCACGCAGGGTTCCGTACCATTATCTCAAAACCGGCAAAGAAATCACTGGACCCCACTTAAATATTTATTTTATTCTCTTTTTAGTATTTGCTGTAAAGCGGCAACAGAAATCATCATCGGTGTTAATTTCAACTGTCTAGCTATCACGGTTCATAAGATACAGCCAGCTGACAGACAGACGGACAGTGGAGTATTAGTAATAGGGTCCCGTTTTTACCCTTTGGTTACGGAACCTCATAAAGAATTAAAGCCAGCCTGACAATCGCTTTGTCATAAACTGTGATTATTTTTTCCAGAATTAGGTTAGTAGAGACCTACGTACTGAAAATATACATATTTTCAGTCATAGTAAGTAATATTGGTCAATATGATCATTGAAATTGAGTTACACTGATTACATAAACTATATAACTATACTTAAATTTTCCTCTAATTTTCCGAAAAACAGGAGCGTAATAAACAAACAGGGTGCGGTAAAAAACAATAATTCACACGTGAAACCAATGTAGTGAAAAATGAGAGAGGTGGCGTACGTGAGCCGAATACGAACACCCTGTGTTACAAATGAGAACATTTGCGTTCTGTATACGGCGGCCATCTTGGAAATTTGTCATTTTTTAATGGATTAGATAACGTACGTTTTTACAAGGTTTATGTCGAGTGATAACATTCTTGATACTTGAAAAAGTACAATAATGGTCCATGAACATACTTGCGCTGTAATTATACGCTCAGCACGTTAGCGATGGAAGCGGTCTGGCATGTCTTAGTTGCCATACTAATAAAATAGAGGTAAGCCAAACAACATGACAACTACGACGAACTGCCAAGAACGGCGCGTGGGTAGTGAGATGAAAAAAAAAAAAAAACAAAAAGGCTAACTTTGTGGTTTAATTTAATTTTGTCCTAAATTTTCTGCAGTTTATAGACTTAGGTTTTATTTGATACTGACCATTGAAAATTTTGTCGGGATGGCCCAGTGGCTAAGACCTCGCCTCTCGTGCTTGAAGTCTTGGTTTCAAATCTGGGCAAGTACCAATGTGACTTTTTCATATTCATATGTACTTTCTAAGTTTATCTTGTACATCAAAGGCAACGGTGAAGGAAAACATCGTGAGGAAACCTGGACTTACATAGTTCATGTAAGTCTGAAATAGGCAAGTCAGAGGCCTGTGGGGTTCCTAGAGGCAGCTTAATTAACCGTGGCACCAGAGGCAGCCAAAGAAAAAAATAAAAAAAAAAAAACAAAAAAAAATTGGTAATTTTTAGGAGAAAAGTGCTCATTCTTAAAAGATTACTTAAGACGTTCTTACTAACCAATCTTAAACTAACCTTTGAACCCTCTAAACCAAGATTACCCAAATCACAAAACGAATTAGCCACATAAACTGTACCCCAAACCCAGCGAGATAGAACCTCATCTACCCCCTGTACAATCAACTTAGATGTTATATAAAAGCATTAAGGGGTAATGTCTTGGCAGTAATTAAAGGCAGGGGGGTGAGAGAGGGGGGTCGGAGGCTGCGCGGCTGGGCGTGGTCAACGCATGCGCAGTACTGTTTAATTACAGAGGAAACAACAGCTCATCGACGCCTCGCGTTCATTAGACCGGCATCACATAGGAAGGGAAGGGCGTGGAAGTAAATACACCCTTAATTAGATGGCCTTAAGATCGGGCAGAAATGCTGTTAAGATCTTTTGGAACTGAGGGTCAGAATTAGGAGGTTCCTTGGGGATTGGGTACATACAACTTTTGTTAGGATTGCTTTTATTTTAGTCACTTATCGTGTACCTAAATGTAATTTCGAAAAGCTGACGTCAAAAAAGAACCATCGAGAAAACGTCTTATTATTTCCATGGTGTTCTTAAAAACCTTCCCCTAACGATATATGCATCGCAACATTAGAAGATACAGACGTAACATTCAAATGAAATGGGCTCGAAATTGTAGATAAGGGGGCTTTATGAACGAAATAAGAGTATGGGGTATTGGGGGTGAAAGGGGGAGCGAGCCTTTCATATATGTGGAGGAATACGAGGCTTATTATGTTGGGGAACGGAGTGTTTTGATAATGTTGGCTTAATAAGCCTGCTATTGTACTGATCTGTAACGTTATTATTTAGGTGTTTTATGTAAAAAGGTAACAATATTACTTAATTTTAGATAAAGTAGGTTGCCTATATTGCTACGTAGAATCACGACTTTATATTGTGTGTAATAGAGATTATTTTCTAAAATGTTCACGGTTCACACACGGAAAAAATGGGGAATTTTATTAAAATTTTCAACAGAATTTGATACAAAAGGGCGTCTGTCATAGAGGAAAACAGTTAAAACACCATAGACAGGACAGTAAAAATGTATCTGCCTGTCTTTGTTCTGGTTTTGATCAGCCAGCTCGCGAACATGTATCCTCCGACTGCACAGCATGATTTTCTTCTTGTTTTTAGGGGCCTTTTAGTTCGCTTTTTAAGCAGTCGGGTTTTTTGTGCTTTTTTTTTTAATTGAATTTTTAATTATAACTTTTTACTTATTTTTTTTTTTAATTATTTACATTTAAACAAATAAGTGTTATATATTTTTGAAATCACCTCTTAAAACCCTTTATTATGATAACCCACACGATAGGTTTGGAAGAAAAAAATTGAAGTCTGGCATTTTATAATTTTCCAATTTTAATGTAGCCAGTGAAACTCGCAGGATCAAGACGAATCGATTGACGTAAGAATCATCAAAATCAGCCAACGACTTTGGTCTCTAGAACGCGACATAGGAACAAACATACAAAGACTGATAAACACATGACCCTCCTTCGGCAGTCGGGTAAAAAGCTAAAATGAGTCATTTCATACAGTCTATGCTAAAGACTCTTCTATCTACCTACTGAATGTGGAAAATTCTTTGTATAGTAACTGATTTTCATTTTAATATCTTTTCTTTGTCAGTTTATCTTGGACATTACAGGCAACGGTAAAGGACAACATCGTGAGGAAACCTGGACTTAAATAGTTCATGTAAGTCTGAAACAGCCAAGTCAGAGGCCTGTGGGGTTCCTAGAGGCAGCTTAATTAACTCTGGCACCAGAGGTGGCCACATCTTCACATGAAAAGAAGAAGATAAAGCTAAATTTCGATTACTCTCAGCGTCAATATTAACATGGCGCTTCTTGTCGACTGTTCACTAATTCTCTGTACTTATTTACTTCTACCTACTAAAGCTTTTGTAATTTTGATTTTGTTTTGCAAGTGTTTTGTTTTTCAACGGTTTTGTATAGCTTGCCCTGTTTTTTTAACCCCCGTCAGAAAAAGAGGGGTGTTATAAGTTTCACATGTTTTGCTGTGTATCTGTGTGTCTGTCTGTGGCATCATAGCGCCTAAACGGATGAACCGATTTTGATTTAGTTTTTTTTGTTTGAAAGGTGATTTTGTCAAGAGTGTTCTTAGCTATGTTTGAATAAAATCGGTTCAGCCGTTCTAAAGTTATGGGCGTTTTACTGTTTGAATCGGGGAGTCTTCGCAAGATAAATGTGTCGGGGTTTTTAAAATTTTGAAATTTTACTTGTGTTTGGGTCAAAATTAGTAATTTAAATTTTGGGTACCTTCATTTGGGTCAGAGCCCATTCGTCCCCTAAAATTCGTCCCCCAGCATAAAAGTTGTAGATTCGGCCCCTATATAGGTGCCCATTGGTCTCCTGGTAGGGGACCAATTAATATTTTAATAAAAAATATTATTTTTAAGGTACCCATTCGTCCCCTCTAATATATATACAATATAAGTTAAAGATTCGGCACCTATTCAGGTGCCTTTTGGTCCCCTGAGATAAAATTAGCTATATTTTACATAAGAAACGGTTAACATAGTACACTTGTGAACAGTTTATTAACGGAATTAATTTAATAAATCATAACAGATCATTGAAAAAAGAGACTAACCTTGTAGAAAGTTGGCATTCCAAAATTAATCGTAAAATTAATGGTAGAAATAAACCAAATATTTTGCAATGTTTAGACACTCTACATAAAGAAGCGAATTTATAAAAAAAAAAATGGATCAGGTGCAAAGGGGTGTCCAATCAAATAATCGGACTCCTGAATCGATTGAAAATGAAGCGAGAATAAATCGCATAATTAGCCAATTTTTTGAAAATCAGATTTCACTTGGCCACTGCATTGAAAGCTTTGCATATATTATTAATTTAAAATGAAAAAACAAATATAAGATTAGTT
This sequence comes from Orthosia gothica, assembly GCA_949775005.1. Lineage (NCBI taxonomy): Eukaryota > Metazoa > Arthropoda > Insecta > Lepidoptera > Noctuidae > Orthosia > Orthosia gothica. The sequence goes on along the minus strand of OX459064.1, from coordinate 4,686,823 downwards.
TTATACTAAAATAATGTTGATTTGTTTAATCTTCAATAATTATTGTGGTTTTAGTCATTTTTTGTTTTTGTAGTTATAGTTTGCTAGATTTAAGCTATTATGATTTTGCATGTAGTTGGTAAATATACAAAAAATACGGTGATTTTAGCCAATTTTTATGTAGGTACTTCTAGTTACAATTTATTAGATTTAAGTTATTACGAATTTGCATGTAGTTGGTTACTATACAAAAAAAAATATATGTTGATTTATCTAGTCTTCAATAATTACTGTGATTTTAGTATTTTTTTTGTACTGTTATAATTTTTTAGAATTAAGTTATTATGATTTTGCATGTATGTAGTTGGTAAATATACAAAAAAATAAGAAGTGATTATTTACTGTTGATATGTGTTCTATTTTTTTTGCATATTTTATATTTAATGTTGATTTATATGATGGTCAATCAAGGCTGATTTTTGTAAAAGAGTTGTATTTTGTTAGTTTCTAGGACATTGTGATTTTGTATGTGTTAATCTTATTTGAAATAAACATGATATCTACCGAATTACTATATTTTTTATTTTAGCCTTTTCTGCGCGACCGTACTAGGACTACCAAGCTGCAGTATACACATATACATGTACTTATATTAGAAGAATGAATAAAAATAAATATTCTTCAGGGGACGAATGGGCGCCTCAAAAGCTCCAGGGGACGAGTGGGCACAGGGTGCGAATCTTAGGGGACGAATGGGCTCTGACCCCTTCATTTTGGGCAAATATGTAAAGATTAACTATTATACCAATGTAACTGTAAACATATGCTGTGTTACTTTTGTTGTCCTGTTACTACGCTCAATATAACTTAAATTGTTTAGACATGTAAGTTTCTCATGTAACTGAATGCCATTGTAATTCTTTTGTGAAATAAAGATTCTTTAACCGTAAGATTTTAATAATACGTGTGACTTTTAATACTGTCATTATAGTATAACTTTGGAAGGGCAAGACAAAGAAGTCCTGACCTTTACGACCCTTTTGACCCTGCTTATATTTCATTTGCAAGTAATGTGACACATGCCTAAATGTCTGATAAAAATACTAAATTAATCATCATCTGCCTAGCCTTTTACCAATTGTTGTTGGGGTCGGCTTCCAGTCTTACCGAATTCAGCTGAGTACCAGTGTTTTACATGGAGCGACTGCCTATCTGAACTCCACAACCCAGTAACTGGGTAACACGATACCCCTTGGCAAGACTGGTGTCAGATCTCAAGATTCTGACTACCCGTAACGACTGTCAAAGATCTTCAAATGACAGCCGGGACCAACGGCTTAACGTGCTCTCCGAGGCACGGCGGAAACTCGGTATGTTGAAATGGTCACCCATCCACGGACCGACCTCGGCAAGCGTTGCTTAACCTTGAAGATTGACCCGTGCGGCTGTTATTATTTAGCCACGAGCTCCTCCTTCTTAAAAATACTAAATTAATATGTCATGGAATATGTTGGAACATAGGACATTAAGCCTCTTTAAAATTTGTTAAAGGGTTTGTAGAAAACGACTGAAAAAAAATCCTGAAAATTATTCAGTATCTGATCTACTACTTATCGGTGACATAGATATTTAGGTAAATGAAGAATGAAATGTGTACCTAAATAGATTTCGACGGCAAGTTTGATGAAGAAGAAAACCGGTCAAGAGCGTGTCGCATTTAGGGTTCCGCACCAAAGGAAAAATCTGATTGGAAATTTGGAAATGTAAAACCTCACAACTGAATAGTACTTTTCATAATCTCTTTGATGATCGGTTATAAAATATACATCAAATATCAGCATGCTTTGAAAAATGATGGTATGAAAAAATGATCGGGCAATTTTGATTTAGGAATCACGAATCAATATTATAAATCAGAATAATTAATTAGCAACCTAATTTCTATTGAAATACGATACAATACACATAAATTTATCGGCGAAGCTATCGTGATTGGCATCTTAATAGGAACAGAAAATTGGCCTGATTTGCGGATCTCGTCTCCAATATTAATTAATTAACTGTACAATGTTTACCGAATTAATCAAATTATGCGGGCCATGAACTTAATACAATCAACTTATACAAATACCTACGTGATTTGTAAAGTAATACCAGTGTGAATATATAGGATAAAATTTGAAAATTTAAAAAGCTCCCGACTCCTTTTTATTTCGTGCTTCATAATTTATCTAGTACATAGTAGATACGCTTCGATCGGCAATCTATTGAACACGTCATTATGACACGATATCTTGCGAAAACACCCCGATTGAAACAGTAAAACGCCCATAACTTTTGAACGGCTGAACCGATTTTATTCAAACATAGCTAAGAATACCCTCGACAAAATCACCTTTTTGTTTGGATGCTATGATGCCACAGACAGACACACAGATACACAGTAACACAAACTTATAACACCCCTCTTTTTCCGTCGGGGGTTAAAAATACAACATAACTATCTACCAGAATCAGAAACCTACCTAATTTTCAGATAAAATTGAGATCCTTTTTTTGAAAATCAGCCATTATATACCAATAAAGTAAAAAAAAGAAACATATGTGTTATTTCCTTTTTTGGTGTACAATAAAGTATATTCTATTCTATTCTATAAAGCTTGCAGTACTGCAAGCTTTCTTCAATCAACAAATTCGTACCTACCTTCATATTGGACAAAAACTACGAAACAAAAACTACCCACGTAAAGACGTTCTTTGTTCAAAAAAAGTTACACCCAAAATCCGATACATGAATTATATTAATTTTATTCAAACACAGAACCTTTAAGAGTCAATTTATTTTATAACAATGCACAAAATCACGTGAGGGACCATTCAATATCGAATGTAATACGTTTACAGTAAAAAAAACTACAATTTAAAATATACAATTCGCTCGAAAAGTTTTAAAAACCGTATTTTTATTGTTCGTGGGTACAGTGAAGGAGAAATGTCTTGGCATACTTTTATAGTATGATTTAAATAAAAAATGTGGCCACGCGACAAGGTGGAGGTGCTCATGTAAATCGCTTCAGGAGTCGTCACGTACGTTGAAGGGTGCATATATTTTTGATTTGTTCTTCTATGCTAGGCGATTTTTTTGTACCGACTCTATTTTTGTGAAGTATGGGGGAGTAAGCCGGGGGTGATTGAAATGGGATTGTCAAGTTTTTGTGGTGTTATGGGTTTAATTTTTGATATGCTGTTTCAGCACGCAATAGATGATAGTGTAGGTAAAGTCGTCACAGTCTAAGATTTCCGTTGACGTTTCTTATTTTACATGCCGCGATAACTATCTGCGTAAGAAATTGAATAATCAAATTCGTAATCCTAATTAATTACTATGTTACATATTTATTATAAGCTTCAAGTTTAATTATTATAAAAAAAATATAGCTGTCAAAACGGGCCTTTTATTTGTTGACAACTTTAAGGACGTTAAAGCAAACGCTGCAAAAAAGATGGCCGCTGAAGCAAACTAACTGGCTGGATTTAAATAGTCATTCGAATTTAGAAAAGGCGCTATTGGAAGACACAAATAGGCGGATTGGCTTAGTGTAAAAGTAGTCCATATTGGAATATATTTTATTAAAACGATTATAAATTGAATTATTCGATTCTAGAGCCCTTGCACTAGACACTTTTCTCTTGATGACTGAATATTGTTAGTAGGTGCATGAAAAACGATTTACTACGGAATTTTCAGAAGAAAAAGCTTTACAAACCCATTGGAATTGACGAACGATGTTCATGTTTCTAATGAATTAGACAGGCAATAAGATGAAAATGTGTAGGTTACAATATTATAATGTAAATAATACAACATTACATATTTATAATATACTCCATTTTATACTGCAAGTTTATCTTTAAAAGCTGGAAGATAGTTTATTTTTCTAAAAGAGGGTAAACAGGAGCGATATTACGAGGAGATTTTGGTGGTGTGCCAAGTACAGAAATAACGTAATGAGTTTTAAAATTGGCAACTATCGTTAACTTTAGTTTATGATATTAACAATATATTTTGTGTGCAATTTATGGAAAGTGTATTAGCAATACATACATACATAAACTGACGCCTTTTTCCCAGGGTAGGCAGAAACTACAGAACTTCACCTGCTACGATCCTTACATACTTCTTTTGCTTCACACTTATTCATACATCTAGTCATACACACACGCTGGTTATGAGTACTGTACACCTGTCTTTTCTGAAGAACATCACCTATAAGGTCTATGAATGTCTTTCTAGGGCTGCCCCTCCCGGCGTTTCCATTCACGCCTGCCTTGTAAATACCTTTCGTTAGTCGCCTTTCATTCATCCTCTCAACATGGCCAAACCATCTTAATTAGTATTTAAAAAAAGAAAAAGAAATTCCTAGTGTGGGGCAACGTTTTTTTTTAAAAAAAAAAAAAAAAAAAAAAAAAATAGCTCGGAACATTTTAAGTTTTAGTACTTTTTTTCTAAAATCCACAACATTGAAAGTATGTCTCTACATTGTAACTTCATGAGGGGTAGTCCATTAAGACGACGATAGTCGCCAACGACCTTGAGGGAACAAAACGCGCTCTCGTTTCACACCCGCGCGACCCAAAATTCAGTAGCTTTAAATGACTTAAAAAAAGCCTCAGATCAAAATGAAGATAGTTACATTTTCTTTCAGATGTTGGCAATTTCATTAAAATACGCCCGGCGGTTTTGATGCGATTGTCGTTTTTTTTTGTCTGTTTAAGACATAACTTACACAAATTAATTACACTATGTTATACGAACAAAAATCAAAATTTTCTTAGATCAAATTATTAATAATATGGTCTAACTAATGTAACAAATATTTATTCAAAAAAAATACGACTAGCCGTTTAGAGGGGTTTTCAATTTAAAATCAGCGAATGTGGGGTATCTGCGCCTTTATAAAAAAACAATCGTCTATTAATTCATCTGCTACGATGATTTACAATTTACGAAAAATAAAGACAATATTAAAATATTGCTCTTATTTTTCTATGAGACTTGTACGCGATATTAAGCTTAGAACTATTACTTCATAAAACCGAATAAATGTAATAACCCTCGCTAATACAGAATTCATCAAATATATCAAGATAAACCGCAATCAGTCACTACAACATACAAATAAACAACAAATCCGTACTATATCCATGTTAAAACAACAACGACACATTTCTAACCCGATAGGGGTTGGGGGGGTGAAAAGGGGGTAAAACTACCCTGCATATATCCCTCCGTTCCTTCATTTATCTCTTGTCGCATCCGAATTACACCCGGAGATGTTCGATTCCAAGATATGTATCTGGGTTGTAATTTTTCTTAACCATTTTAGTATTCAAGGCACAAAATGTGGCCACGCGATATGCCTAATGCGACTTATATATCACTGTTTGTATGTAACACACGAGTAGGTTGGGTCACACGAGTATGAAATGTGAGGTATGTAGAGGAAAATGGGGTTGAATGGTGTGGCAGTTTTGGTAGTTGTTGGATTAAATATGGTTGTGTTTTTAATATTTTTTTCAAATTCAGATAAGGGTTGACTAGTTTTTGACTTGAAGATAAGATATGGCCTAAACAGGGTAGTTTACTGAAAATTAGTTTTTGTCCGTCAGGTAGATTTATAAAAAATATTGGACACATTTTTTTTTATAAATCTACCTGACGGACAAAAACTAATTTAAAAAAGTACAAAAAACTACTGAAAATTAGTTAGGGTAGAAAAATAAAAAAAATTGGACACTTATTTTTCCTTTTGACACGTAAACAGCGACGACGATATAATGCGTTGAAATATCGTGAAACGTCACGCCGCTAGTACAGTTTATACTGCTTTAGTGACGTCACAAGCCCTCACTCCTAAACTTTGATGCGCTTTAACTTTGTAATGTTTTATTGACTAGGTAAAGCAACAAATACAATGTCAAATGTACATGTCCAATATTATTCTACCCAGGCAACATCCCTATTATCTGGTTTTACATTTCGTTTTTTTTTTACCAAATCAAGTGGAGGCGAACTACTTTTTGAACTGAAGTTAAGATGTGGTCTTTACCTACATCACCTACGTTTTCTGGTTTTCACACTTAACCATTTATTTTATTTGAACCATTTTCAGGCGCTTTTGAAAATCACCAAAAGATTAGGAAAAACTGCAATGATGTTCACAAAGACGACATTCCTGAAGAGAAAAGACGGGGTAGGAACTAGGTTAGTTCTAAATCTACACCTGATTGAAGCAATAAGCTGGCGGGGAAAGCTATTATAGGTTTTCAGCGCAGAAGCCCTCGTCATTCAGCTTAGCCGAGCGCTGGACCAAAGTAGCAATTTTGTAATAGATGAGCTTCTCATAATGGCTATTTGGAATTACGGTCAACATTTTAAAGCTATAATTAAAGATTTTATAGTATTTGTGGAAGATAAAGGTAGTTATCCATCCTATTCTATCTTATCCTACTACACTCTTTGCGCTGTAGAATGGTGCGGGTGTCAGTTTCAATAATATTTTTTACGTTATATACGTCCTATACGCATTTTTAACCCCCGCCGGAAAAAGAGGAGTGTTATAAGTTTCACGTGTGTTGCTGTGTGTTTGTCTGTGGCATCATAGCGCCTAAATGGGTAAACCGATTTTGATTTAGTTTTTTTTGTTTGAAAGGTAATTTTGTCGAGAGTGTTCTTAGCTATGTTTGAATAAAATCGGTTCATCATATACACAGATACACAGCAACACACGTGAAACTTATAACACCCCTCTTTTTCCGGCGGGGGTTAAAAACACCCCGAATCAACCAGTAAAACGCCCATAACTTTTGAACGGCAGAACGGATTTTATTCAAACATAGCTAAAAACACTTTCGACAAAATCACCTTTCAAACAAAGAAAACTTAATCAAAATCGGTTCATCCGTTTAGGCGCTATGATGCCACAGACAGACACACAGATACACAGCAACACACGTGAAACTTATAACACCCATATTTTTCCGGTGGGGGTTAAAAATATGTGAAAGTCATACAGACGTTTGACTGTTTGTTTATCAATTACACCTCACAACTGTGCGGATTTGGATGCTATTTGGAACATGGGAGACCAAGAAGAAGAACCTGTATGGAATTATAGAATAATTACTTTTTTAACTGAGACCACGTTTCAGTGGTATAATTATCGATTCAACGCGAACTAAGACTCTGGAAAAAGCTAGTCTTACATAACTTTCTGATGAAATTAATGAATTTAATCCACAATCTACTAAATTTATTCTAACTTTTAACATATAAGTCTCCCAAAGCAATCAAAACACCAATATCCACCGTATGTAGCACTTATGTAGGTAAGGAAAAATCTTCGGAGGGAAAATGAAAAAAAGTCAATGATTGAACGTCATACCTATGGGAATAAATTTAGTGAGGGTGGCAAGGGGGGCGCCACGTGTCACCCAGTAGAATTGTCAATTTGATTCCACGAAGAAGCACCTACATTATTAAATAAAATATATACGTAAGTATGTAATGCTAACGGAACTTTTCCATCTCACATATCTACCTACTAAGCTTTATATGGAATATTAGGTTTTTCCCCCGGCTTTGTCCATCGGACCTATCTTAAATCATGTATTTTGAATATGTTACAAACTATATACATAACTCTCAATCAATCTTTCTAGTAGCTAAATAATTTTCGTAATGCGATCAGCTCTTCCAGAGAATGTATTCAACAGAAAAACTAACAATTTTACCCTTTCAGAAATTTTCATCTTCATCTAATTTACTTTTCTATTAAAGATTAAAGCAAAACTGGAATAGAAACTCTTTAGTTTTCCTTGAACAATGGATTTTCTTGTCTCAGAAATAATTACGCTTTACAAACTGTCCCCTTTATCTCTTCCCGACCGTTTCCTATCCTCGTTTGTCCCATTATTCTGGCCCGTTCAGATCTTGCACGTTTGTTTACTGTAGGTATATGAACTAGGTATATTGATGTATATATACTTATGTATTTGTACCTCTTTCAGTGTTGCATGTCGCTGTAATTAGGTAGGTATTAGTTAGAAAATGTCAAGAAATACCTATGATTAAAAATGTGTAAAATGTTTTGTTGATAAACTTAATTGTTAGTTTTCTCTGCTGTATTTAGTGTTTTGTTTTACGATTCATAAAATGCATTGCCTTTTTACCCGACTGCAAGGAAAGGGTTACGTTTTTCGCGCGTATCTTGTTTGTATGTAATTTTCTTTATTATCTCATATCTTTCAAACCGCTAGGCAGTTTGATATAATTACGACATCGTTATATGTTTTGACCGCCCAATTGTTCTTAAATAATTGATGTAAAATAAAAAAAAACAGGCGGATTTTGGGCGCCATATTGTGGGAGTCTCAATTCTTTTTCTTCCAAACCCATCAAGTATGTTAAGAGGTGACTACAAAAATATATACTTGTATGTTTAAAAATAATTAGATAAAATAATGATAAGTAAATAAAAGTTAATAAAAGATCAAATATCCGACTGCTTAAGAAGCGAACTAAAAAGATGTAAACAAGAAGAAAATCATGCTGTGCAGTCGAAGAATCAGGTGGTCGACCAGCTCGCGAATATGTGTCCGGTTTGTTCCCTCAAGGTCGTTGGTGACTAGCGTCGTCTTAAGCAATCGGTTTTTTTGATTTTTCAACTACGTATGTTGAGAATGGCTTCCAGCCTAATCTGATATACCTAGCGGAAACCCAGTATGTTATAAGGAATGACTACATTATTGTCTTTCACAATCACTGGGTATAGTCCTGGCCAAACGCCTGGGCCGCCTTGAAGTTGGTTTACCGGATGCTCGAGGCACGAAACGGTGCTACTTTTGTAGGAGATTTACTATTGCGCAGCCATTGTTGCCAACTTCAGGACGGCCAAGAAGTTTGGCGAGAACTATAACATCGTGTTACCCATTAGCAAGACTGTTTGAAAACCTTTCAGGCTTCTGACTACCCGTAACTACTTCTTCTTTTTTCGTGTCAATTAACTAACTAAACTAAACTATAATATCAACCATTCAGATTTTGTCTGACCAGTATGTAGCTACTCGGACTTCTCTTCGCTACATTCAAATCCCGTAATGTCCAGTTAGGTAGGTCTATAACTTCGACGAAGAGGTCAATTGTCGAATCCGCCGATTGCTCGGTATCTTCTCGTCCAACTTACCACAGTGTCTCAAGACGAAAGTCAGTGTTTGTTGCCAGTGAGCACATACGAGACCGAAACATGGTCGCTCACAATGGGCCTTATCAGAAGGCTTAAAGTCACGCAAAGGACAATGGAGAGGGCTAAGCTCGGAGATTCCTTGCGTGGTCGAATCAGAAATGAAGACATCCGCAAGAGAACCAAGGTTACTAACATAGCCTGAAGAATAGCCAATCTTAAGTGGCAGTGACAGGGCACATTGCTTGCAGAACGGATGGCCGATGGGGCCGAAAAGTTTTGGCGTGGCGACCGCGAACCGGTAGACTTTTTGCAGGGTTCCACTAGATGCGAGACAGTTGGTTTGGGGGAAGCCTGTGTCCAACAATGGACATCTTTCGGCTGAAATGAATGGATGCACGAATGAAATCCCGTAAGATGCAGTTCGGGCACTAACTGATGTCAAATATATACAAACCTCAGCCGTGACAACACCTTTACGTGTTTTAAAATTGAAATTGTCTTTATGTGAAAGTTATATTTATTCGACTAAACGGTTACTTTTACCTTAGCGATGATATACAGTATGGCGTACTCATGACATATGCAAAGCACTTAACTACAGTTTCATTATATTGCTAACTTTTACGACGTCGAGACACTTTTATATGGCTATTTTGACTGGAATTCCACTCGTGCTTTTTTCGACCATACTTATGTACCTTCATGGAGGTCAATGTGAGATTCTTGCAGATATTATGTAAAGAATTGAAGGTTTATTATTTTGAGGATTTTTATCATTTCAATAAAATTATTTTATACATGATGAAGTCTGAGGAGCTTGTGGCTAAATAATAACAGCCGTACTGGTCGATCATCAAGGTTAAGCAACGCTTGACGAGGTCAGTACGTGGATGGGTGACCATTTCAACATAGGTACCGAGTTTCCTCTGTGCCTCGGAAAGCACGTTAAGCCGTTGGTCCCGGCTGTCATTTGATGATCTTTGACAGTCGTTGCGGGTAGTCAGAAGCTTGAGATCTGACACCAGTCTTGTTACCCAGTTACTGGGTTCTGGAGGTCAGATAGGCAGTCGCTCGATATAAAACACTGATACTCAGCTGAATCCAGCAAGACTGGAAGCCGACCCCAATATAGTTGGCAAAAGGCTAGGCAGATTGATTGAATCTATATTCCAACAATATCTACTTTTTCATTTCAACGTAATAAAATATAAGAGGAGCTCCTACCCATATATAAAATGAAAATCTAATACAGATCAACAGAAAATTACTTGAGCATTATTCCCCTCATTTTATAGGTTATGTTATAAATAATTGGACTCCACGTCGCACTGGTTACAAACCCTCGAAAGTTCACCCAACTATTTCATCCCAACATGTTTACCTTTATTCTCATAACTAAATTAATTTCGTATTTCCATCAGCATTATTTATGAGTTCGAATAAGCAATAAACGTATACCAATAACATGTATTTGCTTATGGTCGTTAAGACCGTGGATTTATCTAAAAACCGGCCAAGTGCGAGTCGGAGTCGCGCACGAAGGGTTCCGTACTTTTTTTTTTAAATAATCTATAGGCTCGCGCTTGACCACAATCTCACCTGATGGTAAGCGATGATGTGGTCGACGGTGTAACACGCTTGCCTAGAAATAACCTATTCACTCTTGACTTAAAGACCCCTAGATTGTAGCTATCGGGAAACAGACTCCGGCAGGGAATTCCACTCCTAAGCTGTACGCATAATAAAAGTGTTCCCAAAACGTTTAAAAAAATTGCGGTTGTCGATTTATGACGTATTGAAAAAAAACTACTGACTAGATCTCGTTTAAACCAATTTTCGGTGGAAGTTTACATGTTAATGTACATCATATTTTTTTTTAGTTTTTTAATTCTCTTATTTTAGAAGTTACAGGGGACACACATTTTACCACTTTGGAAGTGTCTCTCGCGCAAACTATTCAGTTTAGAAAAAAAATTTTGAAGACCTATAAATGGGTTTGATAAAAAAAAAAATTGTTTCAGTTTCAAGTATGGGGACCCCCAAAATTTATTGTTTTTTTCTATTTTTGTGTCAAAATCTTAATGCGGTTCACAGAATACATCTACTTACCAAGTTTCAACGGCATAGTTCTTATAGTTTCGGAAAAAAGTGGCTGTGACATACGGACGGACAGACAGACATGACGAATCTATAAGGGTTCCGTTTTTTGCCATTTGCCTACGGAACCCTAAAAATGTCCCGAGTTAACCCTACGTTCGACATCGTAAAAGACCCAAGAAGTACTGGGACCGAAGACGCAACAAAAATACTTTATTTATATGCTAATGTAATTTATATGACGCTTAATGTCTCGCTGGTAACGCACAATTCTGTTCCATTATTTCGGTTTCACGAAAGGAACCTGTATTCCTTAAAGAATAAGGTGGTGTTTAGCGTGCGCAACGTGTCGTGTGTGTCGATCCGATTATGAATGCGCGGTAGGAGGCAGCTTCCAACCCAGCTTCCTCCAGGGAGGGGGGGAGGGGGCGCTCTGGGTGAATCAATAAAAATACGCGAGAAAAGCGTTGATTATACAACGGGAATTCGGTAGGAAACTGCTCTTTCAATAATGCCCGCCTACTATGAGACGTAAATTGAAATAAAGAAACGTTTATAGGCTTACCAGAGTCACATATTGAAAAATAGGTGGGAATCTGTTTATATTGCTTGTCTTTGCTCTGAGCGACAGTTCGAATTATTTGTCTATGCTCTCTTGTTGTAAATATATGTTGCAATTCTTTGTTCATAGTAAAATACAAAAGTAGCCAAGCGTACAGTCGCCCACAAAAATCAAAGCTATCAAGTTGTCAATACAGTAGATTTTATGTTAATCGCAAAAAACGGCAAAAAATCGTGTTTGTTGTATGGGAGTTAAATATTTATTTTATTTTGTTTTTAGTATGTATTGTTATAGCGGCAACAGAAATGCATCATCTGTGAAAATTTCAAGTGTCTAGCTATCACGGTTCATGAGATACAGCCTGGTGACAGACCGAACCGCGGAGTCTTAGTAATAGGGTCCCGTTTTTACCCTTTGGGTGCCGAACCCTAAAAATGAACTAAACAAAGTAGGCATTGTAACCCACGTACAGTCAACTACAAAAACAGGTTCGCAACTCCTGCTACAACTTCAGCCTCTGTACAGATACGCATATCATTAGGCCATATTTGTAAATGATAAGGAGTCGCATTAGACATTCAAATTCGACTAAAACAAACGATAGCGGACGAGTGATGGACATTCCATCTGCGACTGCGTATTGTATGGCATTTGCATAAAAATCCATCGGTTCCGAGTTTCCGACTGTGGACGATTCCCGCTTGAAATGCAGATTTTGTATCGCAATGAGATAAATACGGTCGAACAAAATATAAAGTTAAATGCAGAGTATTGGTGGAGGGAATAACTTGACTTTGCGACTGTCCGTAGATTTGTGACGACGAAAAATTACTGGATTTTGGTTGTTTTTTTTTTGCTAGCTTCAAATTAATGTACTGGATATTGTATAAATAAGATAGAAAAGATGGATATACCATTTGTAAAGGTGAGTATAGACTAGAGCAGTTACTTGTAACAGAACATCGAGCATTCGCTGTTTCGAACCATACTTCGAACATGACGTTCGATATTTTGTTGCAACCTGATTTTAAAAACCAACGAGCGTTTTGGTGTAACATGTTATCGAGCAAAGGCACGAGCGCGGGTTACGTGGAGGTAGATGAACAATGAACGCAAGGTACAAAGAAAACAAACAAGAAACATTCTCAAGAAATGCTTCAGGAAACATTACATTATAATGCTCGCGAACATGCTCTAGTGTACCTTTTGAAAGAAGAAGACATCTTGGCTGACACTAAAGGAATTGGGATAAGAGACAAAACATTACGGCATTGTATTAATCTTACTGTTGAGGATCAACAACATTGAAGCACTTAAAAACCTGGACTACACAAAAGCCCAGAAAATATAATTAGAATTGTTAATTTTATCACCTTTCATTTAAAAGTTCCAGAGTCACCGGATTTTTCCTTTTCAACTAACGCCTACATTAAATCTGCCTAGCCTTTTTCTCAATTGCTTTTGGGGTTGGTTTCCAGTCTTACCGGATTCAGCTGAGTACCAGTGTTTTATATGGAGCCTATCTGACCTCCACAACCCAGTAACTAGGTAATACGATACCCCTTGGCAGGACTGGTGTCAGATTTCAGGCTTCTGACTATCCGTAACAACTGTCAAAGATCTTCAAATGACAGCCGGGAACAACGGCTTAACGAGCTTTCCAAGGCACGGAGGAAACTCGGTATGTTGAAATGGTGTCCTATCCACGGACCGACCTAGGCAAGCGTTGCTTAACCTTGAAGATCGACCCGTGCGGCTGTTATTATTTAGCCACGAGCTCCCCTAACTCTAACTAATGCCTACATTATCAACATAAAAAAAATAAAGCTTTAGTTTATTTAAGTTTAAAAAAAAAACAAGAACCTGTACATAATTCCGATATAAAAACGTGAATGAATTCAAATCTCGAGTGAATCAAAAGATGGCGTCTTTCGTTCGGTGACCGCACCCCGCCCACTGCGCGTGCGCCGTTTTCCAACATACCTAACGCGATAACTACCTAATTGTAACATAAACACACTAAATAAAGACCCCACAACACATGACAGTATCCAAAAAACCTTTTTTCGAAAACCTGTGAATCAACTAATATATGAGGTTGACTTTTTAAATTGAATACTGGCAAGTAAAGTTATACTTTAACCCTCTTACAAATAAACACGGAATAAAGTTATACCAGGTATAACAAAGGTATACCCATACATTTTCATAGGTTTATACCTGGTATAACTTTATTCTGCGTTTATTTGTAAGAGGGTAAGTCTACACTAGTCGATTTTTCTTCCATACAAACGTAGTCTGGCGATTACTCCACCGTTTGACAATGTACGTTCAAAATAAAATTGATATCTATTTGTCTCATCATTATCTAGCCCTGTATGGAAACAAAAAAAAAAAAAGTTATGAGCGTCGAAAGTTCCATATTTGAACGCTAATTTTAACGCATCTTTGGGCGGACATAAATACTATAAGAAGAAGGAAAATTGCAAAACGGCCTCCATACAGTGATAGATTAGTAATTCAACAATGCAAATAATTAAGTCGTTTTTTCATGATATCTAGACTCCCAAAGGTCTGTTTATAAAATTTCGCACGCTCGTTTTCGTCCTAAATCATCATACATTTCGATACAAACTTGCAAAAGTGCTAATTCGTACGCGACCTAGCTTCTTACTGCTCATCACAGCATCTATCTCTTTCGCACGTGTTGTCTGATGAGATAGCATGCATTCGTGCCGTCGACTAGGGGAAGGATAATTACCCCAAAATTGTATGCATTTATTCAGTGTTGCCACGTTAAATATAGGCAAATATGAAAATGAAAGTAAAAACTTATTGAAAAACTGTTAAGAGTCTATAGAATTGTCTCGTTTTAATTCACCTGCGGTAATTTATTATCGCTTGCATTAATTCGTGGTATTATGGCCGCGCCAGTGATGGTCCGGGTCCGGTGAAGTGTTAATATATACGTAAGAACTGATGTGTTGATTGCTTTTTGTTTTTAAATAATTCAATGTAATTTTGTAAAAGGCCTTTATTTTGAAACTTGTTTTAAATGCTGAGGTATTTGAGCAAACAGGCTTGGCCTAGTAATTTATTGTTGCAGAAATATATCCCTACAGATAAAATGTATTCCAGGGCAATTTATTTTCATTCAACACATCAGGGGGGTGACCACAAGCACTTAGAGTAAGGTTATTTTGAGATCGAGTAAGGGACAGATGTATCTGACTTGTATACATCTGTCACTTACTCGATCTCAAAATAACCTTACTCTAAGAGCTTGTGGTTACCCCCCAGTTCTGATGATTTCATTCAACTCATCATGTGTTAGAGACAGTGCTATAGGTGGGCTAATTCCACACGAATTAGCCCACCTATAGCACTGTCTCTAACACATGGCTTAATTTTTAACCGACTTACCAAAAAGGAGGAGGTTCTATGTTCGACTTTATGTTTGTTTTTTTTTGTTTTTGTATATGTTCACCGATATCTCCGTCAATTGTGGACCGATTTTGTTTTTTTTTTTTAAAGAGTTTGTTTCAAAATTGGTCCCATTTTAATTTGGTGAAGGTCTGATGAAGAACTTCGGAGATATACAACAGAACTCTTCAATAAATAACGGCAAAACTCTCGGGATTGCTGCAATCGCATGTCTGTTTATTTTTTTTAACAATTCATAACATAACATCACGCCAGTACGCTCTAAAGGGGTACGCAGATCTCTCATTTCACCGGTTATGTTCAAGTTTCATGTTATTCGTGTAATCTATTCTGGCGTTATAGGGACCTGATTAAACAACTTGCCTAATAGGTAGGTAAAACTAAAAAGGAAAAAATAAAAATAAAAAATTTTTGGAATTCGGTATTCATATTGCAAAAAAATGGTACCTACGAAAGACACCGACTTCCAAAAATTAATTTATTTTTCACTTTGTAGTTTTTAATTTGGAAGACGGTTGTATTTTTTTGCAAAAAACTTTTTTTTTTGGAAGCTCAACTTTATACATTCATTCAAGTGTCCTCAGGTACCGGAAACATTCCCATTCCTTTAGCATAAAAACACACGAGTGCTAAAAATAAACAAATTGATGATACATTTTTATAACAGTTCAATTACATCGCGGCCGCAACATTTTACAACCGAGCTGAATGAACTAAAGCCGTGGTATCATAACATACCTCCCAACACGACGCCAAACCAGTGCTGCCAATTTAGCGCTTTCAGCACCGGATCTAGCGCTTTTTTTGTTCAATAGCGCGTTCTAGCGCCTAGCGCTAAATCTAGCGCTTTTTAAAACTCTGTACTTTCTTTAAAAAATATTAAATGCACAATCTACCAACTTCCGAACGACGTGTTGAGGAAAATTTCATCCACAGATAAATATAAATTGAAGTCCAAAACTGATCAAGACCAACCTTATTTCGACGGCAGATAAATGAGTAGTAGAATCAGACGATGATGAATTAATTTAATCCCTTTATTTTATAAAATAATTACATTAACACGTTGCTCATTTATTTTATTATTACTAAACATGTACTATAATGTATGTAACTCTTTTATATGATATATATTGATTTAATTAAAAATGTTAAAAAAAATTAGTCTCAAATTATTGGGCGTTTTGTTTGAATTTGGCGCCGAATTTGACTGAGTTTTTGACAGCGACCATTTAGCGCTTTTTTAAAGAGTTAACAGCGCGTTTCGCTTAAACGAGTTGGCAGCACTGCGCCAAACCCGAACGAAACCTTCTCATTTCCCTTCGTAAAAAAAGAACTTTAATATTTGCAGCACTGCGAATTTAAGGAGCTATAAATTTTTATCATTAGACTAATAATAAGAGCTGAAGTGGTGTCGCGGGAACAGGATGCTATAATACCTTTTGTTCGACTCTTCGTAATTCGCATACCAATGATCTCAGACTCGTATACCTACCTACATTTTTTTCCAGTATCATCCAGCGGTTTAATAAGACCTTTTTTCATTACGCCATAAAACAAGATACTTAGCAGCACCTGCGATACTTTTGAATTTTAAATTGTATCGTTAAAATCGCGTGTGCAAACAACATATTTACCCAGTTCTTCTTAGTTTATGGAGTGAGATATAAAAACGATTTTCTTAACAATTCTAATTAAGGATTTAATATTAATGACGGTTTGATGGACAAAGGTGTTTTGGCCTGACGAGGTGACATGGACTCAGAGTTCAATCACACTAACATCTGCTTCGATGTTAGAAGAGATCCGCGAAGGTCGACTGCGGAAGATTGAGTTGTTTGCTATAAAGTGAAACGTACGGTACAATAATGGACGTACACAGTTGTAGGGCTCGATGATGGCTAGTATTACAGTGTGAGTCCACATCTTAATGCCTCACCAAGAACTTGAAACCCATCATTACGTATTAGCATAACCGCACCTAACAAAAAGCTGACAAACCGTCAGAAAAACGCCGCGTAAGACGGCGTAGAGAATCCTAACGACACTCAGGGGAAAGCTACTGATTTATTGTCGCGTTTGATAACTTATTTGATCACTTTATGATGGCGAAAACTACCAGGAAACCTCATAAGGCACGCCGATGCAAATCGCGTGGATTAAGGCGGACACGTCCGGATACATGCGAGACGAAGCGATGCACCCGCATCTTCGTAACGGAATAGAAATCGCGTAACAACCGTGCAGGCGACTCAACAGCAAATGAACGTAGGCAAAGGTAAACGACTTTTTGACGTGTCACTTATGTATGTATATGACAAATCAAGCGAAAACTAATGAATTGATGCCAAGTGTAAAGAACCCATTCAAAGATCCCACATGACTCATTTAAACGTAAAAATAGCATTATAAATTTTAACAGCAGTTGGACATAGGACACGTTCATAATAAGAATAAGTTTATTTAAATAAAATGTTGGAATTAGCATGCCAGTGCGCGCGCGGATCTTTCCATTGTTTTCGCTAAATGACATCAAAGTTGTGGCGGCGATGTGTATTTAGCATGTGAAATAAAAATTGTTTGCTGTTCTTGGAAAAATGTAGGAGTTAACAGGTGTACCAGGCGCGCCTGACGCGGGGTGACGCGCCTTAAATACACTTATTGAGTCAACTTTTCGTTTTAGGATTCAATCCAACCTGAATCTTTTATAAATATGCCATTCATTGAATTGCGCATAAATATAAATTAACAATAATCTAGTTTAATCTACAGATATTCCTATAGTCAATTCAAGTATCGATTTCAAAGCGTTACCATATTTAGTGTGCAACAAAATGACTATGTTCTGAATTAAGTGTGACCAATAAATTCAAAGCAAATGTTACAAAAATCTTTCATACCATGGTGTGTGTGTATGTGTGCGTAATAAATAAATAATTATACCTACTCATACTATAATGGCATCATGGATCAGTACATGAAACAAAAACATTAAATAATTAAGATATCATTCAGTTAACACCAGAATATGTAAACATATAGATGAAAATTATAATAATAATTCATGAAGCTCCAGAGACTTACAAACAAATAAAAAAATATATGATGTGCGAGTCCCGGCCACATTCGAATTTCAAATAAGCGAAGCTCTACACGACGTGGATACCATCAGTCAAAAGATTTCTTCAAACATATCTAATTTTCTTAACAAAAACTCAATTACGAGCACACAAGAAAAGTTTTTCTATTAAGGGTTACACGTGGATGATTATGAAAATTTCATCAGGTCTCGTATTCTGTGATATTTGGCAAGCTCGCTCCCCATGCCCCATGCTATGTAGATCACAAGGACTTATGCTAATGCGCTTGAGCATACCATAAACAGCACCTGAATACTTTATTTATCAGAGTACGTGAAAATCCCGTTAAAGGTGTCACGTTGTCAGAACAAAAAAGGTCGTTATGGAAAAAAGTACAAAATCGACGGAAAACAGTAAAAAATCAGGGTGATATTAAAATAAACGAGACATGCGTGGTGGGTGCGCGGGCGCAGGCGCGGTGTTTGGGTTTCAGTCACGTTCCACGGTAATGACAAATTCGCGACCATTGTTGCTGTTGACTGAGGATTTTTTCAACGTTCAAGGTTTTCATTTTGAGTAACAATACGAACGTGCCAATAGCACATTTTATAGGAATTAATTATGCGAAAAAAAATGTTTTATAAAGAGTTTATCGGCGTTGAGATTGTGACGAGGTCGTGGCTCAGACAATGAATTAATTTCCAATTACTTTTCTAGCTGGCTTGGGTCAGAAGTGAAATCTGTTATCACGGTACTCGCCCTCAAAGCATGGATGCGTGTAATTGCGATAAATACGCCAATTAAACGTTAGCTCGATCCTACGGCTATTAGTCGACAGACGTACAGACGTACCGAGCCACTGTTATTAAAGCCACACTGTTGTCCCACTTTGTAAGCGAACTCACAGCGAACAAAGCCGCTAAGGAAATTGCTTTTCTAGACAAAAGTTTGTCGAAGATGCTTCTGCGCTTTAGAATTTTGCCGTGTTATCAATCAGTGCCAGAACGATGAAGCTTAGAGTTCAAGATTTTCAGAAAGTTTTTAAAGGCTTTTTAGCCAAGCATTTTCAGTTTGTCTGGACAAAAACAAAACAATTTAAACTAGCTTCATTTTCAGAAACCAAAATCAAAACCCGAAAATATTACACCATAGGTACTAGAGGAGCTCGTCGCTAAATAATAACAGCCGCACTGGTCGATCATCAAGGTTAAGCAACGCTTGACGAGGTCGGTCCGTGGATGGGTGACCATTTCAACATACCGAGTTTCCTCCGTGCCTCGGAAAGCGCGTTAAGCCGTTGGTCCCGGCTGTCATTTGAAGATCTCTGACAGTCCTTACGAGTAGTCAGAAGCTTGAGATCTGACACCAGTATTACCAAGGGGTACCGTGTTACACAGTTACTGGGTTGTGGAGCTCAGATAGGCAGTCGCTCCATGTAAAACAATGGTGCTCAGCTAAATCCGGTAAGACTGGAAGCCAACCCCAATATAGTTGGGAAAAGGCTAGGCAGATTGAGGTACTTATAAATCGCGCACACTGTGCCAACTCAGTAACACCGTGGACAAAAACCACGTAATGAATCCTGAACATTTTGTATGACTCGGTCAGCAAATGATTTGAGGTCGCGAGCATTAATTACACCGTCACGCTGCCTCATTAGTGAGTTCATTACCTGAGTAATGGTTGTGTAAACAATAAAGTGATGGGGGAATCACGCG
Source organism: Orthosia gothica (assembly GCA_949775005.1). Lineage (NCBI taxonomy): Eukaryota > Metazoa > Arthropoda > Insecta > Lepidoptera > Noctuidae > Orthosia > Orthosia gothica. Next base: position 4,666,698 of record OX459064.1, on the reverse strand, counting down.
ACGGTGACTTGCACGGATGGCCGTGTTCTTTGCAGACGTATGTGTGTGCGATGTGTACCCGGCACCGCATCCGCTTTCAAAAGTGAGAAATTAACATGCGCAATTATTTTGTAATTAGCAAAACGGACGATGATTTAGTTCAGTAGCCAACCGTGAATAATGTTTACGAATGTTTTTAGAATGAACCTGATGTTGTAACTTATTAAAAAGTGTAATTACTAAATTAATGTGCAGTATTATTCGTGCTCTCAAATATTTAACTATGTACTGTATGATTTGATTGCCCAATTTCTTACAATGTTTATTTACGAAATTACTTTCAATAAGAGAGAATTATTGTGCCAATTTGCTGCAGAATAACGCTACAGGTACAATAATTACAGTTCGCAAATGATTGCTAATTTGACCTCCTAACCAACAATTACAATGACAGTTACCGTATGCTAGCTTTGTTTACATTGTAACATCGTTTGTTTTGTGAAATATTCGAGAAAATTCCAAGCAGATTTTGTGTTTATTTTTTTTCCACGATAGATCACATTACCACTCAGTATGCAGTGAATAACGCATGACTAAAGCAAAATATTCATTCAGAAACAACATAAAACTTATAAATCAATGTTATTATATTATTTTTATAGCCGTTACTGACAATAAAGTCGTAGGCGAGCTTGATTCTAAGAAAATGTTTATGTTCTATTGTATTTTTAATTTATTTATTATGTAAATAGTAAATACAATCATTGGGCGTGTTGGTTTTTCAATAAAAATGTACAATGCTCTATATTGTTGTTTTACCTATCATTTTTATGTATATTCATGTGATTGTAGCCAACAAATATCTAGTTCGTGAAAATAAATTATAGGTGCAAAGTATCACTATCAAGAAAATCGTATTTATGTTTTAGGGTTCCGTACCCAAAGGGTAAAAACGGCATCCTATTACTGAGACTCCGCGGTCCGTCTGTCTGTCTGTCTGTCTGTCTGTCTGTCACCAGGCTGTATCTCATGAACCGTGATAGCTAGACAGTTGAAATTTTTACAGGTGATGTATATCTGTTGCCGCTACAACAACAAATACTAAAAACAAAATAAAATAACAATTCAAGGGGGGCTCCCATACAACAAACGTGTTTTTTTTGCCGTTTTTTACGAAAATGGTACGGAACCCTTCGTGCGCGAGTCCGACTCGCACATAGCCGGTTTTTTAAATGCTCTTCTTTCAAACGTAAATATGGCAACTTTTAAGAATCTAGCTGTTTTCCCAAATCGATTTTCAAAAATAATCGAACACGATTCGAAATTCAAAACTTCCCTCCCTATAATTCTCCAAGTCCGACTCCACAAAATATATTTTTAAACAACAGTTAAGTTGTCCGTAATCGCTAGTTAAAGTAATGAGAGGGTGGTGTAATCCGGCTATCGTGGGCACCGATCGTGAGGAAACACGGAAACACCTGATAATTAGTTAGCTTCGCAGGTGCTTATAGCCCGTCTAGGATCTAGCTGCTGAGCTGGGAAAGCTGGAGTGTGTGATTATCAGGTCAGGTGGGAATACTTGGGCGTAGAGATTTGCGTGTGTTTTTTGCTGGATGCAAAAGCTAGGTTGCTAAAAATCATTTTTCGTTGTTAAAAAAAAAGAAAACGTTTCCTAATTCGACTGAACTTTTTCGTCGCCTGTTCACTTTTAAATTCTTTTTTAATTCATTACGAACTTAATTAAAAATGAACCTGATAAAGATATATAGGTGAATGTGAAATTTATTTATCAGATTTATGGAATACTTTAGAACAATCAAATATTTAAGCCCGCCCCATATGTATTGTAGCATGAGCTTAAACAATCTCGTAGTTAGATCTACTCCTACGCCCTTAGCCCGCTTGTTTAGTTAATAAATCAATTAACTGATCATTGGAAATAACTTTATCATCGTCTATGGCGTTTACGAATATCACAAGCTTCTAAGGGTGACCATCATTTAAACAAGACAATCAACGTCTTGTTTTTAGGGTTCCGTACCCGAAGGGTCCAAATGGAGCCCTATTGCTGTCACTAACGTGTCCGTCCGTCTGTCTGTTAGTCCGTTATCTGACACAATTTTGTTCCGAAGATTTTTTTAACTTCCCTCTGTCCCATGAACATGAAATTTGGTGATAATGTTTATTATTACGTATATTTTATTAACAAATACAAATATATTGAAAAATACGATTTTTTCTTTGGTCCCCAAATGTGTTAAGTTCTACACGCTCTTGGCCGGTTTTTTAGGGTTCCGTACCCAAAAGGGTAAAAATGGGACCCTATTACTAAGACTCCGCGGTCCGTCTGTCTGTCTGTCACCAGGTTGTAACTCATGAACCGCGATAGCTAGACAGTTGAAATGTTCACAGATGATGTATTTCTGTTGCCGCTATATCAACAAATACTAAAAACAGAACAAAATAAGTATTTCGTGGGGCTCTCATACAACAAACGTGATTTTAATTACGTTTTTTGCGATAATGGTACGGAACCCTTCGTGCGCGAGTCCGACTCGCACTTGGCCAGTTTTTACTGCTGCGTCCTTTTGAATTGGTCTAAATTCTCAAATGCTTTATGTACATTTTAAAAGTAAGCTGATATATCCTCCGATAACAAACTAACACTAACAGCAGTATTGTCCACAAAATCACACGGTAACCGTCCAAGGACAAAAACTTCAACAAAGACAATCCCTTTAATTAAAAAACTAAAGTTAAGTCTTAGGGTGACACATGAAGTGGACATGAATAAAGAAACTTCTGAGGGGCACTTTGATTTGATACACTTATTGTAAAGCCCTGCAAAGAACTGGTCTTAAGGACAAAAGGGCCCTTATAATGAGGCCAGCATATTGTATGAAGAGCCCTCAGAACCAAGTCCGATATTCGACAATATGCTTTTTTATAATGGGAGCGAAATTTTTGAGAATTGTTACACTTGGGTGCTCGCTAGAGATTGTATTTAACTGATGGATTTTTGTTTCTTTGTGTGTTTCTTTTATTTGAGTAATGCGTAGTTTGCTTATAGTAGGAAGAGAGCAGTGGTGGGACTTACAAGTTGTAGATTGTGGGGTTCAAACCCAGACAGGCGCTTTACTACATCACCGTGTAAATTATTACATCACCCTCTCAAAAACGGTGAAGGAAAACATCGTGAGGAATCCGGGATGTCATGGAACTAAAAATTTGAAGACATGTGACATCTATCAACATGCACTGGGCCCGCGTGGTGCATTAAGGCCTATTCCCTCTCACAGAGACGTGGCCTGCACGTACAACAGATCAAATGCGAGTCTAAATGCGGCAAAGGGGTCCATTTATCCTATCTTATCCTATGGTAGGAAGATTTTGGAGTTGCTATAGTAACCAAAATATATAGTTACCAAGTAGGAAGATATTAAGTAGTCATCGAACAGCAAGGTTTGTTTGTATTATGTTTTAACGTCAAGTATTAATTAGGTCGTTTTAAGGCAGAACAAGTTACTGAAAAGATTGATTAAGGTAGAAACAGCAGTTGAAAATTCGAAGGAGCAGAATCGAGTCAAAAAACTACAACTTGAAAAAAAGATAAAGATTCTTTAATACCCAATAATAGAGACAAAAACCAAAGCTCGATTTTTGAACCAAATCCTCAAACAACGAACGAATTAAAAAAAATAAGGAAATTCAATCTAAATCACAGCGACCGTCCACTTAAGTCCTAAACGAGCCCCGGCGTGAACGACACTTCGTCATGAAATAATAGACAATAATACGATTCTAATACCCAATATCCCGTGTTAGAGAACAAATGTAGACGTGTACATCCTTATTGCATTAGCGTTCGCAGACGAATCGTTGAATCAGATAACAATCCCTGTGGGGACCCAATCTGGACTATTTAGCGCGACGGAATGGGCTCAATTAGGATCTGGCGGATATGCGGGCCCCTTACTAGCGGGACCCGTGAGCGCTAAAATGTTGCTTTGGTGAAGTGTGTATCACACGAGTTTGTAGATTGAAATGTTGTTGATACTGATGTTTCGTTTCCTGGTGATTACTTGAGCATTGAGTTGTTTATGGTCAAGATAACGAGAAAAATTTAAGATGGGTGTGGTTTTTGTCTTAGTTCTTCTGAAAGCGATAATTCATAGGTAATTAAAAAAAATTGTAGTCGCTACTAAAGTTGTCAAAAAATAAAAGGCTCGTTTTGACAGCTATAAAAATACTTAATAATAATTAAACTTGATGCTTGCGAATGATACTCGTTGTTATAGTGTGTGGGTAACATAGTAATACATTACTATGAATTATAATTAAAAGATTATGAATTTGATTTTTCAATTTCTTACGTAGGAAGTTATCGCGGCATGTAAAATGAGTAACGTCAACGGACTTCTTAGATTGTGACGACTTTAGTGAATTTTTTGCAGAAAGCTACAAAAACTTTACTAATATGAATATTGAAAACATTTAAAAATGTTTGTAGCTTGGACAACTTTCGCAATATTGTCACACAACGTTCTTAAAATATATAGTTACAAGCTGTTCCCCGCGGCTTCGCTCCCGTGGGCCGCCCCACAGGACCCGTTTTCAGGATTAAAAAATAGTCTATGTCACTCAGGAATTATGTAGCTTTCTATTGGTGAAAGACTTTTTTAAATCGGTCCAGTAGTTTCGGAGCCTATTCGGTACACACAAACAAACAAAAAAATCTTTCTTCTTTATAATATTGGTATAGATTGTTGGAAACACCCGTATAGCCACACTGGCCACACCCTGTTGCAATCACAGTTTTGCTCCTCCACAGACCAACACCCTGTGAAGATATAATAATGGAAATTCTAATTGAAACTAGCAGCATTTTAGGCATTCAAACACCGAACTAACAGTGATTCCCGCTCCGATTAGCGTAGGAACGATTTCGACGACAATCAACAGCGTTCAACCGTTAAAACATCACTCGAGATTTGGCTCGGATTTATTAGGATGAACTTTAATACTACGACTTAAGGAGCTTATTGTTTTGACACCTAGTTTCGGGTCTTAGGGACACTGAAGAGAGTTGAGAAGGCAACGCATGATGCGAATATGAAAAGTCGGTAATCAGTGTATCGATAACAAGTGGAAGAAAACGAATGTATTCAGAGCATTTTTTTTTTAATACGTTTCGTCTCGCAGTTCGATCAAAGTGACTGAGGGACTCCCCTGTAGAGACTAATCTCTTAGCCTCCAGCCAGGCTCAAAAAACTAAACCTAAGTGACAACGCTGAGGGCTACCCCAGGTGGAGTCGAACCTCGGCTCAGGGCGTCGCTGGGGGACAACTAAGACTGGATCTAATAAAGTGATTCTACCATCCGTTCGGAAAAGTCTACGTGGAGAAGAACGGACAAGAAACTCCAATTATAATCTAACTAAACTTTAACTATGGCACAGCAAAACGCGGGCTGGCTTCATAAATTGACAGGGACGTCGCGACCGGCTTCAGCAGCGAAGACGGAACGAATACGGTCGTTTTTGTGTTCTATGTGTATCACAGTGTTCGTACTAATTACGAACCCATTGACCGTCCTTGTAGACAAGTCTATCAAGTTCCCTAGTGATGCATTCGTACCTCGAGAAGATGGCACTGCATGAAGCGCGGGTGAGAAGGCCTGCATTTCGGATTTCTGCATCCAGAGCACGGGCCTGAAGATTCATCCAAATGGAATACGCCCTGAATATATTTTCAGCTCAAAGAGTATCGAACCCCTAGAAATCCTATATATAGCCTCCATATTACCAAGATTCTACGTTCTCGTAAGTACGTCCACGGTCTTGTTTATTAGGGGCACAGCAAATATCATGTATATGTGTAAATCTATTCGATTAGTTAATAGACGGATGTTCTAGTACTTGTCCTAATATTTATACAGACCCATAGTGATGTTATGCAAAGCGAGCTCTGGAACAATGTAGGTACTTGCTCTGAAAACTTTCCATGACGAATTAAGTAAATCTTGCCGCTGTTTATCCGTCATAAATTCATCTCACAGTCAAATCTGTAAGGTAATTTGTGACGATTTTGTAACTCATTTAATGTGCAAGGAATATAAAGTATCTACTACTGTATAGTCAGACCGTTACGCTGTTGTGGAATCCGTAGCAAAACCGAAATTATTTCCAAGTTTTCGAATATTTTTCGTCTAGACCTCTTTCTATTATTTTTATCCCGTATAGTGGCAAACAACGGCCCATCTGATAGTACTAGGTTACCGCAGCATATGACCATCTGTAGTATAGTTCTCGCCAAACTTCTTGGACGCCCTGAAGTTGACTAAAATGCCTGCGCAGTAGTAAATCTCATACAAAAACAGCAACGTTTCGTGCTTGGCGCATCGGCAAGCCAACTTCAGGGCGGCCCTGAATTTTGGGGTGCACTATACCAGGGATACCTACCACAGGTGACTTTTTGAAGAGGACTCTGAAGCTCTAAGTTTCCCATTTCTCGCAGAAAGACAAAACAAAATAACAAATAATTTGTTTATTTTATTACAATTGTATTGTTATGGTTTTCTCCTTTACAAAATCTAGACCCTAATTGGCAACATTGTGGATGGAATTGCTTGATACAACATTCTGTAATAACGTGTTGAATTTAAATCTATAATATAAAAATGAATCGCAAAATGTGTTGGTAAGCGCATAACTCAACAACGCCTGGACCAATTTGGCCAATTCTTTTTTTTAAATGTTCGTTGAAGTTCAAAGATGGTTTTTACGGGGAGAAAAATTCTAATAATTGCCGGGAAAAAATAAAAACAGCCCTTTTCTTTTTCCCATACAAAAGTTTTCTAAACTAAAACATAGTCAATTTGTAATTTATTGCTATTGTATATGCTATTTTTGCTTTGTGTAGGGTAGAGGGTAGGGTAGGGTAGTGTAGGGTAGGGTAGTGTAGGGTAGGGTAGTGTAGGGCAGGGTAGTGTAGGGTAGGGTAGTGTAGGGTAGGGTAGTGTAGGGTAGGGTAGTGTAGGGTAGGGTAGTGTAGGGTAGGGTAGTGTAGGGTAGGGTAGTGTAGGGTAGGGTAGTGTAGGGTAGGGTAGTGTAGGGTAGGGTAGTGTAGGGTAGGGTAGTGTAGTGTAGTGTAGGGTAGGGTAGTGTAGTGTAGGGTAGGGTAGTGTAGTGTAGGGTAGGGTAGTGTAGTGTAGGGTAGGGTAGTGTAGTGTAGGGTAGGGTAGTGTAGGGTCGGGTAGGGTAGGGTAGGGTAGGTAGTGTAAGGTAGGGTAGGTAGGGTAGATAAATGTTCAGTGTTTTTATGGCAAAACAAAGTTTGCCGGGCCAGCTAGTATTCTAATAAAATTGAGAACAAATGAAACGGGAGTTTTTAGACCACTAAGCCTTGTGTTTATGGATTAAGGATTTTAGTCAGAACCAGGGTCGGGCTATGAGGAAACGGGGGCAGGGAGCGCCCTATGTTTTCCTTTTTGATGATACATTATCTTTAGAAGCACTAGAACCCTCAAAAAATGCTCAAAATTTCGCTGTCAACAGAGGCTTAGTGTACAAATTTGACAAATATAAATGAAAAAAGGAAACATAGGGGCATAGTATATATCTTATTTTACCAGTGTATGGATCTTTTAAATTGGTCCAATATTGGAGGAGGAAATAGATGAGAGCCAAACCTCGAATTATGACTTTTTACTTAGGAAATTCAGTCGGCGCTCTCTGCCCATATTTCCTCTTAAGAATTTAATGAAAAATGATCTGCTTATGTCCCTCGAGTGCTTCTCGCATCCAGCGAACTCCAGTAGTCTTCATCAGGTAATTGCTTACAGAACGGATGGTAGATCAGGCCGATAGGTTTGACCTGTTCACCTCGTACCGGAAGAACCCGGAAATGACCTGATGTAGAGATATTCCTATGATAAAAGTTGCTAATCTGACTATCAAAGTGCGCCGGAGTAGCAGCGTCGCGCTGGCTAGAGCTTATTCATTATATTATTGTAATATGATATACGGACGTCGGCTCTCGTCCGATTTCTCTTATAATGCACGTAACTTTGTGTTATCTATAAAATTAGAATCGTCAAGTGGTTTCCATATGAGATGTGACAGGCACCGTATGTTTTAATAGATACGGCGGAATTGATTCGCTTATTGCACGTACGGCAAATACCTAGCAACTCTACAAGCCTTCTAAAACGTTCTGTCTGTATTTTCAAACGATTTCGAAAAGGAGGTTTTCAATTTGACTGTATGTTTTTGTATATTTGTTACACGATTACTCTGCGAATTATGAATCGATTTTCATGAATCATTTTTTTATTTGAAAGCTGGTACATGTGGTCCCATTTAAATTTGATCAAGATATGACGAGAAAATTTTAAGTTAACCTTAATAATGAGTATTTTCATGGTAATTTAAGTTACCAAAACTAAAATAAGAAAAAAAAAAAAAACAACTGCCAAAACAAAACACTACAAAGCGAAACATAACTTTCTTTTCGGAAGTCTGTGTCTTTGGTACCGATTTTTTTTTGACAAAAAGTTCTTGCTTATGTATTTGGTTATTTTTAGATTTGATGGTGGTGATCATTCTGAAGACGAAGATTTAGAGAAGAATTACCAAGACAGTGGAAGGTGAGGCTTGTCGTATGTAGATACTGATTAGGGTTTGGGTGGAGTATTTCTAAATTAAAAAGTCATATCTGTTGAGTAAATAAAAACTTCCTCATTTAACAGCACAGAACAGTGGATATTCAGTCCTGTCTCCTATCATATAGCAACCTTCCTCTTTAAGTCACTCTTGCATCCTAATTCAGCCTACTGTTCGGCTGCCTGACAACTCGTGTAGTGTAGTCATGCAAACTGCAGGCCATAGACAAGTGTAATTCTATCGTCGCAACCGCGAAAATTGTATGACATTGACAAGCGATATCGAAAAATCACGTGATTAATACGTTTCATTTTGACGTTTCGACTATCGCCTTCACTGACATCGAATGCCACAGAGTCTCAGGTAATTCATAATATTTTAAACTTTTTCTGCTTATTATTAAGCCATCACGAGGTAAGACAGTTTGATCATAATGAGCATTGTCTGAAGAAGTTTCCGTTATATCTCCAACACTTTTATGCGAGTGGAACAGTGTGTTTAAACTAGTATAGTTGACAGTTACGAGTACCGAATCTTATAAGGTAAATAGTATGTGTTACCGAATAACTAACGTAGACAACGATTTAACTTGTAGGAAGTTCAATTTATTTATAGAACGTTGTAGTAGAACTTTCTGTGAGGTGTCATAAACAAGTTTTGATACTTTACAAATCAAATCGGCATTTTATTGAAATGGAAATTGTTTTTTATTTTATTTTTTGATGGCAATTAACTAGAATTTTACGGACATTAAAACGTTTTCATGGATTATATTTATTTTGATTAAATAATAAAATAAATATTAGGTAACGGTATTTACAAGCCAATAGATACCAATCAATTACCCTGGCCAATTTATAGATGACTGGCTGTCATCTTCTATTTCAAATTTGGAATAGGTCTATAATAAGTTCTAGCAGTGAAAATCGAATCTTATTGTTGTGATTTCCATTTTTAAACGCCTTCAAAAAAAGGGAGGCGATTCTCAATTCGTCGGAATGTTTTTTTCTCTTTTCCCCGATTACACAAAGACGCCAGAACCGACTTGGAAAATTCTTCTTTCGTTTGAAAGGGTATACTTCCCAGGTGGTCCCATGGCCATAAGGTCAGGATCTGATGATGGGATCATGGAGAAATCGAGGCAACTCTTCAAATATCATTGGCTAACATATAGCGATTTTGGTGTTTACATTAACAATGCAATCATTTGCACTCAGAAAGTATAATTTTGTGTAGTGGAAATGATGAAGAAGAACACAGATGGCCACTAGAACTCCTTAATGATAAGTATGTCAAATACTTATAAATCAATCTATCCTGGTCGTGTTTGGGCTTATTGGAATCGTCATGGGAGTTTTCCTTGGCTTTAAATAATGTTCATGGTAATTGGAGGTACCTATCAAACTTAAAAAGAGATAAATTAAAAGTTTTTTAACAAAAATATTAAACCGAACCTTTCAAAATAAAACACCACGTAGCGCAAAATAATTTTATTTTCCGAAGTCGATGTCGAAAAACGGAAAACAATAGATACAAATAAACCGACTTCGGCAAGAAAGTTATTTTTCGCTTAGTAGTGTTTTGTTTTGGAAGTCGGTTATTTTTTTTTTTATATACAACAATGGTCTGAACAACCGAACACACAATTTTTTACTCGTCTACGAATGTGTCTAAATATTAACTAGATAAATATGACAGACGCGTCACTTCGATCAAGATTGTTTGGACAGCGTCTATTGTATGAACGTGACACCGATCATCACCATCAGATGCCAGATTTTCCATCACGTTTCGATTATATTTTTGTATCACGGGTTTATAGTGTGGTCCCATATCATGTTGTTTGTCACAGTTTCTGTATGTATCACCTTTGTTCCTACTTGACTGTATTTTATTTATGTACTTATTTGGGTCATTCTCCGTGTTCGCGATTTTCAGATGAAGATGCTGTTTATAAAGTTATATCTGGTTTAGTATAATGTGTTAAACGTTTTGTGGGGCAAGGAACTGAAAATGAATACAGTTTCAGTAGGTTGCCGTAAAATAACATACAATTTTGTGTCATTTAATGCAGGTGAAAGTTAACGTCAGTTAAAATAACAAACAAATACTAATTCAAAACTTAATTTCCTCTATTGCAAATTGCAATCAGCGAAAAAACAAAACAACTGCATAAAACTAAATAAATGTTCGCCATTAAAGTTTCCTTATTTAACCCGCTGAGCGCGGTTATCGCGAAATATAATTAAGGTGTAACCTCAATAAGCAGCAATGCGAAGACTTCATTCCTAGGTATTTATAGTGGTAATGAAAATATCGGGGCGGGCCGCACGAGCGCGGTAACCACCGCCGTGCTAGAATGTACCACTTTTGTTACCTTTGCCTATGTTGATACTGCATTTTTCTTTTAAATGTTCCTATGACACTTTATTTAAATTAAGAACATTAAGATTATTCTTTTTTTTGTGTTTGTTATTTGAATTAGGAATGATAAAATTCTGTGTGATTTGATACTGCATTTTTCTTTTAAATTTTCCTAAGACACTTTATTTATATTAATAATTCTTTTTTTTTGTCTTTGTTATTTGAATTAGGAACGATAAAATTCTGTGTGATGGTTTAGAGGCGATTAAAAGTCAAGATATATCGAAGCTTGGGATAGTCTTTTTGTTAATAAGTAAGGCCTTTTGTTTCAGAAGTAGATTCATATGAATTAATTGCGAAAAACGTAAAAACTTCAAGCAACGATACATCTTTGCTAAGTCTCGCAGGGCTTTTTAGTTTTTGCTTACAAGCTGGGAGGTGTGTAGAACTCTTTCGAATGTATTGGTGATTGCAGTAATAGTTTAGAGACAGTTTATTAGAAGATTCATAATAGGTCTCTTTGCAGATGTCTTTGATCCGCTAAGCTTGAGTTGCTTTTGTTTTTGACTCTTTGTATTTACTTTAAGGAGAGTGGAGGCATGGTGGAGACCCTTGCCAAAAAGTGTGGAAATGTAAGTTGAGATTTTTTTTATAAAGAATGGAACATCAGTATACTAATAACATTTAAGCAGATCTCGAGAACGTTGTCAAATGAAGTGTCCTAACCTTGAACATACTTCTTATGTAATTGGTAGTCGATACAATCTCAGTAATACAGTAAATAGGTTAAGTGGCAGTTATTTATAGCAGCGTTTATGATACTGACAGAATTTACGATAGTTCAGAAGCTGTGTGATAGCTGCCTGTCTTTTGCGTAACATTTTGTTGATGATATCTTTATTTAAGTAATCTGAGTTACAGGCTATTGACTATCTTATTTCAGCAGATGTATGGAGAATTGAGGAGTTGGATAGCAGCTTAACATCTCGTGTGTTTGTACCAGCAGTGAATTGCTGTAGACTAATAAAGATGAAGATCGAAAATTCAAAAGTATATTTAGAAAATGGAAATTAAATTTTAAATTAAATTAAAAAGAGAAAGGGAGGCCTTTGTCCTACAGTTGAACGATTCAGGCTGAAAATAAATATATAATCTTTATAAAAGCGGCGGTATATGCGCTTTTATAGCTTTTATAAAACATTAACAAAACATTTATAAAAAAGATAAGTGTAAGTACTATTGTACTTACACTTAGGTATCTTTATAAATGTTTTGTTCTATAATTATTTAAGTGGTGTACAATAAAGTTTATAACAAATAGGTATTATTGGAAAATTTTGTTACTGTGAAGATTTTAATTATTTTAACTTATCCCGTTTTTTGATTTAACTTTTTTTATTTATACCTTTTTAGTTAGTTTTTTTCGAATTAGATACATTTAAACATACAAGTGTTATATATTTTTTTAATTAAATAATAGCATTTAAGTACCTGAATAGGTATATTATTATGTTTGATTTTGTATGGATCAAGCTTTAGGTAGGTACCTTTAATTTAATTACCTATGTTTGAATTTATGATATGCTGCAGCCATTCATTTGCTGTTCTAGAGCTTATTAAGGGTATAAAAATTATAAAGATTTGATTAAGTTTATTGATTGATTGAATAGATTTGAATGACCTATGTTAGATAGGACCATATCGAGTACATTATCTACCTATGCAAATACCTAACTATGTGTAATAACACGGGCAAGTCAATCAAGAGTACAAAAATAAGTATGCGAATATGGAAGTCAAACTAACTATGATAAAGATGGCGGAAATAAAATGGTAATTATCTATAAGGTCAATAAAGAAGAAGTCAAGTAGGTACCTACTCCTTTTGCCCAAAAAAAATGGTTTTCATTTGCTTAGAATGGCCCACAGTTGGGCTAAGGCCTTCCCATATATTTCCAGACTTATAGGTTCACAATAAACGAATAAACTTTTAACCCCGTAAAACAAAATGATTTATATTATTCACAACTTTTTTAATAGAAACACATTCAATCAATCTGCCTAGCCTTTTCCAACCTTCATTGAGGTCGGCTTCCAGTCTAAGTACCAGTGTTTTACATGGAGCGACTGCCTATCTGACCGCCACAACCCAGTCACTGGGTAACACGATACCTCTTGGCTAGACTGGTGTCACATCTAAGGCTTCTGACTACCCGTAACGACTGTCAATGATCTTCAAATGAAAGCCGGGACCAACGGCTTAAGGTGCTTTCCGAGGCACGAAGGAAACTCGGTATGTTGAAATGGTCACCCATCCACGGACCGACCTCGTCAAGCGTTGCTTAACCTTGAAGATCGACCCGTGCGGCTGTTATTATTTAGCCACGAGCTCCTCTAACTCTAACTAACGCCTACATTATCAACATAAAAAAATTAAAGCTTTAGTTTATTTAAGTTAAAAAAAAACAAGACCCTGTAAATAATTCTGATATAAAAACGTGAATGAATTCACCAGTGCAGCTGTTATTATTTAGCCACGAGCTCCTGTTAATAGAAACACATTATCAACTAAAAGTAGTTGACAACATTCTCTAAAATGACAAGAGAATTATCTAAAGAGCATAGCGGAACAAACCACCGTCACGACAAGCTCGGTTCAAATAATTACCGCTAATCCGCTGTTTCTCTTTGTTAGACAAACGATTAAAATAATTATCACGACTTTAATAATCTGAAATGAGACGTTTTCTTCCCCATTCTGTTATAAGCAGGTACAGTTGACGAAGGAGTTAAGTGGGCATGGTGACAAGCTACTTACCTACTTTCTCATTTAAAGGAATTTGTCGTTTGTGTCCTGAATCCTAACCATCATTTGTAAGCGAATGGTACCTATCTAACTATGTGCTAAAAATATGATTCTACTGAGTAAAACAACGCTTCAGGATGGGCAGTCAATATTTAGGTGTGCATCATATAGAAGACAAAAACATTTTCTGAAGCTCCTAAATACAAATGGGACAAGAGCAGTCTGAATATTTAGATAACAGTTCTTAAACATCCACCACTCTAAAGGAGCCCGAAGGATACTGCAACCAACGCTCATCAAATCATACTTCCTACTAATAAATGCTCGTATTTGGAGCTCAGTTTAGAGGACAAAACTTGGACCACGGGTAGATCTTGATCTGAACACCAGACCAGACTATTAATACGTTACCTTTAGCAAGTTCCTGTGGGATAATTTGCTTTTGCGGGTGAAGACACTTGCAAAAGTTGTTGTGATAATGTAAGTAAACACTACACTAGCAACAAGAATTGAGTATCCTTTACCTGCAGCCTTATTGCGTAATGATTTCGGCAAGGCAAAGAATATGAATAACCGTTTTTTAGGGTTCCGTACCCAAAGGGTAAAAACGGGACCCTATTACTAAGGCTCCGCGGTCCGTCTGTCTGTCTGTCTGTCTGTCTGTCACCAGGCTGTATCTCATGAACCGTGATAGCTAGACAGTTGAAATTTTCACAGATGATGTATTTCTGATGCCGCTATAACAAAAAATTCTAAAACAGAATAAAGTAAATATTTAAGTGGGGCTCCCATACAACAAACGTGATTTTTGCGCCGTTTTTTTGCGATAATGGTACGTAACCCTTCGTGCGCGAGTACGACTCGCACTTGGCCGGTTTTTTAGGGTTCCGTACCCAAAGGGTAAAAACGGGACCCTATTACTAAGGCTCCGCGGTCCGTCTGTCTGTCTGTCTATCACCAGACTGTATCTCATGAAACGTGATAGCTAGAGAGTTGAAATTTTCACAGATGCTGTATTTCTATTGCCGCTTTAACAACAAATACTAAAAACAGAATAAAATAAATATTTAAGTGGGGCTCCCATACAACATACGTAATTTTTTTGCCGTTTTTTGCGATTATGGTACTTGGCCGGTTTTTTTTTATTTACATCGCGTCTTTCATCTCGCATATGATTGGTCGATTTTTCATAATCATTGCCTTTTGCCTTGCCGAATTAATTATGCAATAAGGCTGCACACTAAACAATTTAGCCGTCTGTACCATAATGACGGAGCAACACAGCTACATTGTCGCTAATAATCAGTTTGCAACATCGCTAATAAACCCGCACTCGTGCTTATTAGCAAAATAACTCATTACGTTGTTGTCTTAAATATTAGTTAGATTAATTGGACATTGAGGGCTGTTCAGCAGTTCATTAGTAAAGTATCTCCTAGTAAGTGGTAGTTTCCTTTAGACTTTGTATGTGGTCGTTATTTTTGTTGTTGGAACTTGGAAAGTAGAGTTTATTGTGAGAATGTTTTGAGTAGCGTAGTTTTGTGAAACTAAATTGGTACCGGCGGTATATAGGAGAGCAGTGGTGGCCCAGTGGTATTGGCCGCGAATAACAAGTTGTAGGTCGTGGGTTCGGAACCAGGCAGTCGCTTTACTTTGTGTAAATTATTTCATCACCACTGCTCTCAAAACGCTGAAGGAAAACATCGTGAGGAAACCGATATATTCTAGAACCAAAAAATCTCTCATTTATAATTTGTTAGCTCTGCCAACCATTGCGCAAGAAACCGTTTGTCATCGAGTATACTGCATAGAGTAAGCGAGATCGTATGATGCGACAAACGTAAGCGAATGAAAGAGACAGTTATACCCGCTGTGAGTATCATATGATTAGTTAAAAAAATCCATAGAAAGTTCATCATTATCATTAATACTAATATTATAAAACTGAAGAGTTTGTTAGTTTGAACCCACTAATCTCAGGAACTACTGGTTGGAATTGAAACATTCTTCTTTTTTTGGATAGTCCATTTATCGAGGAAGGTTATAGGCTATATAACATCACGCTACGACCAATAGGAGCGGAGCATACATGAAAAATGTTGCAAAAGTCTTCCTTTTTCAGAGCTTCCGTTGCGTGCGCTGCGTAAACGGTTTAAGTTACGCAACAATAATGTATGAAGGGTAGGTAGGTAGCCTGTTGACTGGAGCGAAGCCGCGTGGGACAGCTAGTATTAGATATAAGTGAGGATGAAGCCTGTAGCTCTATAGAATAAGTTTGAAGCGGCAAACACACTTTGTTTCTAATCCATATAACTAGGAGATACATTAACTTGTTCGGTGGTCAGTAAACGTGGAAATGGTCATTAAGTTAACTATGTAATGGCGATTTGTGGCTACAACAAGAATGTTTTAGTACGTTACTTAGTTTTATACTTTTAAACTGTCAGGGGCGTAGTTACCTACGTCTTTATTAAGTTAAATGCTCATTGAGTAGGAAGTGTTAAGGTTGCCTTAGCCGATCATTCTTCCATACAAACGTAGTCTGGCGATTACTCCGCTGTTTGACAGTATAAGTTCAAAATTAAAAATAGTATACATTCGTCTCATCATTATCTAGCACTGTATGGAAACAAAAATGTAAAAAAATATATATTTGAAAGTTATGAGCGTCGAAAGATCCATATTTCTAAACTAATTTTAACGCATCTTCTTCATCTCATAAATACCATAAGAAGAAGTCAAATTGCAAAACGGTTACCATACAGGGATAGATTAGTAGTTCAAAAATGTAAATAATTTTATTTTGAACAGATACACTTTAGTCGTTTTTTCATGATACCCATACTCCCAAGTGTCTGTTTATGAAATTTCACGCGCTCGTTTTCGTCCTAAATCATCATCCATTTGTATGTATGTAGGTGTGTTCGGGTCAACTCTTGCAACTGATTTTTAAAGCAGTTATCCTCCACCGATTAAGATGAAATTTTGCATACACGTTTAGTTTGGATGACAATGCATGGTTAGCTAAGTGACGTTATTCTAAATCCAATATGGCGGACGGCCCAAGATGGCGGACTAGTTATTTTTTGTGCACTGCCATGATACATATTAAACGAAAGGGTTTGCTGAGAATACGAAAAAAGCTTGTTTCAAAAAGTTTATTTAATGAATAATTTTATTCGCCAATTAATATCTAAACTGCTCACGTAGTTAGTGACTAATGTTAAAAGTTTTTAAAGATATTTATCCTGTTTCAAGCATGCCAAATATCACTGCCAGTACAGGACGAGATGATAATACGAATGATCTTATTTACCTAGTTACTTAAGTAGGTATATAGTAGACTTTTATTATTGCAAATAGGCTTGTGTTTGAACTCAGTTCCTCCTAATGATATGGTCATGTTTTTATCTATCATGTAGTTCTACAATTTCGGTATCTACTCATTATGCCTTAAAGTTACACTAGTTGAAAATTCTTCCATACAAACGTAGTCTAGCGATTACTCCACTGTTTGACGATGTACGTTCAAAAACAAAAACAAAACAATTTGTCTCATCATTATCTAGCTCTTTATGGAAACAAAAAAGTAAAAAAAATATATATATTTGAAAGTTATGAGCGTCGAAAGTTCCCTAGTTCAACACTAATTTTAACGCATCTTTACTAGTCTAATACCAGGAAAATTGCAAAACGGCCTTCATACAGGGATAGATTAGTAATTCAACAATGCAAATAATTTTATTTTGAAAATATACATTAAGTCGCTTCCATGATATCTAGACTCCCAAAGGTCTGTATAAAAAATTTCGCGCGCTCGTTTACGTCCTAAATCATCATCCATTTTGATGCAAATTAGCAAAAGTGCTAATTTGTACGCGAACTGGTTTCTTACTGCTCATCACAGCATCTATCTCTTTTGCACGTGTTGTCGGATGAGATAGCATGCATTTTAACCTCGCGCACAAAATAGTTCGTGCCGTCGTCGACTAGGGGATCCATAAGGTGGCTGAACTGATCCACTTACAGGCGTGTTATAATAATTCTTTATGAATTAACAGGTTCATTCTACATTGTAAAAAACAACTGACTGCCATCAATCATTTTACCAAAGATTATTACTAAGAAAAAAAACTGACCAAGTGCGAGTCGGACTCGCGCACCGAGGGTTCCGTACAAACCTCAGCTTAAAGGTATTATAGACCTGAGTATTTGATATGAATTTCAATTTAATACCTCTACGCGTTCATGAGGAAAGGGGTAGTAAGTTTAAAATTATTAAAAATATTTTTATTATATGATGTAACTAAAATTTTTTGCAATTTTTCCTTTATCTGTGCTATAAGACGTTGTTTCGTACCAAATTTCAAGATTCTGAGTTCATGTGAAGTACCCTGTAGGTTTTGATTCCCTTGCGAGTGTAGAAAATTTGCGGAAATTTGCGGCATAAACGGCTGTATCTTTTGATTATGTTGGCTTAGAAGTTTGATTTTTTCATAGCTTTAAGGGACAGTAGAGACGAGAGTATTTGATATAAATTTCAGCTTGATACCTCCACGCGTTCCTGAGAAAAAGGTTTTTGACAGACAGTCGGGCGGACATCAAAGTGATCCTATAAGGGTTCCCTTTTTTTCATTTCAAGGTACGGAATCCTAAAAAGCGTCATTACACATGTGTTGTTTATAAGTATACAAGCGAATAAATGAGCTCCAAATGACGTTTGATGATAAAATGACTTGACAAAAATCATCCATTGTTATCGATACGTCGTGATGTCGCTTTGATTAGAAAACTAACTACAGGTATATAGGTAACGAATGTGGCGTTCGTCGCATCACAAATCAATTTCTCAAATTGAAACATGACTGCAGATACAAAGCTTGTTTTTTCGTTTCTGCCTGGCCCCCATTGACGTCGGTGATTGAACTTCTAATTGGCAATGAGAACTGTCATCGGTCACGGTGGCTGCAGTGGTCACGATGCTGGCAACCAATGGCCACAGCTGGCCCAGCAACGGCCACATAGGCACAGTATAAATATGGACGAACAGTACGGAAACTACCTACAAACGGACGGCACACTCTTACAAACATGCGCATCGACGAGACCCTTAAGTCATGGTAAAGATAATTAACAGTATTCTATCTTCATACAAACAAACGGTCGGAACGCGCTTCGAGTTCAGCCAACACTCGATACACTACAGTCATAAACAGTCACGAACGGTTGGATGGTTTTGTAAGCAGTAAGCGTGCGATTTGTGAATATTTGATTGACATACGTACAACTACTTATTTACTTAATATGGCAGAGAGTAATTATAGACTATATTGTGCTGTTTTTGGTTGCTTGAATTCTTCTATAACGCATCCAGAGATAACATTTTTAAATTACCTGGAACCTCCGAAAGGCAAGACTATAAAAACAAAATGTATACCTAACCTATCTACTACTAAGTTATTTGTTTCTTTTTTTAATAGGTAGGTATTTCGCTTTTTCAACCGAGTAAAATACCTGGATTAATAAATAAATCAGTGGATAGGGTGATAATGACTTTATGACACATGAGTGACCTACTTACGCTCGGGTTAAAAAAAAAACTAGTAAGTAGGTAGTTTCCTAAGCTAGGCTATCTACTTACTTATGTACTTAGCTACTTACATATATTATTTAACTAGACAAAATATCATTTTGAAATGATTACCTATGAGATTAATAAATGATTAAAAATAAGTATAATAAAAAATAATAATATTTACCTCAGATTAGAGAAAATCTGAGATATTTACTTTCATAAAACTAGAAAGAAACTCAAGTAGGTAGAGGCGGACGGCCCTAACGCGTGTTTTTGTGACGCACGCTTGTAGGAATTTATTTCAAGGACAGGGCCGAGTCACAATACTGTTAGATATCTTTACCGTGCCTAAGCGGCCCGCACTACTGACAGCATCGCGAAAACTGCTCAGAGGTCTTCGCCGATGCGCATGTTTGTGTGAGTGTGCCGTTTCGTGCGTTTGTAGGTAGTTTCTGTACTGTTCGTCCATATTTAGACTGTGACATAGGTGACAGTTTTGAACGCAGACCAATCTAACTGTCCGATACTGAACAATGTATTACGAAACTAATTTTTCCTCATGAGCTATTTTGTTTTCTATTATCAAGACTAACTGTATCTTCTTTATGAGGTTTAAATGACCGCTAGAAGTACCTAACATCACTCAATCTAGATTCACCAGTTGATAGCCAGAGTTGATGTGAAAATTACTACGGACACGCTAATAACCAAATTAGTTTTACCTATTATGATTAGGAATTTCCCGACGACTACGTCAAATTTATAAAATTGAATGTTATGTGACGTAATAGAAAACTAACCACTTTCATTGTAACAAGGTGATTGTATTATTTTTGAGGCTGTTCGTTAGTTTGCGAATGCCCAGCCGATTACCGATGATACTGGGTAATCAGAAGCACACAAGCCCTCCTAGACAAGTTACAAACGTTTCGTATCGAATCTCTTTCTACAATCGTTAACGCCTTTTATTTGTATGGTCTCTAATAGGGTTGCCAGAACAGAAAACGAAAATATCTGAACAAAATTTGAAAATGTCGGGATTTTGAGGTTGTTGTCGGGAGAAATAATTAAAGAGTTTTTTTTTTTGTAAATTAATTGGTTAAATATTGATGAAACATAACTTATTTAACTGTACTTAATTTTAAAGTTCCAGATGTATTTGGCATTAAACTGTACTAATTACCAATTTAGGAAAATATTTTAAATTCAAACAATTTACTTCAAAGTTCAGTCTATTTACTAACTCAGCATTAACTATATCAAAAGCCATATAATTTATCTCTTTGGCAATCTTAAATCTATTAACAGTAATGCTTACAGAAATTGTTAACCCAAATGATCTGAAAGAAAGAACTTTAAAAGAATTTGTTTGTCTGGAGATTTTGAGTTTTATCGGGAGTCCTTTTAAAATGTCGGCCGAATCCAGACGATTCCCGACCATCTGGCAATCCTAGTCTCTAACCACGTGACTTAACATTCAGATGAGTCTTTCCCATAGATCGATTCGTTTTCTACTGGCCTTATCGATTGTAGATTGTCAACTTTGCTACAGGTGAAGTAATGTTTTAGAATGATACTTTAGCGTCATCTTCAACGGATCGTGTCGCCGGCTCACATGCATTTCCTACATCACTCTTAACGGTGTTAACTCATTACCGGGCGACGTTGTCTCAACTATTTGAGACACAAGATGGCCTCCGCTGTAAATTACCATATTTTTAGTAAAATTGACACTTTGCCATTATCTACCGGTCGGGCACCGCAGTGGAGTCAACGCCCTCAAACCATCCGGATCTAATTACGTACTGCCATTAACATTGCGGAGGCGGCACGTCGGCCTAGGAAATGGAATCGAATCATTAGTAGTTTGATTACAAAAAAGGCTTAATAGAAATATAATAACGTCCGACGGAGAAGAAATTGTAAAAAGATTGTAGAGCGATCCAATAATTGGTGGTTATTTGTCGATACGGTTTGGAGCGGGTAATGGGTTGGGACGCCTCGACGTGACTCCAGGGCGTACTGGACAACCTCCCCTCTCCCCGCGCCTTCAATCCTCACGGTCATTATTGTTTAAAAAGATTTGCAGATAGCTTTCGATCAATATATGTATAGGTACTTAAGGCGGTACCCCGAGCAAAACGCCGCGCAAGCCGTTTTTTATGCTGTTTTTAGGAGCTATCTACTCGTTATTTAAAAAGAAATATCAATTAATAAAAATACATTAAAATTCTACATAATATTGATTCTAAAATGGTAGATTTAGTTTCTTTTTTAATGTTGTGTATATTTCACTAATCTCCTTCCAAAAAAACATAAAAATTAGAAATAATTATTGATATTATGCATCTCCTCGTAAAGTGTTCATTAATTATTTTTTGTACTAAGATTAATGGATAGAAAATTTAATAATGAACATTTTTGTAGATTTTATTTTTTCAAAAGACCAAATTTCAATTTTATAAAGATTTAATTCTAAAATCTGGGCGTATTCACTACTGTAATTCATGCGCCACCAGTGCCGCTAGACCAATAGGAATGCTCATATCTCATGCTGATTTTTTGGTCAGGGTACCGTCTTAACAAGTACTTTTAACTATGCTACCGAGCTACTTTACCCTGATTAGATCTGTGTTACAAGACGATCATGCCTCTATCTTTGAATCGACTATTCTAATATTACGAAACATTTCTTCTGTCACTTTTTTCTATACTTTTCTGTCATGTTTGACGTTGTACGTGAAATCTCCTCGCGTATTATGTATCATTCATGTTTCATCCTTTTATTAAGGCGACACAGTGAACAATGTAATACCATATTTCTATTGAGCAAATCTTTACATCGAGTGAAAACACGATTTGCCGTGAAGATTTGGTGTTAACAAAGCGTTTTGTGATCATTTATCGGCGGCTGCAACGGTTACTTACGAAATTCGCGTAAAACCGACGCCATTGAACGTTTACGAGTGAGGTTAGAGGCCACGAAAAAAGCGGGACACAATTTTTGATAGGTACCTAACCACTTACAAATAACAATGTTGTTTTTGTAAGTGGTTTGTGTTCATACAGCACAAGATGGTATAATTAATGATACAGATACCACTAACTCTTGCTATGTATAAAATTTGTTCGTACTATTTTTGCATGTGCAATTTTTATTTCCAGAGGGATTTTGAAAGGAAATGACACATTAATTTTAACAAATATAGGTACTCTTCGTTACGTAATCATGAACTGGCTAAATTAGATCGATATCTTATCGAGAATCTTTTAAAATGTTGCTAAAAACTTTAAAATCTTTTACGGATGTATGCAGATTAGGTTATAAAAGTAACTTATGCCATTTAATATGTAACATTCATAAATTTGATATTTATGTGTCACCTGTATTTGGCATTTGTTTTAATGTTAGCTCTCAATCATAATCTACCTAAATTGACTAGGTATCTTGTCGAAATCTAACCTATTCTCTTCCGCCCACATATTTTTATCTGATATTTATTCAAAATTTAATTTATAATGTCAAATTCGTAGAATTTATGCATTAAATTAAATACTAAAATATATAAAGAAATAACAGATTAAGACGTTCTTAGCATAGACATACTAAATAATATGGACTGGAAATACCTACGAAAAAAACGTGCCTACCTAAACTTCAAAATGTCTCATAAAATGGCCGCCGATTCTAAGGTTGTGTCAATCAAGCAACACACACACACTCACAAATCTCAATAATACAATATGTAAACAACCATTTGACAGCAGGACTACCACGAACACAACCACAAAATTCGTCGCATAAAATGGCGAATATGGCACGTACCTACAACCGTCACTACGTCATAACAAAATGTTGCAATAATGAGCAACAACTGAAATATTGTTGTCTCTTTCATCAAATACGATTACTACATTAGAAAGAATGAAACAAAACGATGTTTCACATTCTGTATCGTATTTCACTCATATTTGTATAGGTAAGCTAATGTATGTATAGAACATCGCGGCGCCTCCATATATATCCTATCTAAATGGTTCTTAGAGACAACCATCTGTTGCCTTCACTGCAACCTCGAGTCACAATCCGCTTGTTTCAAGGCCCAACCTAACGTTAACAAATTTTATACATAAAATATAAATCGAAAACTAACCGTACGAGCGTGAAGTTTTTAAACTAATACGTGATAACCTGGTTTTATACTTTTTTATAAAAAAAACAGTTTTTTATAAAAACATTGCGATCAACAAGTCACGTCAAAGGCCGTAGGATACTAGTGTTTGTCAAACTTTCTGTCCGATAATACAGGGGCTTAAAAAATGGTTACGTGCGTCTTTATTTTGACGATTGATTCGACCTTGCTCTATTTATCATTGTTATAGGAATTACTGTGATATGAGCGGTGGTCAGTATTGGTTAAGTTAGATAGATGAATCTAGATTTAGTTGCGAGAACGGTAGGTTCTTAAGGCGCTATATACGCTCTAATGTTAACGCAGTACTGGCTGTGCGCCCGCTCGATGCCTAAATATCAATATTGAACCTCCTTTTGAACAGTTTTGTTTGCAAAATATTATTTGATTTAATTATGCTACGTTAGTTATGAAGAAATTCCAGCCATCAATTTTTCTGTGTAAAAATATTTTTAAACATCCAAGTCGTTTTGGAGGAGTTTCCAAAAGTTGCGAAAAAATATCGTGTTGTTAATTTTTTTCTAACCTTTTAACCTAGCCGTTACTAAGGAGTATGCTTTAGAAAGTTACCGGTTTAAGGCACTAAAGAGTACGTAGGCCCTTAAGTATGACACACTTCCCAGGACCGGGTCGACGCAAAACGGCTAAATTATCAAATAATGACTTTATATTGGCACGCCTGAAGCAAATCAGCCCCACTCTAAACAATGGACACGTTCTTTTATTCTAAATTCAAATAAGTGCTCAAATCTAGCCAGTGCTATTTTTCTGGCAGCCTGCATTCTGCAAGGTTTCCTACAGCAGGCATTTTTATTGTGGTATGTTTTTGAACTTTGTTTGTTTGCTTCAGGAGCAATTGCAGAGCTGGGTCAAATTTAATCGTACCTAGCAGTTACCTATTACATCTTATGGTTTATGAATAGCCATAAGATGTGATCCGCCACATTCAGGGCCCGATCTAGCAATTTCGTCGCTCCGGGCATAGACAATATTTGCCGCCCTGTAAAATGACGCCTTACAAGAAGGTTAATGTTTCAGGATATTATCTACCATTTAAAAAAAATATTTTTAACAGCCGGATCGGATAAAGCCGCTTCTTTGACAACTTCGAGCGAAGTGAAAACGAAGTGAGCTCGATTTGCAAAATTACGAATGTTAAGTTATTTAACAATGGGTTTACAACAAGAACCAATAACATTCGACAGCAAAGCGATCTTGAAAATTTTAGCACCACACAACGAATAAGTTAGGTTTTCTGATGATATGAAATGGGCAGTTAGTGCAGTTTTGCCGCCTCTCATTATCTCTGGGCATTTGCCCGGTTCGCCCCTGCCTAGATCCGGCCCTGGGCACACTTGAGATAGACACTTCGCAAATTGAAAATTTATAGGAAAGCGTCTTAGCAGTGGCGTAAAAATAGTGTGGCAGAGTAGCCAAAATACCACAGGCCCACTTATCATTTATTACAAAATATATCAAGTATTTTATTATTAATTAATAATAATAAATTAATTAGTCAAATTATAATTGACTTTACCAAGCTTTGAACACATTCGTCGGAAAAAAGATCGCCTAAGATATTTAGAACATCCTATGCGCTGAGCTCATTTTTTTAACGTGGCCTTTTCTGGTGGTTGCTTTTTGTTTGTAATTTACAACTGGCCTCAGATGGTATACTTACGCCACCTTCCTAATTTGATGGATGCTCCTACAGTTCCTAAACACTATCATACCTAATTCAGTAATTAATAGAAAAGGAGGAGGATTAAATTCTTATTGGTTTTCATTTGACCTAAGGCTCCCTTTTCAGTAAGCTTTTATGAGTTAAGTTGTGGTCCACGAATTCTATTTTCAATTGTTATAATTAGGTACCTACCCCTAATCTAATCCTTAAATTAATCTCTACCATCATTCACGTATCTCCGATAACATCAAAGCATGGTATTTATACCATAGTGTAGGAGTACGTCTTGTCTATTAAAAGAACATCAACACTACAGGCGTTTTGAGGGCTGTCTAAAAATGTTAATTCTTCGGGAATGTTTCCAAAATACTAAGGGTAAAAACGGGGCCCTATTACTGAGACTCCGCGGTCCGTCTGTCTGTCTGTCTGTCACCAGGCTGTATCTCATGAGCCGTGATAGCTAGACAGATGAAATTTTCACAGATGATGTATTTCTGTTGCCGCTATAACAACAAATACTAAAAACAGCATAAAATAAATATTTAAGTGATTTTTTGTGCCGTTTTTTGCGATAATGGTACTGAACCCTTCGTGCGCGAGTCGGACTCGCACTTGGCCGGTTTTTTTACCTTTGCCAGTCATCTTTATCGAGTCTATCAGATGAATCTTTACGTGAATAAGGTATTCCTTTCGGGTTGTAGGACACCAACAAGTTCTTTGCTTTGTTAATATAGTTTGACCGAAAGTCCCACGTGGCGTGATATAGGGGAGAGTGGGGTGAACACGGTTAGTGGGTAATTATTTATACTACAATATTATTTAAAAAAATCTGTCAGCTATACTTCATTTGTTGTAAAACATTAATTTCAGAACTAAGTATATACTTTTTGGAAGACTCTTTGCTCATTACCCACACATAGTTTTTTTTTTTCTTTTTATCTAGTTAAGTGACAATTTTGCACAGTTGTAACTAGCAAGCACCTATCTGTCCGAGCTTCTCCATCTGTCATGACATTATGTTAAGCTATTGAAAGAAAATCTACGTATATTAAGGCATGAATATCGGATCGTCGGAATCTCTTAATATCGGAATCTCGGAACGAAGTTTTCAATATTTCCATTCCGATACTGAGTGATCCAATCCTACTTGTAAAGCACCGAGAGGTCTAGCACGGTTCAACACGTCAACTACGGTGATTAGCAGTGATCGGATAATGGGGCGCTTATTTACTTAAACTTCGCTTCATGAAAAAATTGTATGGACATACCTTGATGAATCCCGGATTTACAGTCCTGAGACTGATAAAAATGTTACCTATAAAAGTAAATACGCAGTGTCATATAGCTAATCCGTTATAATATTAATATTTTCATTGAATAACGCTTAGGTAGCAGGCATCAGCTATTCCGCTGGATGCGGGAACCACGGGATTGGTATATATGGCGACATTAGAACAAGGCCTATGTTCAGCAGTGGACGTCTTTCGGCTGAAATGACGATGATGAATGTTTAGATACTTTTGAGAAGGCTGTTTCGGAACAAGTAGAAGATAGTTACATATCCTTGTTAAACTATTTCTCAAATTTCTAATGTAGGGACTTGGAAACCTCAATAAATTAAAGCTTTATATTTTTCTTCTTCTGCTTGTATATACAACGAATTAGTATATCCGATCACTAATCTTTTGGCTAAATCAACTTCCACTACTTGACTAAATTTTCTCTACATTATCAATTTTTTTAATGATATTCGATTGGATTTTTTAACTAAAATAAAGATGGGATAATTATATTTTACCATTGCTATATTTTTAAGTTTAATAAAGTTGTTTTACCAAATAAGTTAATCTCGTTATCGTAATCGGCAATCTAGGATTCATTTAATTTAAATAGTAATGCTCAAGTTGTACTGACAAAAATCAATCATCATCGATCATTACGATACCTATGCCAATCAATGAGTAATAATAAGTCATGAAATCAGTGTAACTAGCATTTGTTCTTAAAAGTTTTACTAGAAAACATGTTCGCTCACAATGCTTCTGATGGAAAGCATCAAATAAATAAGACAATGCTCAGAATTTATTCTAGTCTATTAAAAAAACAAATAACATTTTATCATTTTATTAGACATCTCCTATATTCCATGAATTTGGCTAGTGATACTCATACTGAAATTATGAATAATTATTATTCACTAATCGAAACTACTTTCAGGTTGATCAACAAAATATTATTATCTGTTTTTTTAGCATTGTCCTTTTTCCAGAAATTATTCTTTCTTGGGCACAAACGTAAAGTTTAGTAAATAGGCACCCGATTAACTAGTCACTGGTAATTAGAGAGAATATAAACGTGTTTTTTATTATACTCGATCCAACCTCATACCGAATTTGTGCAATTAACAAATAAACATTAGCGATATCAAAATAATGTGTTTTAATTATAGAAATTCCGATATTGAGATCTAATATCGGAATTAAATAATTTCCGATATTATATGCCCTAGTCAAAATTATCCTACTCTCTCAACTACCTATTTTTGCTATCGGGGGGAAATCTTCAACTAACATAAAATACCGAGAACCCCAAAAATATTCATTTCACTTATTTCATTGCAATTATCTCGTAGACGAATAAAAACAAAAGCATATTGGTTTCAAGTCTCAGGTAGAATCTTTACAAAACTATTGTAAATATCAGCGTTGCGTTACTATTGTTTCAAAATATCTCTATTGTTCACTTACCCCTAAATAATTTTGTTAAGAGTCCAAGATTTAGCGCCTTTCTGTATTGAGTATTTTAAGTTAAGAATGTGTCAAACGATACTGTAATGGTAAAATTTGACAGTCTATCTGGACACTAGTAATTGAGAGAGAGAGACGTGTTTTTTATTGTACTCAATCCAATCTCATACCGAATTTGTGAAATTGACAAATAAAAAATGCGAAATCAATCAGATGTGTTTTATTATCGGAATTCCGATAATAAATAAAAAAACTTCCGATATTAACATACCTACCGTAGTCGAAATTTTCCACCTATTTTTGTTATCGGGGGAAATCCTCAACTAACATGAAATACTGAGAACCCTAGAAATATTCATTTCACTTCTTTTATTGCAATTATCTCGTAGACGAATAAAAACAAAGGCATATTGGTTTCAAGTCTCAGGTAGAATCAATACAAAGCCATTGTAACTATCAGCGTTGCGTTACTATTGTTTCAAAGTATCTCTATTGTTCACTTACCCCTAAATAATAAGACTCCAAGACTAGAATTTCTGTATTGAGTTTTTTGAGTTAAGAATGTGTCAAACGATGGTTCTTTAATGGTAAAATTTGAAAGGTTTTCAAGCACAAGAGTTTGAAACATATTCGTCTTCAAATTTTTAAAGCAGCTATAGGAATGATTCCTGGGTAGATAAATGATAAATAATTCTATTTACTCCGTCAGTAAGATTATCAAATAATATTGGACCCGTATTTTTTTTCGACTGCGGCAGGGTAATGTTTTTCGAGCGTATGTATGTATGTCCATTTCTATAGCACGCTCTACAGCCCAGACGGCTTGACGGGTTATGACATATGAGGTGTCGTTGGATTCGTCTCAATTACGGCAATGAGATAACCTATATTTTTATTTTAAATAGCGCCCCCACCCCTAAAAAAAGGGGGGGAGGTGATACATTTTTTTTTCGATGACCTAACAATATGGGTAACTTTGATAGCAAAATGAATAATCTTTTACCACATTTCTTATTTGGAGAAATCGTTCATTAGTAAAAGTAAACAGTCTGAAATAAAACAAATTATTATTAAAACAAAAAAAGCCGACTGCTAAACCTCATAATATTTAATGTATAAATTATATCTAGTACTTGTTTTTCTCTTTTCAGTTAACAAATTTTTAGCAGTCGGGTTTTTTAATAATTTGTTCAGTATAAAATGTAGCACACCGTGACGTCACAAGATATTTCAACGCATTGTATCGTCATATATTTTTGTACACGTGGCAAAAGAAAAAAACGTGTCCAATATTTTTAGGTTATCTAAATGACGGAGTAAATAGATATTTTTTTGCCAACTACCCTATTGAGGGTTACCACCAACAAGTGCTTTAGGTCCGCTTGCACGACCATAAAAACTTAAGGCGCCCCAAAATTAACGCAGTACTGGCCGTGCGCCCGCTCGATGCCAAAATATCAATATTGAACCTCCTTTTGAACAGTTTTGTTTGCAAAATATTATTTGATTTACATAAGCTATGTTAGTTATGAAGAAAATCCAGCCATATTTTTTTCTGTGTAAAAATATTTTTAAACGTCCAAGTCGTTTTGGAGGAGTTACCCCAAAAGTTGCGAAAAAATATCATGTTGTTAATTATTTTTTTAAAGCAAAACTATTAGACGAAAAAGCTTGTGTTCAAAATTATGCACATTAATCTTTTTTTTTCAAACCTTTTAACCTAGCCGTTACTAAGGAGTATGCTTTAGAAAGTTACCGTTTTACGGCACTAAAGGGTATGTAGTCCCTTAACTCGGAGCTAGCTGCTAACTCGGGGTTAAATTTAAAATATTGTTAAACTCAATTTCGCGCTAATGGGCCTTATAGACAAAGTTTGACCGGAAGTCAATGCTCTATCGTATTTACATTTTTCTGTATTTTTATAACAGGCATCTGCCAACATTTTCCTTTATTTAAAGCTACTACTAACTGGTTTTTTCTATCATCACCAATATCATCGCATCATTGATCTGCCTACTTACCGTCATGATATCGATTTCATAAAAAAACCTTATTGTATTTGAACAAAAAAGGCTTATTTTATGTTAAGCACGTCCTATATTATTGCCTCTTACAAAGAAATAATTAGCCAGTTCACTAACGGGAACATATTTTTTATTAATGTTCAGTTTTTCCTTTGTACGTTTGTAATTTAATATTTTTTCGATCGATCCCCAATGAGTGGGTGCGTGAAAAAATATGTGTATTGTAAATGAATCAAGGTTTATTGTGATATCGTTTTCTTTAAGTTGGTGGTAATTCAAAATAAGGTAAATTGGGATTTGGAAAGCTTCAGTGGTATATTTTGTATACGTATAACAGTGTAATCGCAAAACTTGTAAATAGGTAATTGTACTCTTCATTATGAACTACTTTTACAAAACTGAAATCACGAAAATAAATCGGCTGTCCGATAAAGGCGAATGGCAGGCTTGTATGGGCATTTCGTACCGCTAATAAAAATTCGTGTTTTGGGATATTTTTTGTTTTAATTGGTAGTTTATATGATAGATAATCCCTTTTTAAATTCTTAGATTTTTAGAACTTGGGACGTATAAGTTATAACCAGTTTTATTTTTTAAGGTTAGGTATGTACTAGTGTACCAATGTTACCTATAGGTAAATGCTACATAATGTGTAAAGTAAATGTTCTAAATTGTTTTTTGCTATCTTTTTGTGTTTTATTTACTTACCATTAAGTAGGTAGATTGTACCTATTCAGGGCATTATAAGTTACCTAAGTACAGCAGCGGATTGCAACAGTTTGATAATGATGAGTTTGATTATATTTAGTGTTATATGTATTTCTGAATAATTAATTATCATTTTAATATTTGAGTTATTTTACAAAAGGCAACTTCTAAAACATTACTGCGTTTAATGTACGATTTGATTACGTTTATTTATTCAAATCTTTTTACTGATATTATTTACTAATCCGAAGTTCTAAAAATAGTTAACTTACATAAAAATAAATGGCTTAGTTGCCTTAATAAGTGGTATAAATTCTATAACCGAACAACGAAAAAAGTATGCGGTACGAAATCTGCCGTTCACCTTTGTTTGCGTAAATCGACAAAATGAACTGTACAGCTGAATTTTTTTGCGATTTCGGGAATGTTTCCGTAATAAAAATGGTTGATAATTATGATTACAATAACCTCTTCAGGTTTTGCATTTGTTCTGAAACACGTTGTATATATTTTCGAACTTTATGTAATCTTAATATCAATGTTCACAGTTATTTTTAGCAAGGTAGGCACTTCGGAGCTTTTGATGAATCCAATATTCGGAAGAGTAGAGGTCCCACAGCATTCGTTTCATGAAAAATTCTCCAGTCACCTTCGTAACCTATTTGGAAACAAAAATTGACGATGCTGATTGCCTACTTAATAATATAATAAAATAAAAAATATGTAAAATATATATATTAAAAAAAAAAAAAACATTCATAGAGGCAATGTGTGTACGAAGAATCTAGACCCGAAGGAAGAGACTAGCTTTGTTAAGCCGATTCTCAGGTTTTTTTTTATCAGGAACCGGAAGTTATCTATAGATAAATAATCTGCTAAGTATTGTAACCAATTGTGTGTCAACAGATGATATTATAAATATTGTAAGAATCCAAGCTATTTATTTTGAAGCTTTTAAGTAACATATTCAAGGCAAATTTCTCCTCTGTACCTAATAGTGTGTTTGAAGTAAATACATAAGCTGAATTAACGTGGAATGCAATGAAAACATAGAAATATGTCGTTAGTTCTATTGCGAAGTGCCGTCACGATCGTTTTCATATTATATATTCAAAAAAAGCACTTTTTAACAACACTATACATACTAGCAATCTGTCTTTTGTTGCTGATACTAAGATGCTTGACAAACTTAAGATGAATCAGAGTTTAAACATTACGTACCCCCCACGTAGCATGAAATACCTTAGTTTTTGTTATCGGGAGGGAAATCTTCAAAAGAAGCGTCGTCTCTTAACAGATTCATTTACATCTTTTGTAGCAATTATCTTGCAGACGCATAAAAACAAAAGGCAAAGCATATAAGTCCCAGGACTGCCAGGTACAAGGTTTACAACGCTATTGTAATTATCTGCGTGAGATGGGGTCCTGGGTGCTGGGTACTGGGTACTTTACATTTCAAATTATCTAAGCACAATGTTCACCTGTAGCCGTAAGTAATTTGTTAAGTCTCCGAGACTTAGCAAGAGACTTTCTACCAAAAAATTATCAGCATTGTCTAAATGCGCAGTCTTTGTTACCTCACATTGCTTTCCACATAAATGTTCTCCAACAAAAGCAAAAAAAAACAAACTCAGGATAAAAGGAACCAAGGAAACGAAAAAACAAAAACAAAAAACATAATTCAATAATATAAATATTGCATTTATTTCAACGAATCCTGCAAATATAATAACTGTAGATAATAATTATAATAATACTATTTGTGTTGGTGATTCAATCTTTTCCTAAGCGGTCGAATCAACACCGCAAACAAAATACCAAAGAATTGTTTCATTGTCTGACTGGATTTTGTTTCAAACAACTATTTAGAATATCTGAATAACAGTAAATGCAGATCGCATAAAATTAGGTTAAAAATTAAATTATACAAATTAAAATAAAATTATTGGAAGTCGTATTGGAGGCAAATTCAATATAAAGGAGTAGGCAACGCTTGACGTAGCATTCAGTATCAACATGACAAACAAAATTATAATAAAACTAAGAACAAAAATAAATACAAACATAACAATAATAAACGAAAACATAAAACATAACGATATGCAAATAAATATATCTAAAGTATAACCAGAATGCTGTGGTATGTAAAGAATATAATAAGTATTATTTGTAGTAAATAATACTTATTATGTTCTGTACGACAGACCGGGGCTATTTGCATTTGAAAGATCAATAGAGTCGTATCAAGGTGTTTAAGAGTCAGTAGCGAAAAGTTCCACGTAATAAATAAGGGCTGAGCGTTCGCTCCCGCGGCGCGTGCGCAGGGGCGCGGGCGCACAGCCGCGCTCGTGCCCCCACATTCAAATCTGAAGGAAATATTTGCATATCGCCTAACGCCCCAATCGAGGCCCACTTTTATGTAAATCTCCCGAAATAATAGCAAAAACTGCAACCGGGACCCCACACGACAAAACGAGGCATTATCATGCAAAAACCGACAAACTTCTAATGTTATGTATGTATGTATTTTTATTCTTTAGGCTCGCGTCCATAGGCGAGCCCTTTGAGAAAGATATGAGAAGTAAACTAATTAGATACATTTATATCACAAGTTCTTAAGATGCCTCTACGAAACAAATAATATATTTATATCTATCTATAGTAAGAACTACACGAGATACACATTACAGCAGCGTCGGAGATAATTTTACAATGCTCATCGTTACATCTAGTAGTATACTTTTAACTATTTACAGTGGAGCTCAAGAGAAAAATAATTTACAAAACCACTTGAATCCTACAAGGCACCTTATTTTAAATAATTATAGACTTCAGGCTTCGCTATGACTTTACATAATAAAAACTAAAACATTTAAATTCTCTAAAAATATATAATTTGGTTTTCATCCTACAACAATCGACATGTCGCTAATACCTAATAGGAGTTTTAAATACGAACAACTAGGAAGAATAATATTATGCAACAGATTACTAGTCTATATCTCTCTGTGGTGCTGGTCTTCAATAGAGCAAACTCAATATAATGACTTATACAAAGGAAACAATGGACACTGATGTGCCGTTTCCGAGAAAGTATTTTGATTGGCGTCATTTAAATAATTGATTATTCATGTGGATCGAAATACATGTGCGCCAGATCGGTCCCATTAGATATACGACGTCCTTCACGCGTCCTAACTCCTACCATTGTTGTGCATCGTTTGCATTTGTATAGTGGCTTAGCGGCCGCCCACAGCTAGCCCGCCTCTCCACCAACAGACACCAACAAACACAAACAACTCCTAAACACTGCTCAACACTCGAATCACAGAAAAAATAATCTATTTCACACTAATTTCAGATTGATATTATAATTTGAAGATTGAGTAATGCTTTTTACTGTTGCCACGCTCCCAGCTAGAGGTGCTCAGTAATTATTTGAATTACGAAATAATTTCTGAGATTGAATCGGCTGCGTACGTGCCGCCATTACATTTCGCATCGGACGACCGACCTGACGCATATTTGTCTCAGTACAGTTTTGAATATTCTTTAATCATTGAAAAATACTGTTAAGCTCAATACGAAGAGGGTGCTCTTAATATTGAATACCAACACTACGGAGAGATTACGTTAAACTATTTCAGTTACACCTAAATTTTATTTACAAAAGGACTCACTAGTAGGAAAATAGCAACGACCGTCACGGCACCAAATGAGCATCGCTCGAACCGCCTTAACAACATCTTCATCTAGAAGTGAACAGAGTCAGTGGCAACGACGCGGTCGAGCGAGCTCGCCGCTGCGAGGTTCTATATAAGAGGGTGCAGGATCGCTTAACGCTGGGAAGCGCTAGGCGAGTCGCCCCGCGGTCAAGTCGTACACTCACCGTTGCCGGCGAGCTGAGGTCTCAGGAAGGCGCTGTGCAGGTCGCCGCCCATGCCGCCCTCGAGCCGCGCCGCCATCTGCATGAGCGCCAGCGTGCTGTCCTCACCGCCGCCGCCGCCAGCGCCGCTCTCAAGACGAGCGCGCACTGCCGCGATGTGGCCGCGCGTGAACACGTGGTCCTGCACCGAGTACTTGTGGCTGTACTTGAAGTCACACACTCGACACTCCTCCGGCGGCGGCGCGTCGGACACCTCCATGAGTCCGGCGGCCAGGCGCGCCTTCTTCTCTTTGGCACGTGCGTTTTGGAACCATACTTGCACTACGCGTTTGGGCAGCCCGATTTCCCGCCCGAGCGCCTCGCACTCGGCCATAGTAGGAGTTTTGTAGTCACCGAATAACGATTTCATTATTTTTACTTGCAATGATGACATTTGCGTCCGGTATCGCTTGCCCGGGGGGCGCCCCGATTGCTGTTGGCCCGGTAGGGGCGAGCTCGGCTCATCTTCCTCGTAGAACTCCATAGTCTCGGAAGCGGTGTCGGAGCGTTCATCCGCGTCCGACCCGGGTCGTGACAGATCAACTGGTTTGCTGAGATCTAAGGGTATCTCCGATTTTCCATGTTCTGGGCGTCTCTCAGACGCTTCATTGTTTCCACCGCCGTTTTGCTGGGCGGCGGCATGCGCCTGTAATTCACTTACATAGCGTTTCATTGACTCCTCACTGTACTGCTTGATAAACTTCTCCATGTCTGAGTGAAAAGGTGGAAAAATAGGGGGCAACATGGGGGCCCCCGCTTGCGAAAAATTTTGCTGCCGGTCACTTTGTTGGGATCCAAAACTTGGTGTTGATTCTGTACTTAATTCTTCATCTGGCAGCGCATCTACGTTGATTTCTCCTCTCGCACACTGGTCTGCGTGCTTAGTGCTCAAGTGACTCTCTAACGCGCTCTTCACCTTGAACAAAGCTGGACAAAACGGACATCGTTTGTTTATAACTTGTGCATGCGCACGAAACTGTCCTTTCCTCTCACGTGCTCGTGTATTTTGAAACCAAACTTGTACCACTCGCTTTTTTAGTCCAACTTCACGTGCTATGTTTTCAAGCATTTTTCGAGATGGATTAGATTCGATTTGGTATTTTTGGTAGAGGTAGTCCAGTTGTTCCGGTAGAATAGTGGTTCTTAAGCGTTTGTCTTTTGGCTGTTCACCAGTATCCACTTCTTCATATTCATCGAACTTCCTCTTAGCTACTTGTTGATTAAGGGCCGCCACTAAAGGATGGCGAGCCTCATCACTCCCAAGGGACGCATTTAGCTGTTGCAGCTGCGCGTGCTGCTGAAGTATCCCAAAAGGGGAATCCGGCGGGTATGTGGGGAATAAATTTGGGTTCATTATGTGAACGAGTTGATGTTCCCGCCATAAGTCAAACCGAGGGAAGACTAGGTTGCATTTATCACATTCAAAATTTCCATCTTTTTCTTCACGGGGTTGGTGTGATAATGGAGTCACTGGCGTAAGAGGCGCTGGTGGTGCTGGAGACACTGGGTAGCTGGGCGCCGCGGGGGTGGGCGTGCGGGGCGGGGCGGGCGAGACCGGTACGTGCGGAGGGTGGTGCTCAACATTACTGGAGTTCGAGTCCTCACTACTCAAAGTGGCAGCCACTTGAGCTGCTGCCGCCTGTGCCTGTGCTGATCTCTTAGCGTCTTCTTCCTTGAAACAATGAGTCTTCTGATGTCTTATGAGTTCATAGTACCTTTGGAATACTAATTGGCACTTTTTGCATTGATAGTTGAGACCTGGAGTGCGCTGAAATCTATTGGCATCGTCTGTGGCGCTCGCTGGTGGATCTGCAGCTGGTTGGTTTTCATAAACTTTTCTAGCTTTTTGGCGCGCATTTTGAAACCATACAACTATAACTCTTGGACTTAAACCCAGTAACTTCGATAAATATTCGAGATCATCATCTTTGGGATAGGCGTTGTTTTCAAAAAATTCTTGTAATACTTTGATTTGATAGTCAGTGAACCTAGTTCTGTTGGCGCGTTTGCCAGAAGACCCCGTTGAGCTGTTGGATCCGTTCGAATTGCCCCCGGAAAGTCCGAAATCGGCCGGTCCCCTGCCAGGACTGAGGCTGCGATTCGGGGTCAAAGGTAGGACGTTCGGGGGCGCGGCGTTTGGGGACGTGAAGTTAGGATTCAGTTTTGGTGGTAGCATCGACGGATGAGGCGGCTGCGGTATACTCGTGGCCGGAATTGAATCTAACTGAGACTGAATCAATGAGTTCAGCGACATATGCGTTGGAGTTTGCGGTCGAGATTTGTTTAGGTGATGGTGGTCATTAGTATGTAATATTGGCGCTGGACTCTGTGACGGCGCTTGGGGAAAGATAAAGCTTTTATCTTCCTGGTGTCGATCATCGTATGAGTTGTATTTCTCTTCCATCGATGGCTCATCATTGGGCTCTGATTTCACTTCTTGTTGTATTATCATATTGGTGTCCTCAATTTTTGCCTTTTTTTCAGGCGGTGGCTTGCCCTCATCTGAGCTGGCTGATGAATCCAAAGTCGTAACTTTAGCCTCACCGGTCTTCTCATACTCTTCCAGGTTGAGTGTAGTAGAAGGAGGATTGTTGAAGTTGTAAGGTGAATCCTTGTTCCTCTGACGCTCCTTGAAAAGAGTGTTCCTGAACCAATGTTTGATTACCTTTGTTGCTAGTCCAGACTGCTGGGCCATTTTCGCGATAGCCTCGTCACTGGGCGAGTTGTTAATGTCAAAGTGCGCTCGCAAAATCTTCAATTGTTCATCAGTGATGCGAGTGCGAGCTCTCTTTTGACCAGCTGCAGCGTTAGCCTGCAAACAAAAGAAATCTTTGTTAATAACGGGCTTCGAGACCAAAGAAATGAAACGAGTTTCCAGTTGTCAAAGGGTTCATTTATCTATAGCGATATTAAGCAGGCTAGTCCGAATACTAAGGGAAGTCGTTACTAATAATAATGGTCGGACCCTTCATACAACAATAGCTTCTCTGTCGCCTTATGCAAACAGATAGGTAAAGTAAATCGTTGAGCTTATCTCACAATACGTCGTAGATATTGCCCACGATCGAATTTACACAGTATCTGACGAAAATATTCAATGCGAAGCCTTGTGTTTGTTTAAGTAAATACATGATATTTGTACGTCGCGACTGAATTTAACAGCTGAGGTAATTGAGTGTTGCTAAATGATTGCGCAGTAAGATTTGACTTGAAATTGATTTTTAATTATTTAATTTTAAATCCGTTTTGGTTGGTTGACGATTTAATTGCGAATTTGATGTGTGATGCTGATGATAAATGATTGTGCAATTCGAAAGAAGATCGATGGCGTTGTTTGTTATATGTGGTCACAGATAATATAATACTAGCATACAGATGCCTCATCCCATACAAAGAAACCGTGCCCACGTAACTAGCGTTTTTCATCTAATTATACCGATTATTTTTTGTAAATCGATCGCGTTCGGTTCCGTTCCACGGCGATAGATAGATCACCATCTTTATCCGTGGAACGTAACCGAACGCGATCGATGTACAAAAATAATCAGAATAATCAGTATAGTACGTCGGCACGGTTTCTTTTTACGGGATGAGACAACACTGACATGGTATATTCACACTTCGATTTTTTATAAATAAACAGTTAAATTCATCACTACACACAGGAGCTATAGAAATTTTAATGGGCACAAAAAACACGATTAATTTTAAAATTCGAGCCATGATTTGTTTTAATTGATTCTAAATTTATCATTGTTTACATGATGTAGGTAATTATTATGATAATATATCGTATATATACTGAATACCATTTAGCGTTTGATTCACTTCACTTTTATATGACATAGTTATTATACTAATTTTATTGCACACTGGCGTTAATGAGACATCATAAACTATTTAATAACATTAAGTATAGTTTCCATTATTTTATGTTTTACTGTTGGATGTAATGTAATTTATCTAGTGCTTTGTTTATTGTCTATACCAATATTATAAAGAGGAAAGATTTTTTTGTTTGTTTGTTTGTACCGAATAGGCTCGGAAACTACTGGACCGATTTTAAAAATTCTTTCACCTATGGAAAGCTATATTATTCCCGCGAAGCCGCGGGGTTGAGCTAGTTATTTATAACTTAAGTGGCAGTTGTAATTACAAGTAATAACTACGTGATGTTTAAAAAGAAGTAGAGTGATAATGAATAAGGACTCACCTGCTGTTGCTGCTGTAAAAGATGCTGTTGCTTCATCTGAGCATCGTGAGCGAAGGGCATCTGGTCGAATGGAGGAGGAGGCAACATCAGCGGAACCAGAGGTGGTTGGAGGTTCATCGCTGCCAGCGCTCCCACGTTCAAGCCGAGCGGAAGGCCCAACGATAGCATTTGAGCCACCATTGGGTGCAGCTGACCTAGCTGCTGCTGCAGTTGGATCATGTTCAATGCCGCCTGCATCTCCTGCACTTGCGCAGCTAGTAAGGCACCAGCTTGCGCATCTCCCTGCGCGTTTCCATTTTCGTAGTTTCCACTGTTGTCACCGTGCGGAGACGGCGACCTCTCACCCTGCGGCGCAGGAGACGGCGCGCGCGGGGAATTCGGAGCACCAGACTTCCTCTCATACTCCGATTTAAACTGTTCAGCGAATTGCTCCAGGAATTCCAATGGAACTTTGTCTTTATGCACTTCCTCACAATGAGTTTTAAGAACGAACACACTAGAAAACTCCTTGTTGCAATGTTGACACGTTGATTTGTTTTCACCATCCGGGGGCTTTTCTTCAGGAGGCGGTGGCGGCGGACTTGGTACGCGCGCCATCTCTCGTTCTTCTTGCATTTTTCTTCGCTGATTTTCATTGTATTGCATGACGAGATCGAAACCAAAAGTCTCTAATAGTTGCTTGTACATTTGTGAATTGCGTTTGGGCGGGTTGCCCTTGGCTACCATCTCGTCAAGTGCAGCTGTTTCAGCTTCGCCTAGCGGCGAGTGCGCCCGCGCATCGCCATACGGACATGATGTCACACGATGTGCTTCGAGTAAGTCCCCGGTCGGAAATGCCGCGTGACAGCGATCGCACGAAGTGTTACCTGCGCGCGGGGATCGCGGACTACCTGGGCGCGCAGGGGGAGACGAACGCGGGCCCCCACTGCTAGTAGATGAAGGGGATGTATTTTTCGGCGACAAAACGTCTTGTAAGATTTTCGCGGGGTCGGTCCGGTCTGGCTGCTCTACCAAAGGTCTTGACAAGTCCACGTGTCCAGCTGCGGCGAGCTCTTGCAATTTTCCCGCGCGCGTTTGATGCAGCACCGACCTCATGTGAATGTCGAGCGTGCTTCCTTGCGTGTACGCAACTTTGCAAATGTTACATTTGTACCGTTTGCGGTCATCCTCCTCACTCGATGTACTCTTGGGAGTGAGTGTCAAATTAGAGGGCGCGGAACCCGCCCCAGGCGACACGGGAGGGTTATTATTATTCTGTTGTTCTTGCATAGCTCGCTTCAATTTATGCAAATGGCTCACGCTATTGTAGTGTACTAATAAAATGTTCTTTTGCGTAAACGATTCTTTGCATACGTCGCATTTGAACGGTCTGTTTGGGTCAAGATACTTTTCCATGGGGTAGGTTAGTTTTTCACCTTTTCTGTGCAGCAGCGTTTTGTTATGTGCAGTCAAGTAAGATTGGCGTGTAAATGCTACCTTGCATCGATGACATTTGTACTTCCTATTGGGATCATTATATGTATCTTCCGCCATTGCTTGCGAATTTAGGTAGTCGTCCAAGAATTGTTGATCTTTGTAAATAATTGAGTCATCTGAGTTTTCGGCGTCATTATGACCGGACTCATCAGCGACGGTTGCGCTGGAATCTCTGTCTTCCATATCTGCTAGGTCATCATCGGGAGTTCTTAGAGCTTCCTTGCGTAGGAGCTCTGCGGTCGCTGCATCAAGAGCTGTCCCTTGGGCAGCTTGTAGTAAAGGGTTTGATGCTAAGCTTCGTTTGAATGCACTTAGTTCTTCTTCAGATAGTTCAGGGTGAGAAGTCTCCACATGCTTTTGAAGTGCCAGCACAGATCTAAAGCTCCTCCCACATAGCACACACTTGGTTGCGTCTCTGATAACGTGATATTGTGAATGCAGCTGTAGTTTTTCAATCGTCTTGAATGCTAGACTGCATTGATTGCAACGATATTTGTAGACATGTTTTTCAGACACTGACATGTTCGCGATGGAGTTGCGAGCGTGCGCTTCTCTGAAATGATTTTGTAGCGCATGAGCTGCGTCAAAATATCGGTTGCATCCCTTCTTCCAGCACACGTATCCTGGCCCTTGAGGTGTTTGTTTCAGTTCTAAATGGCCAGACTCATTCTGATGTTGACACAATTCATCGACGTTGCGGAAAGTACGGTTGCATGTTGAGCATCTTTCCGTTTCACCATCAGCACTGCCCTCCGATCGCGGGGAGGAAATCTCCCGTTCGTCATCACCTTGTCGAGATTCGTCTCTCTGAGATTGGGCTCCACCGTTCAACCAATGGCTTTGGTCAACAAGTAATAATAGTCTCTGTAGTCCTTCAGAGTTAACGGAATGGATTTGCATGACGTGCCGTTCGAGGGCTGGTCGTTCCTTGAAGCCATCTTGGCAAAGAGGGCATATGAAATGTCGCGAGGGATCGCCATGTACGGAGGAGACATGTGCGTGTAGGCGAGACTCGTTCGAGCAACTGAAGTTGCAATAGGGACACGCGTGTGGTCCTGGAGTCTCGCGCTCCTCCTCCCTTTCGCTGGGACCTTGCTGTGATTGTTGTTGGACAAGCTGCTGTTGTTGTTGTTGTTGTTGCTGCTGCTGTTGTTGCTGGTGTTGTTCCAAAAATCTCATCATCTTTTGCTCCTGAGTTAGCTCAGGCTTTTGATCGATTGGCTCCTTAGTATCTGTCAACAAAAACAAGCAATGAAAACGTTTGTTTACGTAATAAGGATTGTTTAAACTCTAAACACAACGAACCTCCCGCTATCGAAGCTGCGGGCCGAATGGATACAGATCTGTTTGCCGTAAATCCACAACGTCTACCTACGTCTACGTGAGATTTATCTACAAAAAAGATTATTTCTATAAATGAAGCCCACTATTGTTCGGTGCGAGCGTTTGTTACTTTTCTGAATTGAAGTTAAAAATAAAATTCTTCTCTTTTATATTATTAGTAGGACTCGTTTTGTTTGCGACGTCCCGGCAAGACAAAGGTATCGGTCTATCCATCCCGTACGCACACATCCATAGATGTATTAATGCGAACGTAACAAGTATATTGTAATTTCGCACACAAAGAAGATACAGGACGAGCAAACAATCATTGTTCATTATTACAAAAGGTTTCGAATATTTCGTTTCGCATCGGATCAAATGGATCGGGATAGTTGATATGTGACCGCGGGTGTGAGGGAGACGACAGTATGTGAGTGTGCAATTATTATTTTGACCAAGGATAAGTCCGCAACAGCGTGTGAAAGACGCTGGGCCGCATTGTTTACGCTCAAATAAGGAAGGTGAAAGAAACGGCCGAGGGAGGCTGATTCGTTAATGTAACGTTACAATTATAGTTTATTAGATGAGCAACAGATCGGCTGGCTATTGTATTCGCCACGCACAAAATGTAAAGATTTGGCAAAGAATACACCCGGGACAAATGATACAAAGATTTCATATTAATGGAATATATTTGGAATGCTCCGTGCAGTGGCACTCTCTAATTTTGTCAATCCGTAATCGTGCAAAAAATCTTGCTGCTTGCATTGGATTTTTACTTAATTAAAACTGGAAATTATCTCACAGTCGAGCGAACAGTAACCAGTCGTACCCCTGTCCGGGAACCCGTTCTATAGTTTTAGCAGTTAAAACCGTTACATCTAATGAAGGGGAGAGGGATAAATAAATCCGAGTGGGTAATAATAATGATAGCGCAACTGACCCTAATTCCAGAGTGACCGGTGAATGTAATTATTTATGATGTAAAGTCGCCGTCCCACAGTCTGGTAGGAGCATAGAACAATGGCCAGGTAAAGGGACCTTGTCTGCATAAACGCAATCTCTGACGCTTTTTGTCAATGGACAAAGGGTCTTTTCTAAGGAAACACCACATCGTTATGGGGTCGTAAAGTAAGTATTGTGCTGCGTGAGTTTTGTTTTGCGAGATTTAGGTCAGGATTTTTACAATGTGGCGTCAGGGATACAATGGGAGCTGGACGTTTTACTGTCTTTGCGCACCGGTGTTGCGAGTTCGAGTTTCCAACTGGAGATTGCGTTGGCTAGCGTATTAAACTTTTTCGAGTTGATTTTGAATACGCTAAAGTGGTCCCAACTAGCCATTAGGATCCTTACTGTGTTTACAAATCTTGTTTGTAATACGAAGCCTGTTTATGGATTGTAAGTCTGAAATATTTTTAAATTAAAAATCTTGCAATACCGTCTTCATTATTTTGGTGAATAATGTCCCAGACGTCTTTATTTGATCTTAGCTCAGCAAAGCAAAAAAACTTTTGGAACAGGGTGCTGTCTGGTCTTGTATAACGAATTGAATTAAAAACCGGTTCTTATTCTGGTTTAATCATATTGATGATAGGGACAGTAACTAATGAATCAGTAGCCGAGGGATAAAACAGGGACAGACTCAAAGGAAACTACACAAATGACGTCGCAAAACATTAAGAATGATGTTTTTTGTTGTCATGCGAGTACTTCGAGAGCGTGTGAATCTAAATGAATGCAATCTTCCCTCGCAACGCATTTAGTTCTTCGTCTTGTTTTACAATGAACCGTGAGCAATTCGAAAACCAAAATTTATATCAAAACCGATCGTTTAAAACGGCTCTCTCGATAAGGTGAAAATAAGTAATAAGCATAAACATGAGGCGCACAATGGTGTAAGGCGGATTTCTTTCGCCTCCACATTTCTCTGGGAGTTTATCGTATTTCACCGAGACCATAAACATGTGCGGGGAGATGCGGACGGCGACATTGTACGATGATGTAGCAGCCTCATCACAAGGGGGCAATCATCCTTAATGCGCGACCGCCACATACGTAATGCGAGT
The DNA here is from genome assembly GCA_949775005.1 of Orthosia gothica. Taxonomy (NCBI): domain Eukaryota; kingdom Metazoa; phylum Arthropoda; class Insecta; order Lepidoptera; family Noctuidae; genus Orthosia; species Orthosia gothica. Next base: position 4,622,953 of record OX459064.1, on the reverse strand, counting down.
CATTGTCCCGTGTGCGGTACTTATGGAAAATTCGCGTTCTCAATTCAAATCTTCTCTCCGTCTCCCTCGCGCGCGGGGCGGAGCCGCCTCCGACCAATGACGGCATCCGACTGTGGCGACACCGTGTAAGGCGTACGTTATTAAAGAAACCTGTTCTAATGTTGCGCGCTTTAAATTAAATTTTGTTCGTGTGTAATTATCTCATTATTGTGATTACGAATTCTTCGCTAAATGCTCATCGCTTAAAATGGAGATTGCCTCTCAGATTGAACACGGAGTGACGGTCACGCGATAAACGATAATGAAGCCTCCGTTGACGAAAACGGAGCTCACGATGTGCCCTCGTATCACTCACAATACTCACAAATTAACATCAAACAAATCGTTATGTTTGTTGACACGATCTACAGAAAGAAGTTCACTTTGAAAAAACGCAGAACAAAATTGATTAAGGAACGAATCGGTTTAAATTGGAAACCGATAGTGACGTTTCGAAATCACATTCATAAGTCGACTCAGTATTACTTTATCGATACGAACGCCGGTAATGGTTTTGGTTGAATTAATTTTAATGGGATTTTTACGCTTTATAGAATAAAAATGTTACGAAATGTGTTTAGCACAGGAGTAATAAATAATAATATATTTCGTTGTGCCGCGTTCGTTTATTGATTGAACAAAGGTTGTCACGAGCGACATCTAGCGGTAAGCAGAAAAACTGAGCAGAATGCGCACGCGCATCTAATCGGTTTTCGATCGTGAATGGTTTTTACGTCGTCACTGTGCAGACAGCACAAACACTACGTCCAGCTAGAATACTTTTACATTGTTAGTGTTAGTGGGGGTCGTTCGTTATGTAACTAACTAATTATCATTAAGTTGTAACTTACGGAGACAACGCCTTGAGGAAGTTAATGTGCAATAACAATAGGCCAGTCACGGTTGGGAAATTATTTGCTGACAAATAAGCAATTTCCTTATTACCACTCTAGTGAACATGAAAAGACAAACGAGGACTAAAAATGTGAAAAAAAAACAATTAAATTAGATTACTCGTTATTATCTTTGGAACGAGCAGCCTACATAACTAGCAAAACGAATTAAATAGGTTCGTAAGTATCTATGTTGGGAGGTTCGTCAACATATAAAATAATTCGAGAAATATAGTATTACTTACCGTTATCTTGCTGATCGTACGGACTCGTTAGCTCACTAGGTTGAGGGATGACTTGGAACAGCTCAGCAACATCAGGCGTTGGATCTTTGCCCTCGGACCGACGTTGGAGCTGATGGATTTGTTCCATCTGCAGATGTTTGACAGATCGAACGTGTTGCAGAAGTGGCAACCGGTGAGGGGCACCGAAGCCACAGAGAGCACAGCGGTATACTCGCGGTCGTTCTCGAGGAATGCGCACTGCACACTCACGAAGATGTCTCAACAATAAGGCAGCAGCCTCGTGCCTCGCACCAGCCGCGTGGAGCTGCAGTTTGTGCGCAGAATTTGTATAGTAATCACACGCGCAGCAGCGAACCTGCACGCCACCAACACTGGCGCCACCTGTGCCAACACCACCGCAGAACTTCAGTTTCCATTCGTTCCTAGGCCCTCCTTCCTTCACGTGGTTTACATGCTGCAACCTTTGCAGGTGCTTGTCAGTTTTGCAATGGAGTTGGAAGTTGGCCTTCAAGTTAGTTTTGTACGTGCAGAGCTTGCACACATAATGCCCAGCAACTAAAGCAAGGATCTCCTGTTCTCTGATCTTCGTGCGGTCTTGGGCCAAGTGATGACCCAACGCTTCTAAGGAGTCTGTGGAGAAACAATTGCAAATGCAACAGTGGTATGTTCTCTCGGGCTCTGGGTCAGCTGGTTCTGGTGGGGGTTCCATCGCTTCTGGATTAAGTCCAACGTCAAGATGAGCACCCAGCTCAGGTGGTGAAGGACCGGGTCCTCCTGTCATTAGTTGAATCATCAGTGCTTGGTTGTAAGCCATATCAGCGAGTGCTGCCTCAGGATTAGGAGGTGGGGCATCACTGCCATGGAAATGCAGTAAGCTTTCAAGCTGTTGTTGGCTTTGTTGCCTATGGTGTAGAGCTGATAAGGTCTGCATATGCTTCACGTTTTGTTGTAGCACCAACATATTATGCGTATGCTTTTCAGAAGTCATGTGTATCCTCAGGTTGCGCGCAACATTTGTCTCGTAATTGCAGACGTCGCAACGGAAGGTTGGCTTTGGTTTTTGACCCAAGGGTGAGTGATGTGGTATTGGTGGCTTGTGTGGGCCTGGAGGAGTATGTTGTGGCGCAGGAGGTAGAGTTCCTTCGCCAGGGTTGCCACCGTTCTGCAGTTCTTGCATATTATTTAAATGCTTATCAGACTGCATGTGTATACTTAGGTTGCCCTTAGTCGTTGTTGAGTAATTGCACACTTCACATCGATATGGTTTGTAGCCACAGGTGTACGTTTCTCCACGTGCCAGCCGTGGGTGAGGTTGTCCCGCTATGCAGTAAATACAGCTCGTTTCAGCTTCAGGATGTTTCTCTTTCATATGGATTTCTAACGTCTCCTGGTATTTGTAATGCCAATTGCACTTCGGACATTTCAATGTTTTGCAGGAATTTCGGCTGTGCATACCGGCTAGCGGGCCTCCTAATCTTCCAGAGTTTAATATTAGTTCACATTTTGGGCAGTCAGCACCGGAAGGCCGGCCTCCCAAATGGTCTGGGCAGACGCCTATCGTCGTCCCAGAAAGAAAGGCAGGTGGAGTAGTTTGGAACGGTGGGGATGAATTAGGACTCGCCCGCGGTTGCACTGAAGCATTTATCGTGTGTGGATGTGCCACGGAGATCAAGGAATGTTGAGGCATTAACGATTCAGCTATCGACCGTGGCGGCCTCCACGCCGATGTTGGGCTTGGCTTCCTCTCATCGCATGAGCCGTTAAGTAGCATTGATTCAGTATCTCTATCACTCGTCATTAAATCTTGTCGCTTGTCTAGCGATGGGCTTGGTAATTCCGTCATATTAGGGCTTCCTGAAGATGATAATCGCTGTGGCGCCGCGGCACCAACAGGTTCTAAAAATGAGACTAGCGGTTCTTTATCTTTGCCTACGCATTGGATAATAGCTGAAGCATTCTCTCTCGATAAGGCGTCTCTTTCAGAGTCAAGTAATGATAAACTATGGTCTGCTTGCGCATGCGCTACAAATGATTTTGCATAGCCAAAACTCAATTTACATATAAAACACATTAGGATTGGTTTGACTGGAACGCTGACGGGGCATTCAGCTGGAGGAGATGGCGGTCTAGGAACGTCCTTTCCTCCTCGAAAACTGAATACTCGATAGCTGTGCATGACGGGCGCGTCGGGTCTCGCTCGCACCCGTTCTGCTGCCAGTCTTCCATACAAAGCGCCGTACAACGAAGGGTTTCTTGACACGTAGAACGCGCTCGCTATCTGCGGGAAATCGAGCTGTCTTTCCACGACGTTGTTGTCTCGGCTATCTACGATGCACCCGGGTTCTATTTTGGGTAGATCGGACATGCTGGTTTCTCCTTCTGACAATTCAGGGTCCTCGATGATATACGCAGATCCATCGGGATTGTAAACGATCTTGCCGTCGAATCTTTCTACGTCGGAGGAGAGCGGCGGAGAGTCTCGGTGCGAGGTGAGGTCGACGGCGTCGGGTGCGGCAGGGGGTGAAGTCGGCGCGGGCGCGGAGGAGGGCGCAGGAGTGGGCGCCGCGGGGGCCGCGGGCGCATTGCGCGGTTCTTCCTCGGGACTCATGTCACCGTCGTCGTCGTCGGGCTCGAGCGCGGCTGAACTCTGCGGATCGTCGCGTTTGCGGCGCCGCTTTCGCTCCGGGGGCGGGCCGCTAGCGGGGCCGCCGGGCTGCAGCGGCGTGGGCATGGCGCCGGGCGTCAAAGGCCGGCATCACATGCTCTCCTGCAACAAATCACATCACACATTAGCAAACCGATCGCTTACTTAAGTTTGAACGAACTTACACTAAAAATCTTGTGAACATGGAGTCAGAGGTCAAATGGGCGTAAGCTCGTTAAATCTTCGATTAACATGATATATAGCCAAATACCTGGTGGGTACCAGACCGCTACCGAACGGTAAACTATCCGTAATCAATCACCTATTTCTCACGGACCAGTTTCACATAACTGAAGGTGACTGTTGAATACATTTGTGCCGGGCGCGCAACCGGAAGTAGGTAGGGTCATCGTTGTGTCACTCTGTGTTGTTTTCCAAAGATAGATCCTTTAGTAGGTGCCCTATTTAAATTAGGCGGATACACCTATGTGTATTAAAATTATAATGATATGTTTTCCCGTTGGAAGCCAACCGAGGTGAACAATAACATAGTCTGTCTACCAATAAAATGTTTCAACTGATTAATACCGTCTTTCTGATAACAGATAAGCTCTGAGTTCCCATAGGTATCACGAATACCTATATCAAATTAAAATACATGGTAATCGTTATCTAACTGACATTTGCGCAAACAACCACGATCAATTTATCCGTATGACAGCTTGTCAACGATGTCAATGCTGACACTATTACAATTAAACAACCAACAAACTTAGGTCTCGACAATTTTAAAACGTATTGCGATAAAGTTAAATCACACTGAAAAATAGCCCTTATTGCCCTCGGTATAAGACTTGATTAGAATCGTAACTTGCGCAATTGAAAATAAACAGCCAATCTAGAATAAAAATTCGTTAAAAACGAGATTAAGCCGTCATCTCCGTTATCTTACGTTATCAAAGATACTTGTCCTACAAATACCTAACTAGGACTAAAATAATATATTTACTTAGTTGACAGTTGAGATAATCGATGAAAAATATCACATGAGCATGACACATGGAGAATAAATGATTATTATTATTCAGACAATTGTTCATAACTTCATACATAGGTACCTTTTTAGAGACGAGATTAACAAAGAAACCTACAACGTCACTATCATTTGAAAAGAGTGTACTAAATAAAGACATTTGCCAGACAGGCCTAGTTTTAAAAAGATCCTAGTCAAATGCAATTCCAATAAGAAATTCACCCTAAAATTCTAAGTTCAAGAAGAAACTTGTCTTACAAACTGCGAACATTCTAAATAAGGAAGTCGTTTTTCTTGATTTCCCTAATAAGAAGACCAATCAAATACATGTTGAAATTACATTTCAAATTAATGAAACTGACTAATTTGCAATTTCGCAATACTAATCAAGTACTGACTAATGAATGATTAAGCCAGGATGTGATAACGTTACATTTACCGCAAATACTCGAATCCTTCACCGGATGAACTCACTGATAATACTTATTAGTGTTTAAATTATAACATATTGGTTAACTGAATTTGTACATTTTAGTCACCCTGCTGAACTTGACTTGGTATCTGAAAGTTGGTTTTATTGATATATCAACAGTATCAGCTAATCTAAATGATAATAAAGGGGAAAAAATTCATGGAAGAGTTGGGAAAAGCAATGATAGTGTTAAGAACGATATGAAAGAAGAAATGATACTGAAGGACGAAACGGAAGAAATAAACTTCTTGCTCTAAAAGTAACAAAGGACAAAAGCAGGAAGATGACGATTTAAGAAAAACAAAATGGTAGAACATGTGAAATCATAGAATAGAATTTAGAAAGCTGAAGATAATTTCCAATTAGTATAAAAGAAAGAAAACATTAAGAAATATGATAGCTAACATCCAGTAATAGAGGAAGCTGAAAGCCATAAAGGCGCTTGAAAATGTTGCCCAACAAACAAAATATCGGTCTTTCCCAGTAGTTTATTAAATGATAATGCTTTGATGTTTTGACGAGAGGAAAGATAAGTAACATGAAGGCTAAATGCCTAGTACTATTTGAAATTTTTCCTATGAATCATTATTTGTCACCAGTAGATAGGTGTGATTAATATTTAATCCCTAGTCATGTGCTTCAATCGAAGAGAATTCATATGTACCACTCAATAAGTTTGTATATGGCCAAATTAATATTGATATATCAGTTGACTTTGGAAATCATAAAAGTAATGTTTTTAATTCTCATTCCGTAGGCTCTATTAAGGCAGCCTATTTATGTAAGTATAATTATTTTCGTCTAATATTATTCAAAATTTTCACTAACTAAATGCCACTGTTCCAGAAAAGGTCTCAAGTCCTAAGTTTTTAGTGTATTGCTATAAATTTTTAGCAAGCTCTACAATCATCAAAACTTTTTCGCCAAGGTTGTATTCAAAATCGTCAAAAACCACACAAGCTTGTCAAATACCAGCGACATCATTTGAATTCGAACAAAATTCCTTGTCAATGTCAACAAAGTTTTATTGGCAAGGCCTTGGTTTTCCTATAGATTATAATGTGCTGGGTACCACGCCTAAGTATTTGTTTGCTTTATAACGGTTGAGTGTGGCTCTTGAAATCCTCATTTGATAATTGATATCAAACGGGACTTGATAATAGATACAAATATTTGTAAAGTCACATTTTGTATCAAAGAATTTCCTTGTTCTGTGCGATTGGGGTTTTAATTTGGATGTCTGTTTTTATCTGTTCATGGACATCAGAGGTAAATAAATTATTACTTACTTATTCAAAGTATGTGAAGACAATTTTCTGCTTTTAGTGTTTTTACCTATTATTGCTTTTAATAAACATGATATTGGTAGTAAGCTTTCTGACTAATTGAGGTTTTGTAACCACTTTGTACATGTTAGACTTCAAACTTAAAGTAGTTATCAAAAGGCGGAGATAGTTATATCTTTAATTTTAATAACTAAAGATTTGCATAATTAATTTCAATGACAAAAACCCAAAATTCAGAAGGCTGATTTCAAACAGCTAAACAATTAATGGTAAAACAGTAAAGTACACAACGGAACAATTGGGGACGCCAGCGAATTCCTGATACACGCGATCAAGTCGATAAAGTAGTCCTGCTGACAGGTGGCCCACCCATACCCTCTTTAGTAAAATTGTTACAATCTTTACCGAACCCTTTAATTAAGAACAAGAAGGGACATGAAAAACTGCTCTAGTACATAATCTTAAAGTCTCAGAATAAAAAGAAAGATAAACGGAAATTGTTTTCTAACTAGAATTTCTTCTAAGAAAGATTCTAAGGCATCTCTCTAAGAAAAACGTTGAAAAGGTATACACTACAAATCAAACAGGATTCTCATAAATGCTGCTTAGAAATGCAACACTTGCAAATATACGAAACTATCAAGTGACAAAGTAAAAAAGACTAATTACACATAATAATTATTATGCTAGTTCTCAGCAATAGCAATTTGTAGATCATTTCGCAGTGCTAATGTGTATGGAAATTATGCAAAGAGCTGGTAATTAGAGTCGAGGTGAATGGTCCATAATGCTATAATTTGCTTCTATCTTTATTTTTACATACAGACGGAACAAACAGACTTAGTTTATAACAAATAAAGTAACGTTTTATCACAAAACAAGCCACCAATGTTAACATAGTGTTTTACCGGATAATACCACATAACACGCGCGAAAGTATCATTAAAATTTCTAGAAACGCCAAATCAAAAGGCTCGTGTGTCAAATGTGTCTATAATTTGTATTTTGCGGTTCTAGAGTGGCACTCACTGGAGTAAATGTTTAATGTGAGCACACGTGCGCAGATTCCCATCGTTACAATCAGTGGTGTTGTCAATTTCCACCGATACCCCGATGCTTGCAGCAGAACTAATTTCCGATAAACACGCACACCAGCGCACCACATAGCTACGTTCGAGTGCAAATTACACGTACACATGGGTGTGTGAGCGTGAGAAAAGTACGGCGGATACAATGGCGCGTGTGTGCGTGGATACTGACGCAATTTGCTCGTACGTAGTCGCCATACAGTCGCACGGCGGACGCAGCGCACGCGCACCGCTACGCCCGCATCTGACTCTCCTACAATAGTTATCGAGCCCGTCATAATGAAGATGCGCGCCTTTCAAAACATTAATGAGGCTCCCACAATGTAATTGATAGCCAGAATACCAAGCATTCAATAACGTTTTTGTCAATGTCCAATTTACGAATCCAGTATCGTGCATGATCACTGGCTAATCTCGCTTGTTTATCTAAGAGAAAGCCAATCGAAAAGAAATTTAATGAGTTAAAGTCAATGGAAGTGAAATTAACAATGATATAATACTAGGATACCATTAAATCCAATAATTAGCAGAGGCAATGGCATGAAAAGTCAATCAACATACTCATTACCGTATCCGCGGAATGGGAGTTCGTGAGCCATGTATCACTTTCGAACTACAATTTACTAGTTGGAAACTGTGACATTTGCGGTTCGCAGCATATTACGTTGTCTGAACTGCATAACGAATGTAAAATGTTCACATTTAATTAGGGTATCATAATGGTAGAAAGACTAGACATACAAATTAAAATGAAGTAGATAATGTTGAAATTTAGACGTCTTGTAAAGAAATAATAGTTGAAGATAACCGTGAGCGAGGAAAGCAGACTGAGGCAAGTAAATAGCTTAGTGGGAAAGATGTGTCAGTAACGAGAGACGGGGTAAACTACGTCCATATTAATAATCGCGGGTTATTACGAAGGCCCTCATTAAGTCGGCGGCCGCTCGCCAACAAAACCGCAAAACACTGCCAAATAATTACCCCCGCAGTGCTTTCTTCACGAAAACATGGTAAAAGCAACATCTACTAAGCTGGCGCGAGGAATTACAATAAATAAGGTATTAAGTCGACGTTGTCAGGCACCGAAATATAAGTAGCTATTATATGCGGATGAGGCTCCATGTGGTAAGTATCTTGGACCTGTTGTAATTTTGCATATATATTCAGAGTAATAACTCATTGATAGTGAAGCCTTGAATAATGTGCTAGGCTTAAATGGTGCTTGGAAGACACTTGAAATTAAATCTATCGGCACTATGAATTTAAATAATAAAGCTAGAGTTAAAGTTATTGTACGATTTTTTTTTTTTGAAGATACAATATGTATAGCACAAGGTAAATTATAAACAATGGATAATTTACGTGTTGACATCGTTTTGTTATCACTCCACCCACAATCAACATGGGAATACCATGGATGTTTATCAGTTGGACATGAATGGAATAATTAATTTATTCTTGTTAGACTGCCATTCAACATGCGAATTATATGTTAAACTTTATATTCTGACACCTCTTACTACTTTAAAGGAAAACTAATTAACTCATTGTTAGATATTATGCAAGGGTTCCGAAGTAAAACACCAGTCGTGGGAAATTGTAAACTATCATTACTTGGACCAGCTTTTACAAGCGTTAACCTACAGTAGAGAGGTCAGCTAGTATTTGTGTACCACCTCTTAAATCTGCCTCTTATACACATTCCCTACCACAGAAAGCTCAAGCTATATTACCGTCCAATTCTTGATCTCGCATTCGCATACATTCCTTTACCAGACAAAGGTCAATTTAAACTGGTATCTAAAAACCAGGGTCTGCATACGACTAATGTTGAAAAGCTATTAATGGAAATAAAATTGAGCGGAGTCCAGAGGAACGATTTACTTAATACATTGATAATAAGTGGGGGGAATGTATGTAAAATGTCCGTAATGACGGTAGTCTTGTTAGACGTGGGAACGAAGGAGCAGGCTGGGTGGAACATGGTAAGGTACGAAGAGAGCAGTGTCCACCGTTAGGGTAACTTTAAACCTTCATTAATGGTAATGGGCCTGAACTCGATGGGAATGCCTCTTTTTGTGCAGCAGACGTTACTGTAATGGTTGTTCGACAAGGAGCTTGAGAAAGCCAGATAACAACAGATTTAGGTTTGACCAGAGCTACTAAGAGAGTTAAGTTGGATATATCAACTGATAATCCAGATGATTATGCAGAACAGCATATATATTTTGGAAGTGAAATGAATTATGGCATAGCAGCAAAACACGTTGGTATAAAGGAAATTGATGGTGTGTACGAAAATTGCAATAATAAAAATGAATGTGAATATTGAATTGGATTTGGAATCAAGTGATTCAATTCTGTCAAAGATGTGGAAATACCAATTAGAATCCTGTTACCAAATATGGACTCTTGTTAGACCTTCTAACAACTACTTAATCTTATAAGATTTTTAATGTCAATTACTAAACCTGATATCTCTGATAATAGTTTCACTCTGCTGTATGAGAATCAAATTCTTTCATTAACAACCAGTTTCAAATCGCTCTTTATTTAATAAAATACATGATTTATCTATACCACTATTCTTCTTAACGGAGATTAATATTTCCATAGTCATATAATAATATACAAAAGAAACAGGTGTTGAACAAATATTGCTAAAAGGATATTTATAAATTTGGAACGTGATGACGTAAGCATACCTACGGTTTAGCATAATACACCAAAGAGTACGTTAAAATCAAGGAGAAAGCTACTAATTAAAAACGCTCTCTCATTTCACATGATAATAAAGTGACAACGCAAATTTGTAGGAACCGCAACGCAAGTGTGTATGTAATTACAAAGCGTTTTCGACGCGTGAAACGCGAAACTTACGATGATTAACGTACAAACACTTTCCCATTAATTTGTCATATTAATTAATCGAGGAACAGTACTGAATTCAAACACAAATAAGAAGAGAGTGGATTATTTGAAAGCACAAAGTAATCTTCGGAATGAGATCGGATCATAAACGAGATGATTTTATGATTTATTTGCTTTCGAAGTTAATTGTGTTAGGCGCCCGCCGGCTGTCGCTATTGTAGAGCAAACCTTTGATAGCCCCACTCAAAGGCTTGTGTGAGTTTGTTAGAGGTTTTCATTCAACAATGTCGATAGACGAGAACATTGTTGTGCGATAGATATCTAGTTAAAAAGACGATAAAGCATTTATTTTTACTAGGAAAACTTTTAGCGGTGATTCAAATCAGACCATTTTAGGAATCAGACTAGTTGTCTGAATAGATGAATACTAATTTGGCAATGTATCGGACGTCCGTGAGGTCCCGCAGAGGGCAAGCATCGCGTGTGCTGCAGGTACTCTGGCAGGCGCCATTCGACCGATGGCTCTTACGAACCGTCAATTTGCGCCTGTAATTATTGCGGACCCTTCGATACTTATTTCTATTTTTTCCCCAGCTTAATTGTTGCAACAGATGACTTTTTTGTCGAACCAACTCAAAGAGAGCGGAAAGGCATCAAACGCAGCGTCGAATTTGGAAATAATTATACATAAATAGTCCCTTGAGCGGCCGATTAAGACAATTTCCGAGGCAAATTGCCGCAGACGAGCATAATAGCACACGAGCTTCTCCGTCATAAATAAATCTGGATTACGTTTCTGTACGAGATTAAGATTGATTCGATCTCGATGCTTTCTGCTATTAATGCCTACGCGGCGTAATGCCTGACTCGTGTTAAGATTTTAAATCATTATCCGTTTTTGTGGGTGCGTGTGATTTGTGAGATAATTACGATCGACAAATTGCTCGCCGTCTTTGTGTAGATAACGGGTGGATGCTATCGCCGTTCGTAATTAATGATCGATACATGTGAAATAATTAATTAGCGGCGGGCTCGTCGGTACGGAAGGTGCCGGGGGCCTCTCCACAAAAAACAATGACGTGCGGTTTTGGTGCGCCGGCGCCGCTCCCGCCGCCGCGACATCCGCCGCTCCATACGTCTATAATTTGGGAGACCTCGAATTAGTTTTAATCTCGTGGATGAGCGTGACGCTGACTTAACGTTCTCGAGAAATGTGTCATTAGCGTTAATTTGAATGGTTGTTACCTTTTTTGTCATAATTTCTGGGGTAATATAAACAAAAGGTAAAAGTCGGCCCGTTTTGTACTTTCAAGAAACAAAGGAAATAAAACCGAATACGTTTAACAGCTTGCTACAAAGTTTCTCACCAATCAGAAGTTTAGTGTTGTCGTCGATAATCACCGATCACGGAGGAGTGTAATGTCGAAACAATTAAGTAGCCGAGATCAGACTGGGGTCAGACTGAGAGCGGTGAATGAATCACTCCAACAAGCGTTTTAGAAGATTCTAAAAAGAAATCTTATACTCCCATTGAAGTAAACTTTCTACCCGGTCAAGAACATCAATGTGAAGCTCGGCAGGCATAAAACACTAACTTCAAAAGCAAGAAAGACATGAAAGTAGGATTAATGCAGTAGAAATGCGCTCCTTGCGGAGTATGTGTGGTGTAACTTTAAATGATAGATTGAGGAATAAGGTAATAAAACAACGTTGTGGTTTAAAAGAAGATGTAGTGACTAAAATTGATAAGAATATGTTAAGATGGTTTAGCCATGTTGAGAGAATGAATGAAAGGCGACTAACGAAAGGTATTTACAAGGCAGACGTGAATGGAAACGCCGGGAGGGGACGCCCTAGAAAGACATACATAGACCTTAAAGGTGATGTTCTTCAGAAAGGCCAAGTGTGCAGTACCCATAACCGGCGTGTGTGTATGACTAGATGTATGAATGTGTGTAAAGCAAAAGAAGTATGGAAGGATCGTAGCAGGTGGCGTTCTGTAGTTTCTGCCTACCCCCATGGGAAAAAGGCGTGAGTTTATGTATGCATGTTCAAAAGCAAGACAAATTGAGAATCGCTAATCGCGCGCATTGTCGCCTCGACCCAATGAAGTTACAGCGTGGACGCGTAAAGTGACGGGAGGTAATGGCTAACGAATTTACCTCAGAGGAGAGGACACAATTTATGCCCACTGTACAATTAGGTTACTTTAACTATTATTTAATGTTTTTGGATGGGAACCGGGTGAGAGTGACAATTGTGGGAACTACCAACCGTTGACAGACAGAATTTGAATGGATAATTATTTAGTAAGTTCACTGCTTGTCACGTTTCGAAATAATGATTAAATTGCATGATAAGTGTGCTGCTTTTACTCGTTTAGGAATTGCGTGTTAAAATTATTTCGAAGAAGAAATTCCGAGTAATCAATCTGTGTAGCCTTTTCCCAACTATATTAGAGTCGGCTTCCAGTCTAACTGGATTCAACTGAGTACCAGTATTTTACATGGAGCGACTGCCTATATGACCTCCACAACCCAATAACTGGGTAACACGGCACACCTTGGCAAGACTGGTGTCAGATCTTCTGACTATTCGTAACGACTGTCAAAGATCTTCAAATGACAGCCGGGACCAACGGTTTAACGTGCTTTTCGAGGCACGGAGGAAACTCGGTATGTTGAAATGGTCACCCATCCACGGACCGACCTCGTCAAGCGTTGCTTAACCTTGATGATCGACCAGTGCGGCTGTTATTATTTAGCCACGAGCTCCTCTCTAGAGAAATGCCGAGTAATTTTATAGTAATCAAAAAAAAAACTTTTTAGTTTAAGTACATGTTTGTATTTTGTTATTAACTGCCGGTATTGGTCTGTCTATCGTTCCAAAATCAATAATTGATCAATGTTCTCACGATCCCAGATACATCACGTTGGATTCAGTGAGAGACCTCTAAGTCGGTATCGCGATGCGTGTGCGCAATTAAAACGAAACCCACAATCAGCCGCCATGTTTGTACACGGTCGATGTTAATAGCCTTTAGTAATTACATACCAGTATCATGCTAACGTTGCTTCTCGGAAGGCTGATCAAATTAATAGAACCTATTTTGGCTACATTATATATCATCCAAATATTAGATATAATTATATAAGTCTTTATTGCATTCCGAAGCGATCTATACAACCCAGCAACCCTCGAAAACTAATAAAAAGTAAGCAATAAGACACGCCAGCGTCACAGAGCGACTCGAGAATTTCATATGGCAACATTTACATGTATTCTATTCGAGGAAGTAGTGGTCCGCCCTCCCCGTCGTTATATCCGGGAAAAAGAATATCTAAATTCAATTACAAAAAGGCTTCTCCGCGAGGTGTGCCGCTGCACCCGCGCCTCCTCCGAAAAGGGTGTATAACAACTCAATTTCTCCATATTATTAAGACGGTGGGGTGTGCGGGTAGAGTAGGGGTGGGTGCTACACAAAAAGAATGCTAATTTAAAATTCTTATTGCTGTGTTTGTATGCGCGCGCGCTTTATGTATCATTCGCGTAACAAAAGCCGGAGGAGCGAGCCGCCCGAGCGCGTAATTTCAATCTAATATTCAATTTGAGAAGTATCGCGAGCTCCACCCGCCATCTTTTATTTATTTTACTCGAGTGTTTTCCTTGGATTCACAGATCATAGAAATAAACGGGATATGTTATTATGTGTCGTACACAGTCGAGTCAACCTCGTTGTCATGCATGATCTCGACGACACTGTATCAACATTTGTATTTCTAAGCTATATCCTAGTTATATTTTCATGCTTAGTCTAACCTTAATTGACGTCTTCATAGTCGTCCATTCGACGAGGCTTATCTTGACAAAGAGCACTAAATTCGATTCGATATCTCAATCTAACGGCCGAAGATAATTGCTTCATTTCCACGACGCGAAGAAAATAAATTTCACCGGTCACAATGGGTGCTTTCCACAGACAATTCGCGTCTAAACGGGGGGCGATAGACGCGTAATGGTCAAATCGTGATATATTAGTGAAGGAGCTAATAATGGTGACCCCTTACCACACCTCGTGAGCATACGACCTGACGGACGCAGAACGTTTGACGCGCTAATACTGAAACTTTCTAAACAAAAAAACTTTTTTGCAAAAAAATACTACCGACTTCCAAATGAAAAATAACTTAACTTTTGGAAGTCGGTGTCTTTCGTAGGTACCATTTTTTTGCGATATGGACACCGACTTCCAAAAGTTAAGTTATTTTTCACTTTGTAGTTTTTCATTTGGAAGTCGGTAGTATTTTTTTGCAAAAAAGTTTTTTTATTTTTTCCTTTTTAGTTTTACCTACCTAATAGCAAGTTGTTTATTAAGGTCCCTATAACTCCAGAATAAATTAACCGAACAATATGAAACTTGAACATAACCGGTAAAATGAGATATCTGTGTACCCCTTTAGAGCGTACTGGCGTGATTTTATGTTATGAAATGGTATAAACAACAAACAGACATGCGATTGCAGCAATCCCGAGAGTTTTGCCGTTATTTATTGAAGAGTTCTGTTGTGTATCTCCGAAGTTCTTCATCAGACCTTCACCAAATTAAAATGGGACCAATTTCGAAACATACTCTTTCAAACAAAAAAAGAATTTTCAAAATCGGTCCACAATTGACAGAGATATCGGTGAACATACACAAAAAAAAAAAAAAAAACAAACATAAAGTCGAACATAGAACCTCCTCCTTTTTTTGTAAGTCGGTTAAAAATGTCGAACCACAGGTATTGTTTAAAACAGATCGAAAGTCAAGGATGACAAATGATTCTTCCAATTTATTTTGTCACGATCACGAATTTATTTGCATGAGCCGAAATAGGCTGTGAGGTCATAGGTCTGGTGTGCACTTTCAGGAAGTCAAGGCAAGCAGTTAAGGTTCCCCTAGTCGACGGCACGAACTATTTTGTGCGCGAGGTTAAAATGCATGCTATCTCATCCGACAACACGTGCGAAAGAGATAGATGCTGTGATGAGCAGTAAGAAGCTAGTTCGCGTACGAATTAGCATTTTTGGAAATTTGTAGCGAAATGGATGATGATTTAGGACGAAAACGAGCGCGCGAATTTAACTTTGGGAGTCTAGATATCATGAAAAATTACTAAATTAAATTATTGCGTTGTTGAATTACTAATCTATCCCTGTATGGAGGCCGTTTTGCAATTTTCCTTCTTCTTATGGTATTTATTTCCGCCCAATGTGCGTTAAAATTAGTGTTGAAATATGGAACTTTCGACGCTCATAACTTTCAAATATATTTTTTTTTAATTTTTTGTTTCCATACAGGGCTAGACAATGATGAGACAAATTGATATCATTTTTTAATTTTGAACGTACATCGTCAAACAGTGGAGTGATCGCTAGACTACGTTTGTATGGAAGAATTTTCGACTAGTGTAGCCTTAAAGTTATTATTTAGTGACGAATAAAAATGAGGTTTCATTTGTACATGCAAGGTAATAAAAATGCAAGAGTGGTAAACGCGACCGCATGTGGGCTCTATCGCTGCACCACCATGCACTGGCTCCTGTTGCCACACAGATAGACAACACAAAAACCTGCAATAAATTTTTCGCTATATTCGATTCACTACAATTTGCATTTAAAGCAATTTATTAAAGCCTCGAAACGCAAGGAGCCATAACACGAAAACGCTAGTTTGCAAACGACATGTCAATATATGTAAACTAGAAAATGATTGCATATCCGTTGTGAGCATACAATTGGTTTAATGGAATATTAAAGATCAATGTGCGTCTTGCTCAATTACGTAGCTGGTCGTATTGTTGCAGTCGTTGGTCGGCCATTGGAGTTGCTAAGTATGATTTTTAATGTCTTTTAGTGTGTGCAGAAAGCGTATGCGGGCGTTTCCTGATAATTTGCCTGACGACGCGACGCGCCTTCGCGGCTACCACTTAGAGTAAAACCCCCTTTTCAATGTCTTCGCGTTATAAAAATGTTATTATTGGTACAGAACAGTGAATGTCAGTAATCGCTGACAACGACTTTTACATTCTTAGAAGAGCTGTGGTTACAATGTCACTGTTAATTGTAGGGGGGAACGTCATAAATAGACATTCTAGTTTGTGAATCAGTGTCTACAGTATTGTTAGGTTTTTGTATTTCAATTGAAAAGCGGACGGTAACTATTAGTGCATATCGATTAAGTATATTATAATGTTGTAGCTTAGTTCTAATAAGATTAAAAGTCATAACAAATCTTTTTAATACGAATTATCTGCGTTTATCGACGTCCTAATCTTTTGATTCATCGTTAGCTGTCTTAATTGCGTTACGGTATCAATTTATAACATTTCCCTGTATCTTCATTTATAAAGATCCAAAATCAGTAAATCATGGGGTCCTAAGATTCAAGTCAGCGAGAGAAAACAATAAATTTTAAAAGCACAATATCAAGATAAAAACCGACATTGTCGCATGATTAACGATCAGATTTAAATTTTAAAGCAAAACCTTACGAGAGCACCTTATAACGAACACGACGAGGTACGTTTATAATTATAATTAATATTCTCACTGTATTAGAGTGGTCGACGGTAAAAAAACAAGATTCGACGCGAGAATTAATAACAAACAAATGGGCTACCTGCGGTGTTTTTTGTGAGACCCACAGGTAAGCTCGTGATGATGAAAGAAATTCATATGTGTCTGTCTTAAAACTTAAACAATATTGTTCGATTTTGACACGGTTGCACCTTTTTATGGGGATCGTCAGGCTTCCATTCATAGGAAGTAGCGGTGGACAGATAAAATCACACGCCGCGAATTCCGCTACTGAGCGACAGATGGCGGCAAGCGCCCACTGACAATTACCTGCAACAGAAGGAAAACAAACATTACACTCAGGTTTTTAACTCTAATATTTTGTACATTAAGGCAGTCAAAGAAACTCGAACAACTGAACCTCAGAAAGTTTCACATTTCTTCACCGCTGCGGCTGGTTAAAAAAAAACAACCAAAGCTGCATTGGAAACAAGAAACCAACGAATCGAAATTCTGGACAAAAGAGAGGAACTCCATAATGACAAAACAGAAATATGATTTCGATTAAACTGTGCGACGGAGACGGCTCTATTGGGAGCTTTTGTGGGTGCAAAAAGGACAGGAAACTAGTTAATAATAAAAATATTTTATTTGTATAGTGGGGTAAAACACCCCCGCTGCGGGTTGTTTGGTCGGGACGGCATCCATCATCATTATATTAACCGATTTAACACTTTTGAACAGATTCCTACGGCTTCCACACTGGGGGACAAATATGCAAGTCTCACCGGACCATAGTGCGGGAACTAATTCATTTGGTGTATATATATCAGTGGCGTAGCGTGCCTTGGCGGGCCCCAGTATAAAAAATTGTTTGGGGGCCCTTATGAAGGGTGATTTCTCACAAAAGACAAAAAAATATTGCATAAAATTAAAATAAATATTTTTTCATCATAATTATCTATCTGTCACTTTTTCCAAAATGTTTATAAACAATTCAAATTTAATATACACACTCCTTGCCTTTTTTACGCAAACAGATTTATTAAATCATTTATAGCTGATGATGACTTTAGTTTTTCTAAAGTTTCTGCCTCTATGGACAAAATAGAGACAGGTCTGACAGGCGTTCATGTCCCATCGACGTTCTTAGGTAATTTTTTATCAGTTGTAATTTTAATTTACGCACGTTGGGGGCCCCGTGGCCCGGGGGCCCCGTATAATTGATACGGCAGATACGGCGGTAGCTACGCCCCTGATATATATACACTTATCGAGCGAACAGTATGGGATCGATGATGTATCTAGTCAAGAGCGTTATCGATTGAAGTCAATCTAGGTCCGTACCGGCCATGTTTGGAATCAGTTTCTGACCTAGCCTATAGAATTCCCTGTTTGGTCACGTCGTGAGGATTATTAATTACAGGAGCCGTGGTAACCGGGTCGAGATATTTTTTATCAGATTTCTAATTACGGCGCCTTCAAGTTCACTTGGCGTTTTGTCTACTTCGATACAAAGTAAACAAATTGCATCCGAAACTCGTTCACTACGGAGACAAAAAAAAATCGCTGCGCTACTTTTGGTTGAGGCCGGGTTTTGTGGCAGCGTATAAGGTAAACCGCCAGCATTATTTTATTGCATAATTGAGAACGTTTTTACGTCAATTATTTTCCAGCGTAACATTAATTGACATGTAACATGTGATTATAAATATTTATGTGCAGTTATCTATTTAAATAAAATGTAGAATTATCTGTCGATCTATATAGAGGAAATGCAGTTAGATGAAATGATGCATGTCGATATTAAAATAGGCATTGATATGCAAAGTCGACTCGTTACCGATGCGGGCGGTGGCGGCCGTCCCATGCTTGTTCACAAATTTTTGTCCGCTAATCAATAAGATTGACCCTAATACCAATTACTATTCAACAGTAACAATGACGCCAGCTAACAATAGACGGGCTATTGTTTATTCACTGGTATTTTATCTAGATGTAGTACGTACTCGTACTTGGCTAGCTCTAGTTGCTCAACTTGTAGAAGTCAATAATGACAAAAAGCTCGATTTCAGTGAACCGAGTGCCGGCAACCGAAGGGCTCGTGCCCGTGTGCTCGAATCTCACCCAATAATTACAGCCAGTGATTAAATCTCGCGATAAGACTCATTCCGCTAATTACTCCCTAAAGCTAAACACGGTTTTTGCCATCGACATAATTTAATAAGCATATTAACCGGACCGATGCCGTAGATAGGTGCCGGGCCTCGAGCGATTCGCGCTAATACCTTTATAATGCTGTTAATACGGAATATCTTTAAAGGAAAATACGAAAGACGAAGACACGGTCTCATTGCGAGGTCAAAGATGAATGACCATGTAAATACGTAATGAAAGCCAGAGGACTGACTCGAATCACAGTTGTTCACAACTCGTACACATTACAATCAATTTAAAACAGAGTATGTGTACGAGCACTATGACATTGCATCTGGGCGAGACCACGTCGCGTGTGGCGACTCCGACCGTCTGTCCAACGGTTAATTCAATAAAACACGAAAGCAGTTCGCTTGTTGATCTGACGATATTGAACTTCTAGACATGTCGACGTATGCAGTTCATCAACTCTATGCAAATGTTGGTGGTTAGAATGCATGTTTATGTAGAACGGCAATAAAAGTCGTGTCGCAGCGACTGTGTGCCCGAGAAGCGATCTGACCTCGCGATGAATGACTCCCATTAGCATCTCATAGGTTTAATTAGGGATCCACGCAACGGCCGGTCGCCCACGTCAACGCGGCCGTGTGTGGGCAATCAAATTAGTGACGACCAGACAATGGTAGCGAGTGGAGCGTACGACCCCACGACAAAACGTTTCCTCGCAATCTTCGATCACCGGATTAAGGGAGTCTCGTCTCGCACGTTTTATCTCCGATTGTCCGCACTTAACGCACACTTTACGCCGAGTGCCCCTCGAGAGGAAATTGAAAGCGATCGCTTTCCCGGCTATCTTATCTGTAGTGTTGTACTAATTAATCGATGTAGCGCGAAGAGGTCGTCGTTAGAGGTAAATAATGCTGGCATTGTGGCCGGCGCGGTGATTTATCGGTGTGAATAGACAAAAGTGTCGCGGGCGGAGCGGGCCGGTACAATGGTGTGGAATGTAGTCGCGGGCCGCTCGCTCGCCGAGCTCCGCGCTCGTGCGACGTGAATGCGGATTATTAATAACCCGCTCCGGTTCGGCACGACGGTTTGAGCGACTCCCAGTCCCATCGCACTCCTCGCCCGAAGCGCCTGAGCGCCTCCACCTGTACCGCACTATATGACCGCCCCAACGTTTATTCACGATGCTATAATGACCGCATTGATGCATATTCCACGTACGATTCGCGACGGTGCCGATACTATACCAAATAACAATGTTTGCTAATAATATTAAAGATCGATCACTGTTTTCAAAAGTCTTAAATTATTATATTTATCAACCCCCTGTGTTCTCTGTTCTCCCCTACGACTATCATCCCCGCACGGCTACAATGCATAACAATAGAGTCAGCGCGGATTATAACAAATTCCCCAAATTGTGTGGGTTCATATTTACGCTCAACAATAAGACAAAATAGTGATAATGTCACATGTGTGTGTAGTTTACCGCATTTGGAACTAATTGAGAATATTTCATAATGCTGCGATTATAATGAAAGGGACATCTGTCTGTCTGTCTAATGCTGAATAATCATCAGCGACCAAAATCTAACAGCTTTTGTATTTCTCTAATCTTTTCCAAAATTCTCTTGTTTGTGTTGTTTTCGGGTAACAACGAGGAAACTAGCTGATTATAACATCGTGACTATTTGAAAACAGCAATAAACAAAAAAGTCTGCCAAAGAACTGTCAAACAAATTTAAAATAAAAGTTCGACGCGTCGAAAGCTATAAGCAAGTACCTACTTAATTTAAAATGTCGATAAAAAACAAGGAAAGTGGAAAGGGCAAAGTGCTTAGAGGCGTGTTAAAATGAAAATGCACTATGAAATTACCTATCACGTTTTGTTAATATCGGTGAAACTAAATGAGATCATTTTTTGTTGCTGCGGGCTAGTACTGAAGCCCTGCGTCGCTGTGTCACGTAGTACTTCGCAATGGGCACCATTATAACGACATCGACAATTCAACACTCGCCCAACGCTATTGGACTCGACGAAAAGATTGCTTATGAGAAAAAAAGTACTGATCTATGATGTTAAGTTATTTTGTAATCGCTCAGAAATAAGGAGTGGTTTATTATACGTTTAAAGTTATCTAGTATATATGATGTCATAACTTCATTTTATTTGTCATGTAATAAATTAGCAAAAATCATAATGCAGTGCCATATTTGGTCCAGCGGCTCACAACACCTGAAGCGCAATAAAAACTTAATTACGTTAATATAATAAATGATTTATAATTTTTAATTTATGGCGAGAACACAGTCATAATTCAGTAGCATTATTAAAAACACTGATTGAACAATCTAAATCTAAATTGATTTCACCATAGACGATTGTGCTAAGGTCTCTATTAAAAAACTTAAGTAGTTAAGAACGCTCTGTTTGACACTAGTCCATATTATCGTTTTTTGGTGTCGTTTTATTTTTCTAAGTTTTTGAATGTGTTGAACTCACGATTTACTTTTTTGCGTCATTTCCAGCGTCGACTAAGTAAGTAGCCATGTCGTGAGTAGCTCGATTCGTTACCGAAACTATAATTAGTTTTACCGTTACCGAATACTTTACATTTTCAATATATATCGAGCTTACTTATTGATAGTGGTAACAAAGAGAAGCGTGACAATTCATTGTTTATTTTCTCAGTACGTTGACGACTGTTTATTGTCCTCTGCTTGCTTGTCTTCCGGGTTGACACAAAAACTTATAATTGCACTTAATACACTGTTCTGTTTTTATATGTCTCTGATTAATTCGGAATTTCCTAATTCTGTCATCGATCTTTGCTCAGCTATTATTCAAGTGCGTCGTTCGTCGAAGTTTCCATATTTCATATTTGTATCATTAACACGTTCTAACGCTAATTGCCGGAGTGTTGCGACAAAAAGTGCTTGTATCGTGTAACACTTATTAAGTGACGTCGCCTTTTTCTCAAAATTTAATTATCGACATTAGGTTGACACCAAAAGCGGTGCTGACAAGTCGCTACACCGACTTACAAGTCTGTTTGCAAAACTGTTCATCGACAAACTGAAATTCCGTTTCAATTTGTAGAAAGCTGATAATTGTCCAACGAGTGACCGAAACTAGAATTGAAATGACAATAGCCCGATGTTGTAAGTGATTGATTGGATTTCACATTAATGACTGGTACGACAATAATAGTGCATGGGATCGCTAAATGGATGACATTATGTCGGAGCGCTGCACGTCAAATATGAAGGATGATCTCCTACATTTGTCCTGCGCACGCATTCTGACTGAATTCAATAGACGACTCGGCCCTTTGAGAACTCCGGTTAATAGCGGATGGATACTCATTTCTGACTTCATCGTTTTGACTTTTGACATATCATAAACAGCATTATTTACAACTTTCAGAACCAAACATTAATGAGAAACTAAAATATGAGCTTTAGATAAAACTCACTGTAATAATGCCTTTTAAAAGCCTTGGCAATTGTGAAACATTATTTGTAATAACTTATTTGGAAACTTATATACACGAATCACTAACAACATTCGTGATATTTAAACAACATGATGAAACCGTTAAACCTAAAAAAAAAATTAGCATCAGTGTTCAAAGACAAATAATAAAAACCAATTCACACGTCAGCTACGACGTAAAGACTATCAAATTATGGCCACAACTATTTGAAAATGTACCACTCGTGATACCTGCGTTAGCACCCACCGACCAATAGGATCGCACTGAAAACCTTGCCTCTTCATAAAACAGCTCGGAGACAACTCGGCAGCTCACTAATTTGTACTTTATTAAATCAAGTTAAGGCTTAAATCCGTTTACAGTCACCAGCTCAGGCGACACAGCTAATAAGTCAAATAGCTTTTACCAGGTGTCCGACAAATGGAAAACTACTAGTTAAAGTGGGTACTAGTGCGTTGAGACTTAAATGGAATAACGCACAGTCGTCGTAAGGAGTTAAATTAATCTGGCTGCTGACGCAACGCATATATCGTTTTCTTCCTATTAGTACCCGAAAGCAGTTTGTTCAATTGATTCGCTGTGTAGCAATAAAAAGGCTCAGTCTCTCTCGTGTTTGTGCTAAGAATTTGAAGAGTTAACGTTTCTAAAGATCAAAGAGACGGATGATTAGCGGATCACTTGTAGATATTGTTGTTACATAAGCCCGTACTAATAGTGATAGGAACATGTAAGAAGTAATTGTGATGTTCGTTTTAGCACTTCTTTATGCCCAAGGACTGCAAACACTTCGTTAATTGCGACCGCGTCTTCTGTCTGCGACGTCACAGCGACGTATTCTAAATATTTTGTTCACAACAATTCGAGAACAGAGATTTATTCTACCGAAAACTCCTAATTCATATCGTTAGAAGATAATTGCAGCGAATTGTCGTAATAAAATTTGGAAGGTAGCGCCATTAAAATGTGAGACAATGTGCCCCTAATGAACGTTGGGACAAGTAAAGTAAATTATTTACGCCACACACTGCGACGACACTGCTTCAAATTTGGATTGACATAAAAGATGTAGAAATCTGGGTAACGACATAAAGTGAATGGACAACACTGTAATTACCGTGGGCCCGGAGACTCCGAGTCTGCGGTGCGTATCGTCACATCACTAATTGTCAAATTCGAGGGCACCACGCCACGTTATTTATCCGACTTCAAGCTCTACTTTTATTCTAGTTTTATTACAATTTTTTGTTCGAAAAGACCTTTTCGAGATGACATTCTGATATTATTCATATCGAACATAATAAGTTTCGATACAATAGATCCAGTTCAGTAAGGCTCCTATTGTAATAAAGAAGACGACATTTGGAAGACATTAAAATTCCCTGGATCGTATAATTACTTATGACACATTTTAACATTAAGGCACCCACGCACGGACTATGTTGTGCCTCTAAACTTGTATAATTTGTGTTAAAGCCGTAATATATGAGAGTTGGAGACTCGCGTTCGGCGTTCCATGCATTCGATCGTTAATAAAATTATCAAAAACTAAACAGGTTTTATGAGTATCGCTCGTGCGTTCGAAAGAGTTCGTTTCGGTTCGTCTTATGAATGGAAATGGTTTTTGGTATTTTAAGTGTTTATAAAGGTCGTAAATAATTTATCGCCGCGTGATACTTCCGTCGGTCGAATTTAAATGTTCAAATCGATGAACGCGCTAACTCGTACGGCTACCGGATTTTAATTCGCATACACATAATAAATGACTACAGTTTTTGATTTATTCTATACTGTTTAATTACACGAGTAATTTAGATCGTATTGATTTAATTAACGAAATCGTTTTGAGATTGATATCCGATCTGTGTGAACATAGTTTTTAAATGTGGCGATTCTAATTTGAAAAGTATAATTGAAATGTCTGATAGCATTTAACAAGCAATCTTAGATACAAATCTGTTGAGTAAAACCAGACGAGATAAAAGCAGCTTTCCTCAAGTCAGTGCAAAGGAAAACCTCTTTACGATGTAGCACAAACACGCATACTTTTTTAGGGTTCCGTAGCCAAATGGCAAAAAACGGATCCCTTATGGATTCGTCATGTCTGACTGTCTGTCCGTCCGTATGTCACAGCCACTTTTTTCCGAAACTTTAAGAACTAAGCTGTTGAAACTTGGTGAATAGATGTATTCTGTGAACCGCATTAAGATTTTAACACAAAAATAGAAAAAATACAATAAATTTTGGGGTTTCCCCATACTTAGAACTGAAACTCAATTTTTTTTATCAATCCCATACATCTATGGAGAGGTCTTCAAAAATGGTATTGAGGTTTCTAGTATATTTTTTTTCTAAATTGAATAGTTTGCGCGAGAGACACTTCCAAAATGGTAAAATGTGCCCCCCCCCCCCCTGTAACTTCTAAAATAAGAGATTGATAAAACTAAAAAAAATATGTGATGTACGATGTAAACTGCGACCGAAAATTGGATTGAACGAGATCTAGTAAGTAGTATTTTTTTTAATACGTCATAAATCGTAAACCGCAATTTACCAAGTACGGAACCCTTCGAGCGCGAGTCCGACTCGCAGTTGGCCGGTTTTTATGTAAATACCGTATTTCTGTTGCGTCAGTAATCGTGATTCAGCCTAAACTACTTAGTACTAGCCTACTAGGTGACCAGTAATTATTCTGATCACACGTGGACACGGGTTACGGCCGGCCTTAAACGTAACTTTAAATGTTGTGTTTGTAGGGTAACGACTTACAACTTGTCTTTATCGATTCACGAAAATAATGGCAAATTGATTGCAGGTAAAGTCGTGCCAATGAGTGTTGGCAATGTTAGGTGGGATACACACGAAGTTTATGAATATTTCAGTGATACCGGATAAGGCTAAAAGTTTATTGAATTCTTGGAAGCGTTTGAGACGATTCATGAGACTGTTATGCAAATTGTGCAACAATGATTTGCACCGTTTACAAATAGTTTAGAAGCTCTCTTCGATCACAATGTTGCTTAAACGATATACCTCGTATACTGTGTGTGAGGGCCTTTATTCATAAAATATGGAGATCACAAAGCTACTCAACTCCAAAATGTCATCCCAATTAAAACGAATAAAGGCACTAACGACTATCTTCATTTAGAACTAACTAATGATTACGTCAAGGGCCCTTGTTCAGGTTCCATTGGAGGGTACTTGAACATAGTCCGAGATCTCGTATATCTAACACTCGAGGGTACTTAGCTACTCTTTTGCATATTGCATATATACATGTTAATTCTAATATTCAGCTAGGTTACATAAGTAAGCAAATTAAAGATGTAGATCGTGAGTAAGGAAAGTGTAGTTGGGTTTTGCTGGGCATAATTTGAATGCACTTACTCATATAAGGATTGATTGAAGTATAGTGATAGCATTATGATGATGAAGGTTTTGGGAAAAACCCAAAATTGACTGAATTAGACTCAATCTCCATATTACTCATTCAAAACAAAATAATGCTACCCTATGCTGGAGATAAGGGCATTAACTTTATTAATCCAGCATTACATCTGACACTAATTGAAGATATATTTACTATAGCACACATCTGTCTACGCATCCAAAGATGATAGCCACGATGGCTACTTGCGTAAGTCAGTCAAAATTTATGTCTTCACTCCAATAAATATTTGGATGTTACGCAACTGTTTTACGTACGTTCTTAAGTGTTTGGTGGCAGAAGTCAATTGGCAATTTTATCGGATTCACTATGAGTAAGATCGTTTAGGTGGGTGGCATCGTCAATCTCCGAAATGACTGCTCTGGTTTTAATTGGGTTATCTCCTTTTGAAACTTCTTGAGTTAATTAAGAGATTTCATTGATTGTCTACCCTTTTATTGCCATTTCCTCGAAAGTAGTAGCCGTTGTTGGTGAGTAATCTCTTTAGTCATCTTCGTTAGCCTTAATTATTGCCTTCTCTAAAATCACAAGAAGTTCTGTAGTTATCCTATTAGCTCAGTTGCAAAACAGAGTGAATCATATCCTTAATATAATCAAGGCCAGTTTCAGATTGAGTTATGACAAATCATTTGGCCGGTACGACGCAAATACCTATGTGTAACAAAGGGCAAATATAATCGCTCTTATTAACTTTGAGGCTTGTTTCAATTCGTGCTGTGTTAAATAAATATTGGGTAACATGAATTGTCAAATTTTGAGGAATATTATGTAATTTTGTCACGCAGGTGTAGTTAAATATGCCTATGATTGAAGTCCAATTAAACAGTGACAAAGCAGAATTAAAAAAACTGCGAATTTTAGAAGTACTATCTCTAAATTCAAATAATGTTGCACGGCGTTCCTCAAGGTACTATCTTAGGACCCAAACTAATTACGAAAAATATTAGGTTTTTAAGCAAAACACTAAACTGAAAAGTAGTAATTAGCAAGAAGAAGCTATACTTTTAAGTCCTATAAAAGCAGTAAGCGCTATCTCCAAGATCAGACATTTACTACCGACACAGAATGATAAGCAACAGATCCATTCAGTAACGAAGATGTTTCTCTTAATATTTATGACCAGCATATACCACTACTAGATATACCCAACTGATGCCACCCATATGACGGATACAATAATGGTCAACTCAAAACATGGGATCCCTAAAACGAACAATAAAAAACCAAAAAGCGATATCAGATTGCAGTAACATAAATAATTTGTTTTTGTTGAACATAAAAAAGAGTGTTGTGACACCAAAGCTTCACCTGTAGATAATGTTTTGGGCGTAAAACCGGTAGCGACAAGCAAAGGAGGTTATTCATGTATCGGTACAGATACACAATCTAACCTTGGGAATGGCCAAATGGCCACATGCTTAAATCTTTATGAATGGATTAATAGTGAATATGAATGGACGGTGGTCAATGCCTAAACGCGAGTGGAAATCAAATTGTGTGACGTTATCGAAACGGCTTTAACTGAATTAGTAGGCTTTGGTAGTAGGCTTGCATGATTGATAAACTGTTTGATGTCAACATCATTGATAGTTGTGTCAACTGCAGAACTTAGACCGATGACGTCATCATATTTAAAATTCTGAACCATAGAAAGTCTTTAAATTTTATGTTGCTTGCAGCATCAAAAGTATTTTTAAATGCAATTAAATTTCTAATTTCCACGTTAACACGATAGCCAATTTGCAAAAATCAATATTCATTATTTTTTTATTTCTCAGATCGTAAATTAAAGTTTTTACTACATATTATATTTCTGTCATAAATTCTCGTAAATTTATGTTTTTATGATGACTATTATATTCAAAGGTGGGCTACCTAGTTCAAAAAATTATCAGTCTTACAATTGACATAATCCCAACACCCACGGCTTTTTTTACGATTTGATCCCAACTTAAGTATGTTAAATTATCGAATGTGACGTGATAATAAGTACCTAGTAGAAAAACGTATTTGATTAGAAATGTATTCCAACATTTGGGCGTTGAAACTTAGAGGGTTAGTTTCTCAGAGATTATTAATGTTAAAATTGTTAGCTCTTTAATATAAGAAGGCAAGAATACATCGAAAGGAAAAATACAGCTTAATCTTAAAGAAAATCATAAACCTAAAGAAATAAGGAAAGTAAAGCCAGTAGCCAGCAACAAAACCGACACAATAGAAAACAAACAAACGTAACCAAACACAGTCATTACTTAGCCAAAGCAAACAAATGAACTTCCAAAAGAACTATCAAATGAAAAGAGTTCCAAGTTCGTTGATTTTCGACAAAAGCTCCGGCAGACGAGACTAGAAGCGATAATGAGTGCGCCCGCGCAACGGCGGGTAAAACCGGTAGGACGCAGCCATCGCTCACCGTTACCCAGCACTTTCTGCTTTACCAACGACGTGGTAACTGTGATTTCAATCGAAATTACTTTTAATTAATTTTCTAGCACATTATCTATCACACCAATAGTCATAATAACCAAGAAGATTGACTCGATAATTATGATTGGGTAAGTTATGGAACAGTTTTACACAGCCATATTTAAATTTTTTCACCAAATTAATTTATAAATCATTTGGTGTTGATTGAATTATGTTTATGTTGCTAAATGAGGTTAGTTGAGAATTATGGCTGAAGACCGCGTGGGTGGAATACATTCCTTTTGTAATAAAAATACAGCAGTTTTAACCTTACACGTCAACAAACGTCGCAAGCATACTGACTAGAAATTTTAATTTCGAACTTTTTACCTACTGGCTTTCCAAGCATCGTTATGAGAGATTTATTATAGGATCCACTTCAGCATTTAAACAAGGCTGCTAGCAGGAAAACACTTGTTTTTCCTCTAAACAAATTAAGTGGTCCTTCGGAGGCGGAATTAGCTGGCTGTGCGACTTCTCAATAATTATAATATCGCACTAAGTTTCAAGACACGTCATTGTTGTCTCCACAATGGTACCTTCGTGCGGATTAAGAAGCCGGTTATTTCCATTCCAAACTAATTAATAAACATCTCTTAATAAAACCTTGAACTTTTGATTACCGAGAACTGGACAATGGGTCTCGTTATGTTATAAATGTCTTTACTTACAAAATCGGGCCACAACAATCAAACGGACGGACGGACGCGCCTATCTAAGTAATTAATCGTAACTTATGATTGATTAAACACATTAAATGCGAGCACGATTCCTATTTGAATATTAAATCTATTACTGCGGGTGACATAATACTTAATACAATTTTAATCTGAGTTATTGCATAAAAGATACGACATATTTAAGTTTTGGAAACAATATGGGCGTCTCATGCATAATACATGAAGTGACAGTAAGTCTAATGGAAAACATATTGGGAATTTATGTTAAATAATTACAATAGTTTAATTGTTGAATAAATGATCCTCTGCACTTAAAAGTAAGATAAATGATGTTTTATAACAGATGTCAAAATGCCCATATTTTTTTTTGGCGACCAATGAAGAGGCTGTAGGAAATACCACGGCAGACTGGTGAGATGAACTATTGTAAAATATTTTGTTAGTGCAAACGAAGTAAACACGCGTGTTGACTATTTATCGACAAGGTTGTCGAGTGGGCAACCCTTTACACGATGGCACCCGCGCACGACGCGTCGCGAGCGCACTTCGACAAACAACCTCTAGTGATGCGGAACGCAAACTCTGATGTCGATATTTACTCGACCACCGCAAACACTGACACACGATATTTGTCCAACTCCCAGCTAATGGCGGCAACTAAATATTATATTATTTACTGTTGTTAAATTCACACCACGCAGCTACTGTAATGAAGTGACATTAACACACACAGAAGAGACAAGATAAAATATTTTTTTACGATTTTTAGGTTAGAAAGATCAGAATTAATATTAACAAATTAGGTACCGGTTTACATATTATGTAGGTACGAAACGGTCATAACTTCACCAGGATTATATTTAAATAAAAATAAAAACGTTTGAAACGAGGGTAAAAAAGGAATGCAAAGCCATAACTTCATTTTGAATTCCGTTCGGTTTGTTCCCGTCTCACTGTGAACGAGCCCAGCAGGGGGCGCTATCGTTCTCACCTCACGACGCGAGTGGTAGCCGGTCTTTAATAAGTATCGATAAAATATGTCGATAAAATATGAATATTTATAAATATTTTCGATGCCCATATCGCCTACTTCAAAAGTATGTTGCCTTACATGCGACTCTGAGTACTCGACCGCCGAGGAGTCTGCTGTTTTTATACCAAGCTCTTATTTAAAATGCTGGCACTACTTATTTCTATTAGAAACTATAAATCTGGCTATCATAATAACATTATGGTCAAGCTATTGCTGTCAATATTTACGCCAAAATGGCGATAAATCTGCATTGAATGTAAGCTCATGCAGTGTCAAAAACGTACGCACCAACAAACGAGTTCTCAAACATTCAATTTGTAAGTGGAATAAATTCGGCTTCAAATTAATAGCCGGCAAAGTGTATGGGGGACAGAACTAATTAATCTCCTGATGGTATTCCACATTAATTAAACATCTGAAAGAAGTTCTTATCTAAAACAGATCTTAGTCCTCAAAAATAAGGATTAAATTCGCTTGTGCACAGCAGTAATCAGTACACGGAAGATATCGTTGAAGGCTATCATAGTGTGAGGTCTATTTTATTATTACGAAACTTTATTTTTCTTTATAAAAGCCTACGCTTATCCATGAGAAGATTCATGAAAATTAAATGTCTCATAACAATAGGATATAGTCGTGGACACCGAGATTGTAAAGAGCAGTTTACACGATACAATCTTTCGACCGGGGCCTTCCGTGAGAAGGACGAAATTATATTTTTTCAACACCAATTACGTAACGCTTAAATGTGACCGAAAACAACGTTTAAATTTAACGAGCATTAGTAAATTGTCGTAGACGTTTAGTATGGATAAGCCAACTAAACCAACGGTTGCTTTAAACAACGATTAAACTGTATGAGAATAACAATAATGATAGCTTTCAAATCTTTAGTAATAAATCATACAATCTATTTTTTAGACGTCTAATAGTTAATCAAATTTAAGCAACTGTTGCGAGCAAGTGTGATGGTTTTTTGCCGGTGTTTCGCGTAATTTTCGCAAGTTCAATCTGTTGGACTAAGTATTACTACACTAAGTTATAATATTATAAAAATATTTTCAACGACAATTATTTATAAAAATTACACCACTTATTCAAAAACGTAGGGACATAACGTTGACTATGGTTAATCGTTATTTAGTGACAGTGTAGCCGTGTCCATGTTTTTACGACCGTAATCAAAACGTGATTGTCGCGCATCCCAAAAAAAAACTGACTTAATTGTGGCGGGCGAGTGTTGATGATATAAACAGTAATTACTTACCTCCGCATCCAAAATGTTATTAAAATCCGCTTAACGTTGTAATGGGGAACTACCAGGGTCTGTAATACCTCTGAGGGACAAGCGAGTGACAATTTCTGTAAGTCCGTACAGACAGGTAACGATAAAAACATTTATCGACAGTAAGTACCTACGTAGTTACTCGCACGTAATTATAATCAATGTTTAATTTATACCTGTAATATAAATAAAGAACATTTATTTAATAAAATATAATTTACTGTTGGATTACGTATGTAATAAAAAAAACAACAATAAAAAAAAAAAAAAAACTTTTTCTCTTGCGGCAAATCAATCAAAACAGCAAAACCTTTTCAAACGCAGCAAAAACACGTCTGTCTTTAAGTGTAATGATTTTGTAAGACATAACCGAGCAATATTTTATATTTACGTATTTAGCCACACCTGTAAGTCCAAGGAGCGTTTAAGGCGGTGCATTTTCTAAAATAATTATCATGAACATCTTTTGCGGCAGTCGACGCCCGGGGGTGCTATTGTTTTAAGGGAATTTTTTATTGCTTTTGGCAACCCAACAATGGGAGCGGCCGAGAGGGTAATTTCGTCCGTCCGACGCAGTTTAGCTCGTGGCGTTCCGGCGACAGTGTGCACACCGCCTTACTTTGTTCCTTTTTCAAACTTTTATAATCCATTCAATTTATAATGTTACTGCGTCTGACTTTGACTCCAATGCTGCATACGTTTATGGATATTTTTAGATTTATTTTATTTTATTTTTATTTTATTTTATTTTATTTTATTAGGAAAACATACAGTGTATTCATACAGAGTAGAAACAGATATAAACAACTGAATACCATTTACATGTTTCCGCATTTAAACATCTAGAAAGCTTGTTATCAATCTTTAGTGATATAACAGGTAATGTAAATAACCTAATATTAAGCAAAATTTGAAAATTTGGAAAAGGGAAATTTAGAGTAAGTATATTTAATAACTAAATTATGTTGAAGTCAGAGAACCAAACCATGATTTCGTTGATGTTCTGTTGAAAACGCGTGGCTTTGAATTAAACAAATCCAGTTCAGGAAAGTCAACAAGTTTATTAAATTCTCTAGCGGACCTCACAAAAAATGAATTCTGCCTGTAGTTTGAAGAACTCTGAGGCACGTCCACACATGCTTTACGTCTCGTCATTCTATTTGGGACTTTAAGTTTAACTTGAGATAGTAAATCCGGTGAGTCAATGTGATTCTGCGCGATTTTAACAAGGCACGCAATATCCGAAAACTTTCTTCTTTGGTACAATGGTAAGATATGGTGTCTTCGACATCTCGCCTCATAATTGGGGTCATATGTTTTAGACTTATATTGCAAGTGTTTCAGGAACCTACGTTGAATGGATTCAATTCTATCTATATAAATATTGTAGAGAGGATTCCACACTTGGGAACAATACTCAAGAACGCTGCGCACCAAAGAGCAATAAAGAATTTTAAGTACTTTCAAGTTCGAAAACTGAGAGCTGGCTCTCAAGACGAAGCCCATGGTCCTGTAAGCTTTTTTGACAATATGATCTACATGTCTTTCATAAGTTAGCTTGGAGTCGTGAATGACACCTAGGTCCCGTACTGAGTCTACCTGTTCTAACTCATGTCTTTTGATAAAATATTTAAATTTAATACTTTTGACTTTACGAGTAAAGGTTATAAAAAAACATTTTTTGACATTTAAGTCTAATTTATTGATTAAACAATATTGTTCGAAACTATCTAAATCATTTTGGAGAAGCTGACAGTCTTCAAAGCTGGTGATTTTTTTGAAAATTTTCATGTCGTCAGCATAAAGGAGTAATTGTGAGTATTTAATGCATTGAGTGACATCATTTATAAATATGTTAAAAAGAAGGGGCCCAAGCAAAGAACCCTGCGGTACCCCAGAAGGGACGATGCTCCATTTAGAACGGTACCCATTCACAACCACTGCCTGCGATCGATTTTCAATGTACGAAACAAACCACCGATATAAGTCTCCATGGATGCCAGCTTGGAGTAACTTCTGTAGTAATATTTTGTGGTCGATTCGGTCAAACGCTTTACTATAATCAGTAAAAATTGCATCGACCTGTCCACCAGCATCCATGCTAGACGTCGTAAACTCTGTGAAAGACAGCAGATTAGATAAAGTTGACCGCTTGCTTACAAAACCATGCTGCTCCGTGATCAAAGTTGGTGAGATACTCTCATAAACTTGTGTATATACGATTTTTTCCAGTATCTTAGCAAAGATGCATAATTTGGAAATGGGGCGATAATTTTTAGCATCACTCTTGCTACCACTCTTATGTATGGGTGTGATAAATGCAGATTTCCATATTTTAGGTACAAGTCCTTCCGAGATAGACCTTTTATAAAGAATAACAAGAGGTTCAGTTAAGCACGTAGCACAAGAGACAATAAATAATGGTACCACATTATCGGGCCCTGCACCCTTACTTAAATCTAAAGATTTTAATAATTTAAGAACTAGGTCAGCAGTGACTTCTATACTACTATTCACGAACCTTTTTAATTAAAACACAATTATAACACTAAAACGCCAACATGTCGATATAAATTTTAATTACACAGCAGTGTTAATTGGAGGCGAAATATAAAATATTTTTCACGGCCACTCCTTTTATTACTAAGGATAATAGTCTGTATTAAAATTTACACCTTTCGACTCGATACGTAACAACGAGGCCTAAATATTAACGTGTAATTAAATCATAAACTAAGATAAAGATCGTATGGTACAAAAACACCGCTGCGACGTACTAATCCCTTGATTTACAATTACTCGTAATTATTACTTAGTCTAATTGCGGGCAATTTTAATTATCAATAAAATGGGAATTTGAACTTTATGGCGGCACTCATATGACAAATTAATGCTGATTATAATTTTATTATTCTGGAAATTAAACGATCATAAACATACATTGGGGAACTAGAAGGTTATGCCGCACCTTCTCTGCAGTTATCATGTAAGACTAGCTGACCCCCGGGGCTTCGCTCCCGTAACCAGCCACCACCCTGCCTACCCTACCTACCTAATAATTTTTATGTATCATCAATAGTTTTCTCAGCGCACACCAAAGAATGAATTTTACAGGCAACATTTTGCTACTTTGGATTACATTATTGCAATTTTCATAAGGATCTTTAATTCTTTTTTAAATATATTATAGCCTATGACACTCAGGAATAATGCAGCCTACTGGTGAAATTCAAATAAGTAGGTAGGACCTGCATAACACAAAAACTAGAGAACGACTGCTCGACTGGTCAATGACACGACTGTTTTGTAAACAAAAGTGCAGGTAGCTGACACATTTCTCAACTTCCGAATGAACCGTTGATCAAAACTGTCGATCGTGAGCCCGAACCCTTAAAAGATCATTTAATCGAAGCACAGATTAACTAGGTTCAACATCCTGTTCGCATTCGTTATAAATCAAAAACTAAAGCCACAAATTATTTCTACATGATCAAATGAATCATTCGGCGAAGTGTCTGCGATAATTATCACTATTAATTACTGGTAGGTTAGTCACCGATTTCAACGGTCCGGCGAAAGAATTCTTACTGTGTACCACTTTAAAATTATGCTGCATCATAGTTATTTCTGAAGTGAAAACAATGAGGGGGAGCATTCATAACGAGCCTTACAAATGTCCACCACAATTGCTGCAAACGCAAAACTTAATTAAAGTGACACTTTGCATGCATAATGAAATGATTCACTCGCTTATAACGACTTACGCACACATGTACCTACGCAGATAGTTTTTTAAAAATGGAGTCTGTTAACAAAAAGAAAGTTTTTTTTTTCTTTTGTGCCAGTATTTTTGTGCAATTTATTCGAGAATGCTGGCACACTCATTGTGATGTACGACTGCCTTATAATAATATAAGTTACCAGTTACTTTATTTAAGTATATGAGGTGTCTGTTTATGTCATCTATAAAAATGCTCAGGCTTCCTTACAATATAATTAAGTAGTAAATAAGGGGATAGTGTTTTTGTTAGCCAGCGATAGCGACAATGTCATTGCTAGATGTAAAAAATAGAGTACTACCTATTTATAAACGTCAAATAAAGCTTTTTTTTTTTTTTCCTAAATCTGCATCTTGAGCTTTTAGGTGATTTTATTTACGTTGAATTTCATAGGTACAGATAACTCAAAACCTTCTCCTACTTTTGAATTCATGTTCGAAAAAGTTGCTGAATCATCACACACTCAAATCGCTACCGCTCACAAGCTAAACCACAGACTAAGAACCATTTGACAGCAGCTTAACAGCAAAACGAATTGACAATTAACATTCAAACCGGGAGTAAGGAAGTTTCTTTGACAGCCAAGCCATAGCCAATGACCGTTTATCGATCGAGTACCTATCGATTATTTAATAGCAAACACCGTAGATAAGGTTTTGGGTAGTTATCGCTAATTATTGGAAGATAACAAGGTTTATTACTGAACTGGAGTGGCTCGACAATATACTTAATCTACCTAGGTGTTCATAGATATGGGAGGGTTATTCGGTTAAGTTTTGGATGTGATGTTCGTTGGTATTCGAATTTTGAATTTTTTTCGAACATCGAACAAATGGCTAAGTTGAAAATTGGTATTCGAATTTTGAAATGTGTTTTTGTTTTTTTTTTACATGGAAGCGCCAGTCCTAATTTTTAAAGAGAATAAAAAATAGAAAGTTTTTAAAATGAGGTAGTATCTGGAAAGCTTCATAATAACTTGAAGGAATGTGTTTGGCATTCAATCTAGTGTTGAGAGGTGATTCATATAAGAGAAGTGATTGCTAAATATCTGAAAAAGTATTCAGATCTTCACTATCAGAATATTTTTTTACCGAAATCTGTATTAATTTATTTAAACATGTTTGAAGATTCACCCTCGTTGTCAGTCGGAAATTACATTAAATGTTTATGTGTTTATTTTCGGTATCTAGAGATAGGAAGGCAATATACAAGGGATTATGAACCGTTATCAAAGACAATATCATTAGCAGTTTTAATTTTTTGATATTA
This sequence comes from Orthosia gothica, assembly GCA_949775005.1. Taxonomy (NCBI): domain Eukaryota; kingdom Metazoa; phylum Arthropoda; class Insecta; order Lepidoptera; family Noctuidae; genus Orthosia; species Orthosia gothica. The sequence goes on along the minus strand of OX459064.1, from coordinate 4,586,204 downwards.
AAACGTATAGAGGTTATTCATACAGGGCTTAAATACTTCCATATATAGATACGAGTAAGTTAGTCGATACAGTGTTTTTTTTTTGTTTAAAAATATAATGTGAGTTGGTAATAAAATACATGACAGGATGAGTTGTGTACTCATTTTTAGGGTTCCGTACCTCGAAAGGAAAAAATGGAACCCTTATAGGATAACTTTGTTGTCCGTCCGTCTGTCTGTCTGTCAAGACCCTTTTTCTCAGGAACGCGTGGAGGTATCAAGCTGAAATTTATATCAAATATTTAGGTCCACTGTCCCTTAAAGCTGTGAAATAATCAAACTTCTAAGCCAACTCAATTAAAAGATACAGCCGTTTATGCCGCAAATTTCCGCAAATTTTCGATACTCGCAAGGGAATCAAAACCTACAGGGTACGAAGCAACGTCTTATTGCACAGATAAAGGAATAATTATGAAAACCGTAAACTTTTAGTTACATCATGTAATAAAAATATTTTAATAATTTTAAACCTACTACCCCTTTCCTCAAGAACGCGTAGAGGCATTAAATTGAAATTAATATCAAATACTCAGGTCTATAATACCTTTAAGCTGAGGTTTGTACGGAACCCGCGGTGCGCGAGTCCGCCTCGCACTTGGCCGGTTTTTATCGAACTTAAGCTTCAGTATCTTAAGCTTGATGCAGAAAAGATGACACTAACAAGTCGAATAAAAAGAGTTAAAATCAATTTACATTCTCTTTAGTGTTTTTTTACAAAACTGAAAGTAAAACCAAAGTATGGTTATTTTATAAAACGTCATTCTTTAAAGCAATATTCGACAAGGAACTCTTAAAAGGTGATTTGTCAGTCATCAAAAAGCTGTACGATGTCAACCCGAGCGTCGCGCGCGCGTCGCCTCGGGCGTCGGGCCAGTCGCCATAACTACGCACTATTATCGCTAACAGCAACACTATTCACGCTTATTTCAAGACCTAACTCTTCGAAGCTATGCAAAAATCAGATTTTCTTCGCAAAAATACCATAATAATTAAAACCTCGACTTGACCATAACAATGAATGGCAACCCAAAAACCTTACTGTTTAAAAAAAACTGTCGTCGGTAACGTGAATCGAGTCGAGTTTCGTCGGCGCGAATATGGACAATGGTTCGGGCAAGTTCGTCGTCTGGCCTTGAAGGAACCAGTCGCTCTCGTCCGAAACACCTCTGGGCAATTATTCAATAAAACAAAAGCATCAACCACGCCAAGTTTACGCCACAACGCCAGAAAATGTTCGCGCAAATTAATTTCAGCGTAATTAACCGTCTCCTGCGCGTGTTGAAAGTTTTTGAGAACAATTACGGGTTGATGAGTGGAAATTTCGACGCTATTTTCAGCAAAAAACGTTTTAATAACAGATTTTGTTTTTCGTTTTATTGAAATTCCTACCTTGATGCATTAAAAAATGATTCTATGAGGAGATTTTAGTGCAACATTCTAAGGCAAATGATCTTTATGACGCCATTTTGCGTAACCTAAAACAAGAAGCATGTTGATCTAACAAAGTATCCACTTCCATAGTTAACTAATATATTCTACGCTATGTATCACGAGTTAAATAGATAAGGCAAAGCACACAAGAGCCGAAAGCCTTTGCCCATTATTCACGCACGTGCGCCACAAAATAAGCCCAATTATCGCTCAGCTAAAGAAAATCTACAGCACGAGCCGCTGAAAAATGTACCAAGAAATTTGATATGACACATACATCTTTTATTGAATGTATCGCCTCTCCCGAAGGCATTGTGCCCTACTGGCGCGAGCCGAACGAAATATTTCAAATGCAAATCGTGCTAACGCTATGAATGTAATAGTTTGTCGTGCCTTGCGCACGCGCCGCTTACGCCGGAAACAAATTATCATACCCTTATAAGCACGTACGAAATCGACGAAAAACTTATTGATGTCACTCAACACTGATAAATTGCGCTAAACGAGAAAATGGTAGGTGTGTGGACGTAATCTGTTATACACACAAATATATACGTCTCTGGCACTCTTTAATGGAGTCAAAAGTGCCGTATGATTTTTTATATGACACATCTGCAAGCCTCTTGTTATTACTCTTACGGTTTACTATACATTGTTTTATAATTTTTTTATAAATTCCTAAGTTGTGGCTAAATTATATTTTATAGCAAAAGAAAAAAAATCGACACGAATAACAAGTTGTTATTGTAATAGTGGCGCTCGAACGCAGCGTTATAAATTCGGAAATCGATTTGTTTGACGTCGCCATGTTTGTTGACATTCGATTTAAAAGCCGAACGCGACCGATGTGGAGCGGAAATTTATAGAACACCTTTTTGGATTCAATCCGAAAAATAGAATAACGGACACTGAACGATTGTAAATAGGTAAACGGCGCGGGTCATCTGTGAATGAATGGAATGGGAGACACGTGCAAAATCATAACGGTCACTTGTCGTTTTATTTTGGACGAAGTGAGCCAGTATTTGTGACTCTTTTATTCGGGGTCTGGCAAACCGTAATTCTTCTGTATCGCACATAACAACGACGAAGTAGATTGGATTTATGAAATGTCTCATACAATTAGTCACGCTTAATCAACTACTCTACTGTGATTTTTTAGTCAGTAAAATCAATAAACGATTACCTACTTTTTAACAGATTTCAAAAAAAGAAGCTCCTCAATTCGGTTGCATTTTTTTGTTTCATCAACAACGTGACGAACAGGAAAAACGGAAAACCAGATTCAAATATAGAAAATGCAATGCTAATTATATAGCTGTGTTCAAAATACCCGTTACATCCTTTGTAAGTGTAAAGACCTCTGAACCGTCAGGTAAACTGGATGTTTTTGAGGAATGGCCTATCTAGAATCAGTTGAATGTTTAAAGTGTATTGTGTAGTTAATGCCATGTATTTGGGTGAGATGGCGTTGTCCTCACACAGGTCGCCGACATCGTGATAAGTTGTATTATTTTTGTAGACGACATAAGATGTGTATCTTATGACGTAAGAATATGAAATGGTGCGATATAGGCATAATGTGTGCCGATATGAATTGAGAATTTTCAATTGTTGTTACACCCTGTATTATGTATGCATTATTCATTGACAGGTCTGCTTATGCAATAAGTTAGAGTATTGTGTTTTATATATTGATTGCTAATAAAACGGGTTATTGTTATTGTTAAAATAATTTCGCCTTACCTGAGTATTTACCTAACTAGGCCTTATCAAAAATGAATACTATATCCCAATTATAGTTTCAGTAGAAAATTTATAAATAAAAAAATATTAATCAACAATTGATGTAACACAAAAGCAATAATTGATGTAACACGAAAGTGAGAAACACAATCTAAAATAACTTCGACAACACAAAAATAAAATAAACATCATTAATTTACCCTAAAACCTCTTATTGAGAACCCTTACAAGTATTTACTAGTATATCTAGTGGTTCTTCAGTGAGAACACTTTATCTGTACTTGTACAAGCGGTCGCTCTTCAGATACAAGCTTCCACTACCGCCCGGTAGATGGCGCTAGTTGTACGAACTTTGCAAACATCTCGAAATTGCTCCAGTTATTTTTTTAGACTTTTCTAGACCATTTTACGGCATGACTAATAAATTTATTGAAATGTAATGTATCTAATTCAAACGATATTCTTCAGGATAAAATTACTATGTTTATAACGGCATGGAAATTGATCGAAACTTTACGATTCTGTGAATAGCTTGGTACACATTTACGTTGGGCGTAATATGTTATTGTTTTACAGAAAACTACGACACAAAATTTTATAATAGGTCATTTATTTACTTGCAATCTGTACACCCACCACAAGCATGTTTTCAAACAAACATCAAATAAAAAAATCTCTAAGTACCCACATTAAAAGATACTGTCATTGTTATTTTTCTTGAACCAATTTTAACCCTCCAATACGTATGTAATTCTAGGTGTACTCGTGTCTCATAGCCCGTAGGATGCCGTAATTACTGCGTTTGGCTAAATGGTAATTCCAAAATGATGTCATAATGTCTACAAAGATAGTTATTGTTGCCCGTCCTAATAAATCCCTCAGTTTCGCCTGCACCACCCACGGAATGTGACAGGGTGGTTCTATTCATAGACTAGAACACACTTAACACCACGCTTCGCAAAACTTAGTACAGCCAGTACTAAGTATTTGGACACTGTATTCATAAATTTGGTGGCAAAATGAAAACATTTAAAAAGTTATTCCATTTTAACCCTACGCTGCAGCTTGTTTAAAAAACGGATCAAATTTTTAAGTCGTTTTTTTTGCGGGTTCTTTAAAAATATGTTTATTATGAATGAACTCGATCTAGTTTTATTATTATAGTTGGAAGAAGGTAGGTAACTACTTTGTATCATAAAGCACAAATATGCAAATTATAACGACAACCATTTTGCTTATTAATTTCATGCAATTATTCTGCAGTGCCTACCAATTTAAGTTTAAAAAATAGGTACTTACAACAAATTAATAACCAAAATTGCCTTTCTTACTGAAACCAGGAACTAACAACATAGACTAACAGTAGGATACATAGTATGCCACTCGAAGCAGAAATTCCCTTGGAGTCATAGACAATTCCAGCTTGATTTTATAACGAGATAAACCTACAGCTTATTACCACAGTGTTTTGAACACATTAAAATTGCTAATACTCGTCTCGACGACTGTTTGGTTTCAAATCACACTTCGAAATCGTGAATTATACATAGAATGCCTACCTACGTGAGATTATTTTTCGTGTTACACATAATACATAAACAATTCTTTTTTTTTTCGATTTATTGGCTTTAGACGCCTTCCTTATTTAATTAATTCACCAGAATTTTGCTAGCAGCAAGTTCGAAATTTAAAAAAAATGCCGGGTTTGACTTTATTTTGTCGAGATTAGTCAAAGAGACTGATGTAATATTGGGAATTAGTAACATAGAATAAATAAATAAATATTAGTTTATTTCATTGTTTAAGGTTGATGTTGAAGATAAATATGGAAATGTAATAAACACAGTATGAAAACCATTTCAATAGTGCCTATAATTTCAAATCAGGTACATTTTTTAAGTAACTTCCACGCCATTTTACAATTTCTTCCTCGAGTCGTATATTGTTGTAAATTCACAATTAAATGAAAATCAGATCAAAATCAGGCGTATCGCTCAAAAAATAATCATTAATGTTGGTTAACCTAGTAAAAAGTTCTGAGGTAACACACATAAAAAGTAAGCGAAGAGAGGAGGTATAGGTAACTTTCTTATTTCATAATGAAATCAGCAAAAAATGCAATTACGTCATCAGCTCTTCCCTAAAACAATTATACATTACAGATGTTTCTTAAACGTTTTGATGGTTATTTATTTTATCAGCAAATTACATCGGATTTAGATGTTGCTAGAATTAATGCAAGTCTACATGTTGCATTAATTCATAGCAATATTTGCATATTAGTTTAAACTTGTAAATAATCATAGGTCTGGTACATAATGACATATGCAGCTCTTATATATTAATAGGTAAGTACATTGACATATTATTAATTACTAGCCTTTAGGAATAAGAAAAAGAGCGCGGAAAACACGGCATTATGGCTGCTGCATTTTTTATAGTAAAACAAGTAAATTTTTACAGAATTAATAACCTAAGATGCATTTAATAAGGTATTTATTAACGATCCATACATTCTTTGAAAAAAAAACAGGGACTATCGAACAGCTACCTGAAAAAAACAGCACCATGTATAGGTTTATTTATGGTAAGTACGTCTAATGTTTATTTTGTTAGTTGGTAAAACGTGGTTTCCGGTTCCCAAAAACGTCAACGACAAAATCAAAAGTAAAAACGAAAAGAACTAAGACTCCTGAATCAAAAAGGAGTTCTCTATTCAAGTAAGTGTTATGCTTATAAGGCCCATTACCATAACGTCTTTGGTGGCGCCATTGTCAGTATAATTCGCACCAACCTTACGCGCCTACGCACAAATCAATTATAATACCAGTAATAAATTAAATACTGTTTGCGATAGATATCGATCGCTTTGATAAATGGATCTATCCTGAATGTGTATCGGGAAATCTCGGCGCAAGATGGCCGCCCGTTGCGCGGGAATGCACCAGGCGCATGAAGGGTTCGAATTTTGAATTTTTGAACGCTGATTGAAGTTCGTTAATTGGAGTAGGTATTTGTTTAGTTTATTTTATTAAACCAATCAAGTACCGATTACTTTTGGGTTATATTCAGATTTGTTAGTTTTAGGCGTTGTACACATAAACGGCGTGGGTATTATGAGATAGCAATGATCTCTTGAGTAGATATGTTCTTATGTAGGTACCATAACAGGGTATTTTGACTAGCTTAGTGTAGAAATCTTGAAGAGTGAGACTTAACATCTAGGTACCTACTTACTTACCTAGATGAGTAAGTAACAGGCTAACAGGAAAACGGCGGCACAAATCCAAGAGGGCAATTTAGCTCTTCACAACAATGAAGTTAGTGTCTACAAGTAAATATTAGAAAAAAATCTCAATACGTACAAAACCCTAGTTTATTAGTATTTTGTGAAGCAGAATTAAAGATCTTAATTATTTTACACGGTATTCACATAGCGATTAACAAATGTCACGGGTTGCGAATAACTGCAATTTCAATTTGGATTTCTTAAAGGAAAATTAACTTCTTGATTAAAAAGTTCTTTTTATTGATTTCAACTAATCGAAATTAAGGCCAAATCAGTAATATGCAATTTTGAATAGATCGAAATTTCTGCGTTGTTGACAATGCCAACGTTTTTTGTTTGATCAAAGGTATAAATTAGTCATCAGAAGGATGATGAAAAACGTTTTGAAAAAAACCTAAGTATTTATTAGGATAACAAATCTCTCAGAACATAAACAAATACGTAATTTGATAGTTTTCTTATCTTTAAAAATCGAATAAGAAAAGGTGTCAAAGGCAATGTTTCTTTGGGTTTTTTTTTTTTAAGATAAAAGCATTCTCTTTTTGTAGCCTTCCAATCTTTTGAGCAAGCCTGTTTGACTTCATTCATGTAGGCAGGTATATTTGTTATATAGGTACCTAGCTATTAAACTTAGGAATATAAGAAGACAAGGCTTTTTTTTCCTACAAAGCTGTCATCGTCAATCAAATGATATCAGACTATTCTTAGCATGTTTTCTATAAGACTGTTCCAACAATTTTAGTCAGGATTAGGTACCACGGATTCCGAAAAGGTACTTATTGGAACTAGTATACTGCTAACTATAGGTACGTAAAATACGTAGGTACCTACACAGTAGTAAGTATATCACTACCTACCTTACATGGTCATGGGTCATTGGCGTGATCGTCACGTCACTAGAAGAATAATCTAAGGAATCTTCAGCATTTCTATAAAACTTTTTTAAACCAATGGCAATGAAAATACTAGGTCTTAAGAAACAAAACAAACTGATCCTTTAAGAAAAAATAAGAGCACAACGGTTTTAAAAGCCGATTTTAAATTCAATAGGTAAGTAACATTTTATTAAAACACAAAGATCACGACTTTAAATTGACCTGCAAAATTTATAATCCACCTAATCTTAAACATCAGTCTGGCATTTTAAGCCGGTGTGAAAGTGCAATAAAATCAAAGAAACTAACTGTTTAGAACTCACTGTCTGTCTGTTCTTGTAAGAATGCCATTTCAACGACATTCAAGCCACTTTTATTCTTTTTTTAAAAACTTTATCGTTTACGATATTTGCGGGCGACGGAACGCGAGTTCAAAATAGGAACGGAATTTTAGCAAATATTGTTGTTGGAACGGGACTCATATGGCCGTAGCAGAAAAGGGTTAAAGGATTTTTAAATTGAGAATGTGAGGCTTAAAAAGTTAAGCGGTGTTTTGAGACATTTTCCGGCTTTTTTATTGTTTATTGAATAACAATGCAAAATGATAATTAGTTTTAAATTTAAAAAAAATTAATGAAACCCCGGGGGTTCAGCAAGAACAATTTCTTCAAGATAACAACTGTTATTGATAAGAACAACCTATTTGCAACTGTGTTCAATACTTTCTTTACTTAGCAATTTACGGAAGTCAGCGGGTTTTTTATCCGCTTTCTTCTCGATAACATTACTTTAACAAACATGGAAAGTAGGAATATCATCCAGATAAACAAGTCCGATGCAAGGAAATCACTTTAATTTATTGTTTTGTTCACACAAAATATTGCTAAGAAAGTTACGAAAAAAGTCCTGATAGACGGGTACTTTTCCCGTAACTAGTAAAGAAACTGCCAGTTTTTAAACATCCGGGAAAACTCTAATAAGATCTCAGTCGGAAAATCGTGTGAATTTCCACGTAGGCCCGACAAAATCCACTTCGGAAAAACTTAACGAACTTCTGGTCACAAATTTGTTTCGGCCAAAAACGATGATATTATTTTTTGAAGTTTCCCACTTTCTCCAACTTGACTAATTCGAACTATTTTGGGTAAACAGATCCTTCCTGCAATGAGATTCCTATAAGAAAACTTAAAAAGTAAATATTAACCTGTGAGCATCGCCCGCAGAACGCAGCTAAACTGTTAATTGCGGCATAGCACGCAGTCACTTTTAATCACTTGTCCAGTATCCACAACTTAGAACTTGATAAACACTCAGTGCGGTCAGTCAAAACACAAGTAACTACGTTATTACACCAAAACACCCACTGTAACTGTTAATGAGGAACTAAAGTTGTGTTGTTGGTGTGAGTTTGTCGTTTCGGGGTGCGGTTGTCGCAGCGCGCGCGACACAGCACAGTCAACGGTCGCCGGCACACTGCGCGGCCGGCGCGGCGGCCCCCCGCCCGAGCGTCGCCCCGCGGCCCGCGCCCCCGGGGGCGGGGCCGCGAGCGAGTCGAGGCGATACGAGCGCTTAATTACGCTCGCCGGCCGAAGCGGGACGGCGATAGCGAGTGGGCGCGAGCTATTAGCGCGCGGAGAGCGGGACGACGCGCGTCTTAAGTATTTTGTATAAGTAATGAGGGGCGCGGGGGGGGAGCGCTGCATCTCCCGCCAATCTTTAATGTTGATGACGGCCGCCGCCGCCTCACAGCGCCCCTCATTAACGCGAAGCCCCGCCCGCATTTAATTACACACGTTTAATTGTCGATTGTCGATGCTCTCGCGCGCTTTTGTTTTTGCGCGGATTCCAGCGTTCGAATTTGGAACGCGTTTGTTTTTTCTCTGGTCGGGATGATTGTCTCGTCAATGTAATTGGTCAAAAAGTCGTTGTGTGTTGAGGACGGGGGTCACGCCATGTTTTGATATGGTCGTTAATTAACGAGTATTGTTAATATCTACTGAAAGAAATACCTAACTAACATAAACAAAAGTCTGTCTTGCTACTCTGATCCTATACAATTTATAAGTAAATAATATTGTGTGACAAAAAACAAACAGTGGATAGCTTACTAGGCACTTGCAAGAAAAATATTCTAGATTAAAAACTACAAAAATCGTTAAAATCCATATCTAATAAATAGGTAGATAAGAAGTAGGGTAGGATTTAGGTAAGAACAGAAGAATTAGTCCTTTGCCTTCCTCTTTAAATTCTATCTAGGCATCTCGAAAAAAATAATTAACGTCTGAAGAATTAAGCAAAGATAACATTCTACCAATTAAGAAGAAAAACGTTACTGCGAAAGGCACTTAGAATTAACGAGATTAGAAGAATCGTCTTCGTCGTAGAGTAGTGTAAATCAAACAAATATAAATAAAAACAGGACTTATAAAGATGAGCCAAAACAAATTGTCTATACCTCTGAGAGTATCGATAACGACTGAAGTTTTTACTCTAAAATAGGCACCCAATAACACTTATTCGTTCACTTCATTCGTGATGGAATTATTATTTCTTTACGCATGTTTTATTTTTGCAAATGTAAATAAAATAAATTGTGTCATTGTTGATTTTCAACCGTTTTAATTTTAAGTGAATAAATACAAAACAAATTAAATTTATTGAAAATAATTTTCTAGTCTTAGTTTGTTTTTTTAATAAAGCGTGTTTTTTATCAAACTATTTTTTTTTTTTACTTGTTTGGTCAATCGCTAATCCTGAAGATCCTGGCAAGGATAATGGAACTAACTATTTAAATTATTGCATTGTCATCGATCCTTGATAAGTGTGCAAAGTTTCAAAATAATCCGACGTTTTGAAGGGGGTGAAAATCACGTTCATAGATTCATACATTCCAAGCTAATAAAAGCGTGCTAAAAGTAGGTACCTACTTTCAAATCCAGGTTACTGTAGGTAGGAAGGCACCTACTGCCTTTTCACGTTATTTTTTGGAGGACAAGATGGTCTACGTATAAATCTTAGATAATATAATATTACTAGATATGCCTACTAGGTAAGGTAAGTATTTCTACGAAATACTGTCGCTTTTTCAAAACAATGCTTATAATATAAGTTTTTAAACTGTCATGGTCACTAACACTAACATTAACATTCGAAACGGGATATGTACCATGATGATTTTTATTTTTATTGACCGGAAGTTTTAGGATCCGTGATCATGGTGCTTGCAACAGCACCGAAATATCGGAAACAGCAACAAACAGTAAACATGGTGAATATAACGTTTCGAATGTTAATGCTTATAATAATTATGTAACATGTCCTGGACCAAGTGGTTATAGAGTACATTAATTATATATAAAGTCAAGTCAAATCGGGCAATGTAATTAATACTGATTAAAACTTCTGTATATAAAATTGTCTGGACATTTTGCATATTGCTACGTAACGGTTAAGTAATTCGATAATTATGGTCAATGAATTAGTACAAGAGCGAGCGAAGCGAGCTCGAGAGCTTAGAGACTGCACGGTTGCTTTGCAATTTTATTGCAGTTGTACTAATTGCATTCAAACTGCAAATTTGCAGTCCGTCTGTCTAGAGCATTAGCAATCGACCTAATTATGAGACTATCATACGTTTTTACTGCGTTGTTTTCTATTTTGATAATTTGTTGGCTAAGTGGATTCAAACGCGATATACTGCTGAGTTTCTGAGTCTGATGCCCAGGTCGAATTGATATTGGGTTTTTCCATCTGGAAGATCTCAGTAGCGGCCCGGTGTCTGCATTTGTCCCGAAAGGTAATTAGTTTGTCCCCTATTGTAAATGTACAAATACAAATAATCTTTATTGACATAGTTTAGAACAGCAGTTATTGAAGCCTCTGACTCCTGAACTAGGCGGACCAGTATCACAGGAGTCAAATCAAATCAGCCAAAAAGGTATCAATCTTATTGTGGGTGACCTACATCAGGTAAACCTCTGCATACCCGTTCAGCAATAACAGACGTGATATTATGTTATGATGACTCAATTTTCCACAGGAAACCAGAAATTGTTCTTTTTTATCCACAACGAAGAAATCATTAAAAAAACAACAAATATAATTTTATAAATAATGCCACCATCGATGAATAACAAACATTTGGCAGGTGTTATGGCGTGGCTTCTCTATGGTTTTATTAATGGTGTTGTCTATGCTATGCATACCAATGACTTTGCTACTGGTTGATAATAGCTTCCACGTTTACGTTGGTATCTACCTAATAACTTAATATGTCATGGTATTGGGTTAGCTTTTTAAACATATCTACTTTAAAATCATCATCATCTTCCTTTTTAATGTTCCCAATGCTGGGACACAGGCCTCCTCTCTGTGAGTAGTAAACCACCACGCGGACCCAGTGCGGGTTGGTGGATTTCACACGTCTTCGAATTTTTGGTTCTAGGACATGCCGGTTTCGTCAAGATATTTTCCTTCACCGTTCTAAGAGCAGTGGTGATGAAATCGCCACACATGTAGGCTCTCGCGGACAAGCCTCACGCGACAATGTCACAATGATTTTTCTTAAAATCGTTCTAGGTAATCCCTAGAATAATTTTCTACAAAATCGCATTGACATTTTCGTGAATCGAGAATTGTTTTCATTACTACACTCGGGACTTGAGTAGGTAGACATTGTACCAATTGGATGACAATGTGATGCTGTATCCATTGATAACAGACAGATGGATACATACCTACACAAGGGAACAATGATCTTCAAACATTACATTCTGCTCTACATTCCCGGGCGAGAACATGAGGAAACGCTGTACATTGAGTTTTTAAACAGAATACTTCATGAATCAACTCAGTACTGAGAGCAAAGTACATCATCCTCGCGGGTTCACGCGCAAGTGTGTAGAACCGGCATTAATGTCTTGAAAACACTATAGAAATAAATTGACAGAGTTGCTTTTAATTAAATTTTAACATAATATATTGAAAAAAAAAACTTGAAAGATCTCTGCATATTCCTCCTTTTCCCGAAATTAGTATAAAGACTACAATAGAAGAATTGATCTTAGGACCGCAATAGTGAGTAAAACGAAGGCATTTAAGTATCATAATTTTCAAAATGATGATCAAAAACATTTTGGTGAAATAGTCATTGAAAGTAAAAAAGAGGAAGAATACAATTTATTTAGGAACAGTAAATGAAACATACATTGTACCTACGCAGAAATGACAACAATAAAATTGGTACTGCAAAATTGAATGTATATAATACACACTGTGTACCTCACAACTGCGTCTAAGAAATCTATGCAAACCCTGGCATCTAAACCTTCTCCTGGCGCTAATGACCCAAAAACGAAAGCTGTGTTCCATAGTCACCCACTAATTAAAATCACTAAGCTTCAAAGACACGTACCAAAACAACGTTGATAATTTTTCGTAAAGACGCGAACCAGAAGAACAAAAAATATATCATTTATAACAAATTGGTAGTTAATTGCTAATAGCGCAGAATGGATAACCAATTTATGAAAAAACACTAAGCCACGTTCAATGACAACGGTAGTTAGTACTCATAAAGACACAAAATCCGAACAAGAACAACTAAAACTAGATAATCCAAAAGGGAACGAAACGAAAGAAACTATAGTCCCAAATGATTACAGCCCGATACGAGTAAAGGACGGAAGTGGGCTATTTAGCGCTAAAGCGGTGGTGAAGGGCAACCTTAAAAACGTTATTATACCACTCGTCCTTTAATTCAATATCATACAGTTTGATACAGCTTTTGAAATTTCGAACGACAATTTTATTGAGACCCAACACCCGTCCGATGTAGGAACAGTCACCATAGTAAAAATCCATGAAGCCATTCGGACTACAGGGCATGCCAAAGAACTCCTAAACTGTAGATACTCACATAACCTACCATAGGCTGAGTACATTTGGTATTTTTTGGGAATGAGATTAATTTTAAAATTGCTGCTATGTTTAAAACCATAAAGATTTTAAAATAAAACACGAGAGCTTTTAATGATGAATAAACAATCAAAACAATAGTTTTGATGATGGTAGTCTACAATGGGTTTACGCGGGAAACACAAAAGACTTCCCCAAATGGCAATCTAATATGAATACTACCGACAGATGGCGGTAACTGACTAACGCAGGAGCGTGACGCGCCATTAACTTGGCTATATAAGAAGTCTAGCAAAGGGGTTCGTAATGAGCTCTGATTTAATACAAAATGAACGACATAGTCACATAAGACAACGCTCAAGAACCATTTACCTTTTAGCTCTTTCTAGTGCCTAATATTTTACTGACTTAGATAGTAAAAATACTGATGACACTTGAAAAGTGGTTTTAACCCAATTTTTTACTGCAACTACAATAATATAGCCAACTAGAACACAGTCTATCACAAGACTTTACATTTTTAACACTATACAAAAAATATCGTGTATCAAACACAAAAACCCTTACCTAAATATCTAGAGATTCTAATACCCGGATCACAGGAACAAGAAAATTATTCGGTCAGGTTCAAAAAAGTGTTTCACAAGTTCGCAAAATCATATACTGAAATTTAGAACAATCACAAATCAGTCATCTGTCAAGAGAAGTAGACACTACTGAGACCGACTTGCACGGAAATATGTTTAAATATTTCACTAATAGAAGACTACAAGTCGTGTAGATCTGATACATACCAATGTACTGAATGATTAAAACTTACAGGTATTTGCCCATTCACGTGTGGAAAATGCAAACGTTTAGGAATTAAAGTAAATAAAAATTAAATTTCCAGCTAACGATGTTACCGAATACTGTTAGTTGAATACTGACAACCAAAAATTTTTTTAGTATTTTTGACAGTATTAATAATCAATAAGAAGAAGATCATTATAGCATATTAAAGGCGAATTAGACTCTAGGTCTTCTTTGCCTTTCTTACGTTTGACCATCATTTCTAACGATGTCGACAATTATACGCCATTCTTCAAAATGGCCTAAACAGTCATACGTCTAACGTTTCATAGAGAATTTTTTTTGAACTAATTACTAAAATAGAAAAAAAAAACCCGGAAAAATGCACAGTCCAAGTGATAAGTCACACAGGGTTATATGCACTATTAAAAAGGCAAAATATGCATGCGAGTATGCACAAAAAAAAGTCCGAAATATGTACAAATCAAAATATGCACTTCTTCTTACCTATCAAAATACTTTTGTCATTAGAATTTATGTTTACTGTCACAATATATTTAATTATCAGTTTCAGTTGTAATTTTTGTGTACAAACAAATATTTTTCTAGAGCAAACTTGTGACGTTTTTTTTACTTTATACTAGGGTGCAAATGACTACGTCCACTGAGGTTATTAGAAAGAACTTGAAAGTTGGCGCCATTTCTGCAGACCAGATTTATATAGAACAGCACTTAATTAATAATACAACACCGCTAACACATTTAAATACTGAAATAAGCACTATCAACGAAAAAGTATTACAACATGCAATAACGCTAGAAAATTTGGGTTTTATGAATTTGCATATGCAAACATTCAAATGCATAATTATAATCCGATATCTAGTAATAAGCCACGAGAACGATGTCGCAGGTCTATGAGACATTCCTCATCTGACCAATATGATCTTTAGCACGCTTGATAGATCAACATATATTAGTTTTGATATCATTTTGTTCTTTATCCAGGTACAAAAGTGTTATGATTCATCAAATCAATTGGTTTAAAAGCGTTGTGGTCACGTCCACCGTCCATATCTCTAACCAATTCATCCTATTCAAATAATATGTTTCTGAGATAAATATTTAATTCAACAGCCGGTATATCATCTAGATCTATCGTTATATCATTTTTATCTCATTGGACTAGTTTTAGTCACTGACGGAAATGCCAAGTTATGATGGGTGGGGACAGGTCGTGTTAATCCATAGATATATGTTTGTTAAGTAGATATGTGATGTTGGCAACACTGGCAACGGTGGAATTTCAAATACTTATTGAAATAAGAATTAAAAATATAAAAAATAACGGTTTTCCGCCGGTGTCGGGAGCAGTGTCCAAGCTACCGGTGGTTAGGGCTCCAGAGACAGGAACCTCCTCACGATGCGAGCCGTATCGAGGAGTACTTCCTTCTGTATCAGGCCCTTGATCCAACCGCGCAATGACAGCCTCGTCAGATGGTCGTCGAGACTCTTGGCCATCAGGCCGTTGGACGTAACGACAATCGGCACAATGATCGCCAAGTCCACATTCCAAATGTCGACAACCTCGTGTGCCAAGTCGAGATACTTGATTTGTTTCTCTTTCTCAGCTTTCACGAGGTTCTCGTCAGGTCTATTATTATTACTATTATTTATTTTTTTGTATTTTTTGAGAATACTTATTTTATACTAGCTTCTGCCGGCGGCTTCGCTTGCGTGAATAGTATTTTATCATCCCAAGGGCACATTACACCGGGATAAAAACTATAATCTACCTCTGTGCCAGATTTCATCCAGATCCGTTCAGCCGTTCTAGCGTGATTGAGTAAAAACAGACATCCACACACATATCAATCCAAACATTTATAATATTAGTAAGATGTGTAATATGTATATTAAAGGCATATTTATCGTCTTTGATATTCAAACTATTCAACCTTCTTTAGATGGTGTCACCACTGGAAACCGCTATCTTCATATCGCATACTCAGAATCTACTGGCCCCAGACCATCACCAACGTAAAGCTGTTGGAGAAATGCAACGAGAGCCCGATCGACCGGCATATCAAGCGTCACAAGTCTAGTTGGATTGGCCACACGCTGCGAAGGGATTCTGATCATATAAACAAGCGCTGGATTGGAATCTCTAAGGCAAAAGAAAGGTGTCCGCGTCAAACCTGGCACCGCACCGTGTTGGCATCAGTATGACGTGGAGCGAGGTGAAGCCTGAAGCTCAAGACCGATCACGATTGAGGACTACTGTGAACGCCTTCTGTCCCATCCAGGGGACATATGCAATTAAGTCAAGTTAAGTCACCCAGGAAAATATAAAACCAAAAACTAGGTATGGATCGTTTAGGTGCCATGATTTGCCTAGTCTGTCCCTAATAATATTGGGATCAGTTTCCAGTCAAGCCCTTTCCATCTTCATGTCACCAGTATTTTACGTGGAGTGAATATCTACCTGACTTCCACAAGTCCACAAGACAGTTACTGCATAGCACGAAACTCTTGGTATGTTTGTTTGTCGTAATTTGAAGCTTCTAACCACCCGTAACGACTTTCAAAGGTCTACAAATGAGACGCGTATCAATAGATATATATTTTGCTTCGTCCTTTGATAAATTTGGCAGTATCCCAAACGCTAAGAAACGTGTGCGCTAAGAAAAATTGCACGTTTTGCCCTTATGTTCCCTTTAACTGATACATTATGCACTTTATCATCTTTAACACATAATTAAGGAGGAAAAACATGGCTGATTTTCTCTAGAGTTATGTTTAATTTTTTTAATGATATATATTTAACTTAGTTACCAATACCAAGCTTGTTCTGCCTACAAAAACAAAATGGTTACCAGCTGCTCATCATGAAGTTTTAAAAAATGTTTATTCTTGTTGTTACATATCGGTAAATAAGCGATGCTTAATGTATGAACGTTTTTGCCACGCATAAATTTCTGTTACAAGTATTATCTAGACTAGTTTTTCGCTATCAAATTGTTGGAGAAGAAGATAAAACACTTCATGGTTGGTTCGTTTACAAAACCATAGAGAGGTAGGTACCTACATAGATTGGTAATCTCTTTAAATCTCGACACTGTTTAGCGATTGGTTAACACATTCCATATTCAAATTTTCTATAGAGAATTTAAAGAAAGAATCTGCTAATCATTTGCAAAAAAGCTCAGAGATTTTTACAAATAAGTCCCTCAACCTATAAGACCTACATACATTGGGTGTAAGAGCAGCTCTTAAATTCGGTGCCCATATTTAAAAAAAAAATATCAACAATACTTTGTCATAACATCAACGCGAGTTCCTCTGACGAATATGGGTCTAATCGCGGACATCTTGGATGACGTATGACCAGAACGACATGAAGAATAGAATAGAACAGAAAACATGTATTCGACATAGACACAACACAACAATCACAAAGTAACAGAGAAGAATACTAAAAAAAAGTACAAACAAGGAATTGCACCGGGCGTGCCTATACCGAAAGGGTTACCAACTCAGCATTTGCTGGGCGTCATACACCCAGCACTGATTTTCAATTGGCACCCCGCTAGTGACACACGGGTAAATAAAATTGATACTTAAAATAATGTCATAATGTGATTATATAGATGCATAACTTATAAATTTAAAACAATATGTAAAATAGATATTATAAAGATATATCTATCTACTGGCGTTGTATGTCAGCGAAATAAGTGACACCTCAGGAGTAGGAAAGCCGACCCTAAGAAGAAGTGTCTACTAAAATCTTATATCCTTAGGTATAACAACGCCTACTTGTCTGAAATCCATAAAAACGCGTAACTTAAGTATAAAGGCTCATGTCTCCGCCTCATCACCGCCAACAATTTTCACATACTCACAACATAGTTGCAATAAACACGACATATCGAAAATTTATGTGAAAAAACCAATAAAAAGCGTATATGTCCAGTTGTGACATGTCGGTAGCTATAAATAAATTCCCCCACATTGTGGCCGCCACCCACGGCGTGTGCGCATGCAAAAAAATGTGTCTACCGCTACCTGCCACTATTTGTATACTGTGGTAGCTTTGTGCTATTTTAAATTAGGATATTATTTTAGACTGTGGTGCGTTGATGTGGAAGGCAGTACCACAGATAATGCAGTACGGATAATGGGACTGACAATTGACAATTCGGGTTGTGGTGAAGATGTCACTACAGGTTCTTTCATGGTTGTTATAATAAAGACTTGCTTCCAAGTTTCCTGATCACATATTTCGGCTGTTGTTGTTGAGAGGAAAAACTAATTTTGCAGTCAATTTTACCCTTCTTGGTGAAACACCGAGGACTTACGTCTATTTAGGAAGGTGAACCACATCAACAGCCTATTAATGTTCCCACTGCTGGGACTCAGGCCTCCTCTCTGTTAGAGGAAATGGGCCGTAAGCCAGCACGCGGGCCCGGTGCGGGTTGATGGATGTCACACGTCTTCGAATTTTTGGTTCTAGGACATGCCGGTTTCCTCACGATGTTTTCCTTCACCGTTTTGAGAGCAGTGGTGATGAAATAATTTACACAAAGTAAAGCGCCTGCCTGGGCTCGAACCCACGACATGCAATACACTGTCACCAAACTTGTATCAATTATAGGTGAAGCACTTTCTCATAATATACTAGCTTATGAAGGACAGCAGATGGTAAGCAGATGGTTGACAGTTGCAGATTTGCATTAGCGTCCGAAAACAGGCGCATATGAAATGGTCTCTTTCGCACCCAAATACTCCTTCTTATCGCTGAATTTACATCATAAGTTCAAGTCGACAGTCAATAAGAATTAACGCTTTATCTCATACTGTTTACTGTTACCAACATATTTAAGGCAAAAATTTGTGAATGTGTATGTTTGTTACTTCTCCACGCCGGAACGGATGAAATTTGGCATAGGTTGCTTTTTATCCCGGAAAATGTTCTCTCGGGATAATTTTCGTCTTTCACGGGGACGGAGAAGAAGAAGCTAGTCGAATCATATATTATACCACTAAGCCATATTGACGTGCCTTCGAATCATGCAAGATCTTGTAGATAATTGTTTAATACTTTTCTCAGTATATCTTGCTCTTGAACTCGTTTTATTGTGATAAAACTCTTCAGGTGACAACATTGTGTCACATATTTTTGTATCCTATAAATAAATAATGTATCAGCTAGGTACCTAAATATTTTTCGTATGAATGGAGTGATCCACCAAGGACATTTTGTTACTTGTATTTTTTTTTATCTACCGTTCTATTGGGTTTCATTTAGTCTTTTGAAATTATTTTATTTTTTAGGGTTCCGTACCCAAAGGGTAAAAACGGGACCCTATTACTGAGACTCCGCGGTCCATCTGTCTGTCTGTCTGTCTGTCACCAGGCTGTATCTCATGAACCGTGATAGCTAGACAGTTGAAATTTTCACAGGTGATGTATATCTGTTGCCGCTACAACAAAAAATACTAAAAACAAAATAAAATAAATATTTAAGGGGGGGCTTCCATACAACAAACGTAATTTTTTTGCCATTTTTTACGAAAATGGTACGGAACCCTTCGTGCGCGAGTCTGACTCGCACTTGGCCGGTTTTTTTTTAGAATCTACCTTTCTATTGGGTTTCATTTAGTTTTTTGAAATTATTTTATTTTTTTATTTAATACTTTAAGCACACAAATGTACAGAGGCGGACTTAATGCCTCAGGATTTCCTTTTTTTTTTCTTTTAGGATTTCTTTTTTTTTTGGGCTTTTCTAAGACTATCACCAGTTGTATAGACTACACACATAAATAAAACTAGCTTCTGTCAGCGGCTTCGCCCACCTTAAAGTCGTAAATTATCCCGAAGGAACATATGCCCGGTATAAAAAGTATCCTACGTGCTATTCCTATGCAATGTTTCATTCTACTTTTATACAATGTTAATTATTCTTATTCTTATCTAGCCAATGTTAATAATTTAAATGCTGATCATTTAAATTTATTGTCAAATTTTAATTTATTTAATGTTTATCTTTTTTTTTTTTTTATCCTTGTTTTAATTTTAAGGATATCAATTTCCCCTTCAAATCAAATCTGTTTATTTGTTCGAATATGGTAAAAAAGATGTTACAATATTGGTTCCAGCATATCCTGCCATAATATGGCGTACAAATATTTATTAATAATTATGAATTATAGTATATAATCTGAATCTGTTATAGTTCATTAATAAAGATTGAAAATGTATTGCAGTAATAATAATGAAGAAAAAAAAAAAAATTGTATTAAATTAGTAACGACTTATCTTCTAAATATTCTTGAACACTGTAGTATATGAACCTTTATAATCTTAGTTTGTATACCTAATAATGTTTGCATGCTATAACTGTAATATTATTATTTTTTTATATTTTCTGTCTATCATGATCCTTTTTTATAATATTCCCTGTTTTTGGAGAGGTCTGGCTCTTGTGATACAGGACTTCCTAGTACAAGAGCCTGGGCTGCACTGATATTTGTGACATAAAGTGTGTGTTAATAAATAAATAAATAAATTCCTGACTATAATCTATCTCTGTGCCAAATTTTATCGAGATCCGTTCAGCCGTTTTGGCTTGTTTGATTAACAAACATACACACATACGTCCAAACTTTCGCATTTATAACTTTAAGTAAGATAGTGCTTAGTCATCATCTTCATCAACATTTCAGCCGCAAGACGTCCACTGCTGAACATATGCCTTCCACAAATGTCCCCACATTGACCAGTCCCGTGCATCTTGCATGCAGTGGATCCCTGCAACCTTCACCAGGTCATCAGGTAGTGTTTAGTATCCTTTATTGAAAAAGTTTGAATTTTATGTTTAGAACAGTCTCATTGTGCGTTAAAGACGGAAGTCTTACCGTCAGTTGCCCAGCTCAAAATTATCGGAGAATTAATGTGACAAATTGTCAAACACGCGTTATCTGCTGTGATTGGTTGAATGACTTTTCAACAGCCAATCACAGCAGGTAACGCGTGCTTGACAATTTGTCACATTAATTCTCCGATAATTTTGAGCTGGGAAACTGAGGGTAAGTTTCCTGATAGCTACAACCTGGGAGTCTTTAAGTCAAGAGTGAATATAGGTTACTTCCAGGCAAGCGTGTTACACCGTCGACCACATCATCGCTTACCATCAGGCGAGATAGTGGACAAATGCGAGCCTATCGTTAAAACAAAAAAAAAACTGGCCAAGTGTGAGTCGGACTCGCGCACGAAGGTATCCCTACCAATATCGCAAAAAACGGCAAAATGTCACGTTTGTTGTATGGGAGTCCCACTTATATATTTATTTTATTCTGTTTTTAGTATTTGTTGTTATAGCGGCAACAGAAATACATCATCTGTAAAAATTTCAACTGTCTAGCTATCATGGTTCATGAGATACAGCCCGGTGACAGACAGACGGATCGTGGAGTCTCAGTAATAGGATCCCGTTCTTACCGTGGGTACGGAACCCTAAAAAATACTCTCCCAAAGTGGCAAGAGGCTTACCTACTTTTTATCAATTTATGAGAAGGTCTCATATTAGCAACACAGCTTTAAAGTTTTAAGCTATTTTCAATTTCATAAAACCACTAGCCAAACATAACATAATATTTTATTTGCCTATTCTTGCAGAATATGCATGAATCTATTTTCTGTAACAGGTGTGACTTTGACCTTGAATTTTAATCTTTATTTGAGTTCCATGACATCAAAATCGTAATGTTTACATAACGATTATCGAATAGTTTGATAATGGTCGATAGGCTTCAGGTTTATACGCATAAGCCAAGTCAGGTTATGGCGCGAATTCGTTGACATTCCATTTTCAAACCGCACTTCTTTTTTTTTCAGTTGGCTTTTTCTATTAAAACTTCAATCTGCCGCCTCTTTTCTCGAAAAAAAAAATCAAAACCTCATTTCTTTCTTTTTTTTTCACAAATCGAATTATTATTGGGAATGTACGAAAAAAAGGCAGTGTATACAATCGTGGCGTGACCTCTCGGCGATTCAGTCACAAAGCGGTGCGGGCGTTGACCCGCGCGGCCAACCCCTGACCTTGGTATCGTGAACTGTACCCACTGACGTAACCGTGACTCCTTCTACATGTGATGCTACGCACTTGTTTACTTCTTGTTCACGTGGAGTCAACTCTTTATTTTGAAAGGGTTATTTTTTTTCGTTGGTAGCGCCCCTAATCAGGGAGTTCCGACACGAATAGGTGAGAGTAACTGACGTTGGATTGACCAAGAGACTTTAATACCGTAGAAAGGCATTTCAAGTAAATCTTATATAGGTACGTTACAAATGAGCTTTTCAATATAGTGTGTTCGTAAATGAACGGTTGAGGAAGAAACGGACAAGATTCTTGGAACATTAAATTATTGATATGTTCTAACTTCTATTCGACTTTTGATAGTATCTTTTCCTGCGTATGCAACGTAAACATTTTATTGAATTGTTGTTTGTGTGTGTTTGTCCAGAGTGATTTTCAAAAGGCCCGTAGTCCGTACTTAAATAAAAGAGGTTTCAGTAGTGACAACTCATCCACAGACAAGATGTGGTCCACAATGTTCATAAGAATGGTACTGTGATAATGATAGAAGTTGGTAAAACAAACGATACTAGCTAGGTAGCAGTAAAAAGTAGTTAAAACAAAAACCGTAGTTAATCATAAAGTTGACTTCTGAAAACTTTTCCAGTCACAGAAATGCGTCTAAGAATTTTAATAATCTCAATTATAACGCTTGCAATAAATGTTCAGGCCGATTAAAATACCACAACATTTAAATAAACTGAAACCGTCACTAAACAAATCAATGTGAAATAACACTTAACATTACCGTATCTAATGGTCAACGGTCAGCTGAAAACATACGCACACCGCCCCCTATATAACCAATAGCGTACTATGACGTCCGAAAACAACCCTACTATTTTCCACTTGAGGAAAAGCCGAGAAAATTCCTCTAACACATGTGTGAAGCGCTAGTGTCGTACGTGGCTCAAGAAAAATAAAACCTCCACACGGAACGAACTGCTTTGACCGCCAGCGCCATCTCTTAGCGGATAGGCGGACTACTTTTACAAGGCATTTTTATGTTTCGAATGCCACTAAAATAACACTGAATTGTTTTACGGTTAGTATTTTGATTGTTAAATTCCTACAGGTTGGTTGTTGTGCGTTTACCTCTTAATTTTGTGGGGTTTTCCTTGCGATGAATATCAAAGTGGGTTACCTGTAACAAAAAGGATTTTATTAGACTCTTTACGTAGGGCAATTATCTTATTTGGAGTATGGCGTACCGAAATTAAGGAAGACAATATAATAATAAGATCATAAAATAATCAGGCCTTTTATGGAATTATGTTCAAACAAAATATATGCGCTACTTTACAAACATAATCACAAAAAGAAATTTTCAAGAATAGGCAGTGAACCCATTATAATAATTGAAAAATATCTCAAATAGTTTCATATTTACGTAACTATTATATTTTAGTAAAATTGCCAGAACATCTAACAAAAAGATATGTATTATTATCTCGACATAATAATATTAAGCTCAATACATCATAGACATTATTATATCTTTGTAACATAAATAGTTATTATATTTATGTAAATTTGTAAGTAT
This sequence comes from Orthosia gothica, assembly GCA_949775005.1. Lineage (NCBI taxonomy): Eukaryota > Metazoa > Arthropoda > Insecta > Lepidoptera > Noctuidae > Orthosia > Orthosia gothica. The sequence continues at coordinate 4,562,433 of OX459064.1, read as the reverse complement.
CTAAGAGGGGAAAATGTGGACAGTTCTTAACTATTTTTAAAGAGGATTTTTATTCTGTGTTCCACGCGTGCCATCAGCAACTATTGTGCCAACACCAAAACGGCACGAGCGTGAAGAAAATTTACATATTTATAAGACCAATTTCACAATCACTTATGATTTGTATGGGAGATGTGATTATGGTAATCTCTGAAGAAGCTTGTGCCAGTAAAGGTATCTGACATTTCCCGCTTCTAAATTTAACTTTAGTGATGTTAGTAGGTCATTGGTTCATCAGGACTTCAAAAATGGAACATTTGAAAACCGCCAACTGTAGTGCGGGTTTTCAAACCAATGCGATTGATGCTTACTCGCACAAACAACTTAACCCAGAGAGATTAATTTGACAATATTATAGGAGAATCTATTTAACCACGTGTTAGCAACTAACTCTGAGTTATGTCTATCGTGCAAATGGGGCCGAATAGTTATTTTTTTTGGAATTAAGCTTTTAGTAAGTAAAGTTCCAGTTATTGTACGTCACTCGAATAGGAAAATATGTTGCATATTAGTAATAACTCCTCTGGCATTTCACGTGCAACGTTTAGATACATTGATTTTGAAAAGTTCATCGTTCAAAGTTGTACCAAAATTGTGTTCAACCGCAATACATAATTCCTTGACACATAATAACATTGAACTCAACCTCCCTTACAGACAAAATAAACATTACAAAAGAAAAACTTTAAACCCCACGCGTTATTCGCTAGCGATATTCGATATCGCTTGACATTTTCGCCAAAATCGATAGCGCCCCTTATTGGTAGCAAAATGATTGAACATCCTATCACGACATTTTTCTAATGGTGGCTCGTGTTTGAGACCCTTTTTCTTTGTAATGGAGTTTACACATACGATGGAGGATTTTTATGAGTGTGCATATTTTTATGTGTGTGCAAAGATGATTTTTTTGGTGAGTTAAGAGCTGGTAGCTGGTTGTTTTGTGATAGACATGAGTGATTTGCAGAATAATACCTAGTACTATTAAGCATGTATATATGGGCCCCAAGTAGTCCCAAGAGGAGCTCGTGGCTAAATAATAACAGCCGCACGGGTCGATCTTCAAGATTAAGGAACGATTGCCGAGGTCGGTCAGTGGATGGGTGACCATTTCAACATACCGAGTTTCCTCTGTGCCTCGGAGAGCACGTTAAGCCGTTGGTCCCGACTGTCATTTGAAGATCTTTGACAGTCGTTACGGGTAGTCAGAAGCTTGAGATCTGACACCAGTCTTGCCAAGGGGTATGGTGTTACCCAGTTACTGGGTTGTGGAGGTCAGATAGGCAGTCGCTCCATGTAAAACACTGGCAGTCAGCTGATTACGGTAAGACTGGAAGACGACCCCAACAACAATTGGGAAAGGGATAAGCAGATGATGATATAAGACAATAAAACTAAGTATCTAATATTGTATGGATCAATGTGAAATCAAAATATGAACATAAACGGCACGCTCTTTGCTAATGTACACAAATATTTTTATTGCAAAGCCAAAGAGAGGAATTCGTCTACATAATTCGCAATATATGTTACAATATCAATGCCACAGACTACACAGTCCAAAATTCACAACGCCAAGACACATGAATCCAATGCCGAAAATTACCATAAAACTTGCACACAACCCATTCACACAACACACAATATTTCATTACATCAGAACAACACCTTACCCGGAAGCAGCGATCAAGTGTGTACGGCCAACAAGACCCCTTTTCTTTTTACATGTCGCGAGCTAACGACAATACGAAATCAATACGAACACCATCGATGCGAAAATCGTGAATAGCAGAGTGACTCACACGACAATGTGTATGTGTGAGTGTGTGGGTAATAATATGCACGCTCGTGTAGACGCGAAGACGTATGCGGTGACAATGAGTTGGTAAAGTATTGGGATGTGATCAGAGTTTTACAAGTACCAAAGCTAGGCGAATTTTGTGCTTTCCCTGTCATCTCTCTTTCCTAAGGCTCAAGAGAAACCTGAGCCTCCAAACAAATGTCAATCGATATCAGCGATGGCAATAGTCGAAATGCCAGAATGTAATGTATTGATCTCGTAATATTTTGAGAGCGTTTGACATTGCCATAAATTTTTGACTTTTTTCCAATCGCTTTCGCCACGATTACGTTGATAGAATACCACTTGTCTATGGTCTCTGGGTGATATAATGGGCTAGGACAGCTTTGTGCTTCTGTAGCCTATCTTGATGAAGACTCAAAGGTAGCTGTGGAAACCTACATAATAAAAAAACCAGATCTTACAAAAGTACAAAAATAGAATATACTTGATTGTACACCAAATAAGATACCAAATTAGGTAGTTATTTTTAGATAGTTGTGTCAAATAAGTATTTCTATTAAGAATCAAGAACCACAAATCAAAGATTCGATGAGCAAATATAATTAGACAAAAGAAAGGACGGGAGGAAGAAAAATAATTTCATGAAGTTAAATATTTTAACAGTATACCACGTTAATAAAGCAAGCTATATATTTCAGTCACGAATATAAGACAAGCTAAAAGAACTCTGAAAGCAGAGCGCTAAATATGGAAAAACGGATCAACAAAATCCATGCAAAATCCCAAGCGCCAACAAACAATGGTCACCCGAAAAATTGGTAAAAAGAAAACGCATTAACACATATAGATGAGTAGTCACACATGCTAAAGGCTACGCACACACAAACACCGCCCCCCTACCACCGAGCTCCTTTAAAAACCGCCTCACACCCCTGGGAGTCTTTTCATAAGGAAATGCAGACATTTCAAGAAAGCTAAGTATCAAATAAGCATTGGGAAGCAGTAGCGGTATTTACGAAAGGATATCATAATACGAGGCTTCTTCATATAACTGTTTGTATATGATTTTTAGATCATTGGTTACTTAAGTTGTTTTTACAAAGGCTTCTGAAGTGTATGTGGGTGTATAGGCAGATTTATTTGTGTTATGTCTAAGATATTGCCTACTTAGTGACCTAGAAAAGACAATGCCTAACGGTGAGTGAAAACTTTGGTGTCCTCGAGTCATTAGTGACAGATTTATTGATGATAGAATTGGTTTGACACCTTTAATATGTCTTCTCAGAAATGTAGCTAGTATAGCCGAAAAAAATATTGTGAAAAAAGACATAAGGAAGGTAGGGATCGCGCCTTGGATGACTGCCTTGAATTGACCAGATGAAGCACAACAACAAGAGAAAGGAATTGGAGAGGTGTTTCATTCAGACTACCAAAACAATGAAAATTGGAAAGTAATTTTAGCAAAGGATAACGATGGACTGATTTGACCAACTGATATGAAGACTCAAGGAACAGCCGTTTACTATAATCACAATTCATGATAAAATATTTACAAGTTGCGCCACTAACCTTGAACTAAGTATATTACTAATGCATCGCAGTTAGCAGGTGGAGCAATATCAATACACGTTGTTATGAAGGGTAAACACGTTAAGAAAAGTATGAAATAGTATTTGGTTTAGAAAAAGCCTGACTAGATGATTGGCTCACGTTCGCAATAGACCAGGAGAAGTGGAAAGAGGGAACTTTTGCCTTGTATTGGAAGAACACAAGCTTATAATGAGTAATAATAATTAAAAGCCGGACACAATATTTTATTTAGTGTCTTGTTTTACGTTTACGAACAGTAAAAATTACATCATAGCGAGCAACACAGCAGAAGAGAGAACCACACAGTGTGACCCAGAAGTAGTAGGCTTTATTATGCGTACAGCTAAAGAAGTGGCATTCCCTGCCGGAGTTGTGTTTCCCGATAGCTACAACCTCGGGGTCTTTAAGTCAAGAGTGAATAGGTTACTTCTAGGCAAGCGTGCTACACCGTCGAGCACATCATCGCTTACCATCAGGAGAGATAGTGGTCAAGCGTGAGTATATATAAAAATAAAATAGGTGGGCTGACCCCAAATAAATTGGTATAGTAGTCAGGATAAAGAAGACGAAGAAGAGAAAATTGTGTGAGTAAAGAAAAAGTCAATAAAGTTAGCTAATGCTGTCATCAATGCATATCATAAACAAGGAGGATTGAGAATTGAGGACCTCGTGGCTAAATAATAACAGCCGCACGGGTCCATCATCAAAGTTAAGCAACGCTTGATGAGGTTGGTCCACGGATGGGTGACCATTTCAACATACCGAGATTCCTGCGTGCCTCGAAAAGCAGGTTAAGCCGTTGGTAACGGATGTCATTTTAATATCTTTGACAGTCGTTACGGAGATTTGACACCAGTCTAGCCAAGAGGTATCGTGTTACCCAGTTACTGTGTTGAGTTGGTCAGATAGGCAGTCGCTCCATGTAAAACACTGGTACTCAGCTGAATCCGATTAGACTGGAAGCCGACCCCAATGTAGTTGGGAAAAAGGCTAAGCAGATAGATAAATGCATATCATAAACTACCAAGCAGTTACTAACGTATTTAATATACTAATTTATACTCATTTAAATTGATAAATAGATCATAACGGTTGTATAAAACTCTTTACCTCGTAAAGTAACTGATTAATTTCCAAGATAACCTGAGTTAAGTTATTGAATGCACTTGGGAACACCTTTAGTCTCAGCTGATGTCATCATTAAGTATTTGAAAAGCAATAAAAATAAATTAGGTCTCGACTAGCTCATGAGTGAAATTTTAATGTCCGCACGACATGATCTTGACGATACAATTATCCTATTAAGACCATTAAGACTTAGCAATAAAGACGGTATTTGTTTAAACCAGTAAATTTTCAAATTCTTGAACAACAGGATCCATTTTTAGTTCTCAATCAACATAAACGACACATTTGCACCAAATTAACAATTCAAAAGCATAATGGTTCTAATGAATGCTAATCGCTATTCGATTGCCTTCGTTATCTGATTTTAATTCCATCGTCATTGCTAATTATAGCCAAACAACTAACTTGAAAGGCAAGCTTCGCTCCGATCGCTCCCCTAGTTTTCAAGTGGTTTACATTCCACTGAAAAGCCCCGTCGTTTGGCGAGATTTGCTAATAATCTCCCCCAGTAATTAAAACCGGGTTTTAATTGCTGCAAAACGCCACCTGTTGCTGGTACACCATCTCTTTCTTCCTTAACTCTGTCCTTTTCCCTCGGAGGCTGTGGAAATCGGCCCGTATCCGGATACCCGGGTAGGTAATATTGTCAGAAAATTCAATTTTGGTACAACTAATTGGGGGCAAATGAAATTGCCAGTGTCACCCTCTGACCCTCTCTTTGTCTCTTTGTTTAAAAGCCTTCGACCGAGCGCTAATTGTTTGACGATATTATGAATTAATTTTATTATTTTTGTACTTCGTTAAAAATAAGTCTCGAACTTTTTGATTCGGCTCCTGCATTGTTGCCTTTAGATATGCCTGCTTCGATACACTATTCACAAGAAAGCAGATATATATTTTTCAATGTTAAGTAGAAGATCATTATCAACTGAAGAACATAAAGCCCTAAGCTTAACATATGGCCTGATACATTAATGACTACCCCTTTTAAGTCCCAATGGTATTCTTTTGTCTCAAGCCCGTGTTACCTCAATCACACTTATACCGAAACAATCTTCTATCATAATTGAACCTTGTTTACAAAATTAATATGATATTAAAACCGCCTCAAGTAATCCATCAGAGCAATCTGGATACGAAACACCCATTGTTATAATACTAGAAAATTGCCTCAGCCAAATTATCGGGCTATTATTCGGGCTATTATCAACCCCTTTCTTTAATTACCTTTACGTAATTTTTGTTTGTACACTGACCGGCCCATTACAATAATGGCGGCTCGGCGCTTATTCCCAGATAGGTACAGCTAGGAATGATTAAAGATGATTAACAACAATTTCGTATACTTACAATATTAGAATGATTTTTGTTGTTATTAAACAAGTAATGTTTGTTATTAGGAGTTGTGTTTTGTTTTGTTGATGGTCCATTTTGTGTGATTGTTTTTTGTTATTCCGTGTTGTTGTGTTTAATCATGTAATGGATACTGTGGTTTATATATGGGCTGCAGTCGAGTAATGTTCTACATATATCAACGTACAGATTTCTACAAACCCACACCCCAAATGTTTGATAATTTTAACTTTAGTTCGGTATCTATTTAAATATTTAATTTGAATTCTTCCCAAATGCATATATTCACAGAATGTCAAAACAGATAATTTGTATCTTTTAGATAACATAGTCAATTTAGATGCAGCCAAGCCGGCCAAATACCAATTTGACAGATAAAGACAAAATTATCAGAACGGGTTCAAAAATAAAACAATAAAATGCAAGGAATCGAGCTTTTGTGTTGACGTGAAAGTCATTGAGAACCATTTATATCGTTTTGATTAATTAATTATTTTGTTTTCTGTTAAAAGATCACGGTCGACTGGTCTCACACTGAGAACGTCGGTCTTCTGCAGGACTATTAACATAAGTATTTTAATTGTCCTCTCAAAACACATTAAAACAGTATCAGTATTAAAATGGTGATAGGTCTGATTGTGTCTCGGCTTTTAACGTTTAGAGATTTAGTCGTTTCTCTTTTATGAGCGATTAAAGTTGCGAAAATGATACTTATTCAAATTGAGATGTAAGTGTTTAATTTAACTACCAACAAAGAGTTAATAATGAAACAGTCGTTTTAGTAAATGTGACAACACACCCAAAACAAATTCATTTGTTATCGAAAACAAGCTTTTAATCGAATGCTGGCTGCTATTTACGACACAGCAATTTATATTTTATAACCCATTAAAATTAACATACATAAATTAGTTTGAAACACACAATGACGAAATTAGATATCAAAATAAAATTGTCATCTAACTTCGTACCTAAAACGATTCAAAATTACGATTGAATTGACACCTCAGATTCGCGACAAAATGTCCAAAATATTGACATTGACCGCTCATCCGACCATCGTTGTCATTTATTGATTGAATATCACTTTGTCTAGATCTCATAAAAGATTAACCATGACAATGTGTCATGAAGTGACAATATGTCAATAACACATGACAATTTGTCAATAACACACGGACAAGACAGAAGCAGGTTAACGCACAGCAAAATAGCATACAGTCGATAGGCCATAGGCCTCAGGTTTAATGCCTTCGACGAAGCTAACGCGATGCAATGCAATTACTGTTGGAGACGCTTTCGCGCAAATGGACGACCCACGACTGGAGTGGGACACACGGATGCTAATGTTAGCGAGGTACTACGGAGAGAATTTCTATGATTGGCCATTGAGTTGAAAGTATGAAAAGGAACTCTTGAATACCTGTGTTCTTGTAGTGATAGCAAACAAAAAATACACAGATGTAACACGGAAATACTGGATTGGAAATTGAAGACGTAGAATTTAAATAAAATTTTGTTTTATATTACTCTTAAGTACTAGCTGAGTGCTAGTAAACGAGTGCACTATACCTAGAATGAATACCAAGAAAACTGTACGTAGGTACTGTCCACTATGTAATTTTCAAAACATTCAAGAGCAAAAAACAATACACCGACTCGACAAATGTTAAAAAGTGCTCAACAAGAAACAAGCAGTGCAAAATCATACCACGTTTTCCGTTCCCCATGTCCGTACATCCCAAAATTATAACCATCCAGCGCATACATTATTGAAACGATTTTGGCGTTAATTCTCTTACTCGTAATGTCGTTTTCATTCTGCACCACTCTAACAAGTAAAAGCAGTCTAATGACATGCACGAATAATCATAGCGAGGGCCGAATGACACGCATGACGCTACTACTTCTTACTTGTTTTTAAACCATACTTAATATAGGGGAAAATGTGTGTAATTGTTGTATCTTTGAAAGTCGGCGAAGATATCGTCGGGTAAGGATTTAATAACAGGAGCCGCTGTGACTTAAGCGTGACATCGATGCGACGGTTTGTCATAGCAGTTAGCTTGTGCAAACTCCAATGTATAATTTTGTCAACAATATATGAAAATGTTCAGAAACGCCTCTAAAAGAAGCCATGCATGCTCAAATATTTGACGTAAATGTATTATATTAGGTGGGACAGAATTGTAGCCTTGCTTTGAATCTGATTTATGCTATAAGGATGTGAAGAAGGCCAGTGACCAAATATGATTATTTATATTTTTCGTATGCAAATTGGAATAATTTAGATTAGTGTTTTCATTGTCATTTTGATAGTTAATGCTAATTAATATTGTCTTGTCAGTATTTTTATGTAAAGTCCAATTCTTGTCTAGCCAACCAATGTCAAGAGTTCTTTTTTTATACCTTGTGCAAGATGAAATATGTCACAAAGATTTATAAGCCTGAAGGACTGAAGTGAGGGGAAATATTTTGTTTTTTATTTCTGAATAAATCTTATCTATTACTCCATTTTCTTATAAGTATTTAAGGAGGATTAGTATGGAAATAACCAGAGCCCGTCGTCAATTGTACACCATTAAAATTCTCCGCACTATTTTTAATGGGCACTTACATACCCAAGTGTGTTTGATTTATTCAAAATCATGAAGCTCACGTGAATATGTAAAGGAGACTTTTAAAATTCTCCGCGGCAGCGTCAATAATTCCGTATCTAAGTCGAATATCGATATTTATATCGGACTCTTGTTATTCTGAACAAATAAAATAAAGCGTTTATTAGGATTCGCGTCGTGGTTCTGTTTCGAAGACTGCCTATTGTTTCTTTGGGGCTATCAATCACCTATAGTTCGGCCGGCCGGGCCTGGGACACGGGGTGTGAGGGGTATGTCGGCGAGGGGGGAGGGGACGCGAATAACGGTTATTGAAATGAGACGAGGCCCCCGCTTTTTTCCAAATTTAAATTTTGATAAGGCAAGTCCCTGTTTTGCTCTAACTGTGTCCTCGTTTGGTGAGGGTGGCTTTTTTGTTCCTGTTCCAACTGTTCTGTCTTTAGGTTTTTGTTTTAGTGTTTGAATTTAGTTTATTATTGGGTAATACAAGGTCTTCGGCGGGACAGTCTTGATGCACCTTTTTTGAGAATTTTGTTCCTTTTGTACCTTCGCACTCCTTTACTTTTTCCTCTTTGAATCAACATAATGTAAAACTGAGAAATAAAATGAAACGGAGTAGGAGAAATCCTTGTCGTCGTTTCGTAAGTAGTAAGTTCAGTTCAAATAAGAACTAACGAACTTAATATTATTACTTAACTGTTACTAGGAATCTTACGCCACACTCTTAACTAGGCGTCAAATTGCAACTAGAACACCTCTATAATCAATACGCCAGTCATATGAATTATGAACTCATATTATTCTCACAAAAACTGATCTATTCATCTTGTCAAACGGGCGCAGTTGTTAATTCATTTTACACCAGTAGAAGTGCGTCGACACAATTCCAAATATTCGGTTATCGGTTTTTTGCCGAGCGAGCCGGCCACGCCGCTTGAATACGTTATTCCAACCAGAATAAAGCCGAATTAACATATCCCAAATCTCAGCTCTCGATTCAGACTTTTTTGTTATGTAAAATTTTAACTCTCCGTCCTTAAATCGTTGTTTAGAGAAATGCTGGACGCATTGACACCTACGTTATACAACTCGACATTTTTTCACTATTATTTGATACGTCTCATCGATATTCATGGGTCGGGAGAGTTGTAAAACGTAATAAAACACTATTTTTATATGTTGTGTTTAGACAGTGTCCGAGAGATGATAACAAAAACTGTAGACCAGTCGATATTGTAGGACCGGATATCGCCGGCCATTCACAAAAAACCAACGCGCACACACGTCTACGAGACGTGTGGATACGTCACACACACGCACGCTAGCACGGTTCATTCATAAGGCATAGTGCCTTTTACAGCGTCAACAAAATAGTGGTCAGCCATGCGATGGAATATTTGTTAACTAGAGTTAGTCCGATCCAATGAACATTATGACCATTTCAAATATATTAGTAACAGTGGGAGGCGCACTTAATACTACCAATTCTAATCATGGCCTCTTAACTTATTGTGGCTGACTTTTAAAATTTACTTTGATATTATACTTTTTAACGTAGTAAAAGTAAGTATTTGGTAGTGCTATCACCTGTAAGGTATTTCTTGGCAATCAGAACAGTACGAAGGAATGCAGAACAGGTACATATGCTTACATGCATGCCTGGACGTGCATGCCTAACCCACGCAAGCCGTGACAGCCAGTGATGAGAGGCTGTATCTCACAATGCAATAGCAACTTGTCATTATCCATGTTTTATTGTTATCTTGTGGCATCGTAGCGGTGTTTCTACTGATCTAATCTTCTGTGTTATTAAGAAGAGCTGGTGCAACATAAGGAGGGACCAGAATTTGAAGAGTTTCGATCGATGCAGCCACTGATGCTGACCTAAGAAGGTGACTCGTCTGTGTTTTTTAAACTAGTATTAAAGTGGGTTACCAACGGATTTCTTTCCCTCAGCAACGTAAAAAACTGCTGAGCACGATCATTCCTCCATTGAAGGTGAGATTTCAAATGATAATGAATACAGCATCTTCTCTGACAATATTATTTTGATTAATGACCCAGTTTTTCCTCGTTCTCAATTCGTCTGAATGTATTTTACATGTGTGTTCGGCGATATTTTTATTCACTTACATCTATGCTGTACCCCTAACAGAACAAGCACACTAGACAACATCATATGTATACAAGTATAAAAGAATCCGTAAAGGTATACATGTAAGTACCAAATAGAGGCGCTCCTCGCACACCCTAGCATGTCGAGATGAAATGACTCATTGCAGCTTAATCCAGTGTCATAAAAATGTCCAAGCCACAGTTCCGTTCTCTTCGACATCGACATCGACAGTCGATAGCTATCGAGAACCCGTTTCACATCACGTGCTAATTAATTCATATGTAGGCGTACCATTATCGATAGAATTATGTGGTAGCCCTATACTTTATTACGTCCATACGTCTTGTCAGAAAAAAAAATGATAAAGATGTTTTGTGTCCCGTGCGTGATTTTATATGGTAAGGTTTTTAATTAACATAATATGACTATTAAGTGGTATCGAGAGAAATGCTTTCCAAATATTTTGGGTTAGATGGTTTATTTATGGTTGCCGTGGTCATAGTTTAACGTGGTATCTCTTTGTTTAGGGCCTAGCCCAACGTGTGCTTTATGCTGTAACTGACTGCTTTTTGATTGGTCATGCCATGGTCAGAAACGGTGATCATTTGAAACTTATGTTTTACTAACTCCTTTTTGATTGAACTTATGTTTTACTAACTTCTTTTTGATTGAACTTATGTTTTACTAACTTCTTTTTGATTGAACTTATGTTTTACTAACTTCTTTTTGATTGAACTTATGTTTTACTAAATTCTTTTTGATTTAACTTATGTTTTACTAACTTCTTTTTGATAAAACTTATGTTTTACTACTTCCATCAACGAATCTTTCAGTATGACTTAAAATAATGATCTCTCTGCACACATTTCTCCATCCTGAGCCCTGTTTAAATGCGATATATTGGTAAAAAATTGCGATCGGAAGCAGAAAATGTTTGAAAGAGTCTATTCGGATTGTCAGATTGCCACCTCTTTTCAGTCGGTTTTATTAAACAGGCCCCTAGGACACACTTACCTCTCTTTTAACAGTTTACAATTACTTAAACGCCAATTTACTAAGAAAAATCCGCTCACAACATTGTATAACTTAACACCCATACACTTAAAGTATAGTAAAACTAACTTCTAAACGAGTAGTGGATATGTCTTGGCGTAGCGTAAAACGCATCATAAAAGGCAAGGCATCGTTTGTACTGAGCTATGAGGACGATTTGTTTCACCTCATGGAGACTGTGAACATTGTCGATTGGCTGCTACAGACTGCAGACTTATTCTGGACCGTTATCCTAATGATGATACAAGAGCCTGGTGACTATTCTGGGCAGTAATCCTAATGATTGTACAAGAGCTTTGAATGTTTTGGTCTCAATAGAGACCTGTTTATGTGAAAAGTGTTATTACTTTAACACTGGTGTTCAGCAGAATCAGGTAAGTGCGGTAATAACTTTATAAGCAACATTTATATGGAATTCTGTGAACACTTTCTTTGCTGGTGTAATCATTTTTGTCAAGAATGCTGCTTATAAAAGATTTAATACAGTTTTATGTAAACAAATTAAGACACATAAATACTATAATATTTGTAAGGTTAAACCAGACTAAGAAGAACGAAGAAACCAACAATATTGAAGTAAAGGCGCAGACCAATGTAGAGAAGTCTAACATACCATTAGAATCAAAGGGTAAGAATAGAATAGAATACTCTTTATTATGTACACCATATAAGTTACAGAAAGTTTAGACGAAGAAAACATTACACTGGGTGACACAATGGGCGGCCTTATCGCTAAAAGCGATCTTTTCAAGACAACCTTTCAGAAGAATTCTAAACCTGTTGGGTTATCTAAGATGAGGAAGAAAAACAAAGAAGTATTTATGATGTTCTCATGTGACGATATAGAAGAGGCTCATAAAATGGTCTGTGGTCTAAAATTCCAGCATACAATCAAACACTTAGTATCTACAGTTCAATGTGTAATTATGAAAATGAGTTTCCAGAGTAAGGATCCCTTAAATTAAGATGTTCGTACTGTGTGCTTGAGACTAACAGCAAATAATTATGAGTATGTTAGAAATTACAGCCGTTTGCTCAGTAAGTAAGTTTTATTTACCCGTGATTTGTAAGTGTTAGAGGCAAGTCGTTTCTTTTATAGACTGATGGTTATGGTAATTGAAAATAGACAGGAAAATTACCTTTTCACCTTTATATTCATATATCATGAAGGCATAAAGTTAAGTGTAGTGAAAGGAATTGGCTTGCAATAGCTAGAGGGTTCGGTAGGACTATCATTTGATGGATATATAAAAACCACAATCTAAAAATGACTATAAGGAATGCTGAAGTTCTAATACTGAGAATATCACAGTCATCGTAATTATCACCCGTTAAAGTCAATTGGTAATTAATATGTGCCTTAGAATTACAACTAAGGATATACAAGAATAATTGGAAATAGACAGTTATAACTACTGCACTTAGCAAAGACCCTTGATCCTATGATGACTGAAGGAAAGATGTACACGAAGGAATTTTATTAACCGTTAGAATAATTATTTTAGTAAGAAATATGGCATTTGATTGTAATTCTTATCATAAAAATATTATGATTAGAATTATATTCACTTCAATTTTCATATATAATTTTATCTATGATTATGTGGTCGTTTTCAGGTAAGACGAAGTACCATATGAAAATGGTCCTTCTGAATATAGTTTATCAGCAGAAGGACCATTTTCTACCAAACCACTAAGCAGGACTGTCAAGTTTGAAAAGGAAACAATGTCCCCATGCATTCAAGTAGTAAATCAAAAATAATCAGATAAAATGAAGTAAGCTTTCAACTTAAAAACATGTACGAAACTTTATTATTTCCTCTTCCAATTATATTCCGCTTATTTGTCAATCCGTCGCAATCTTTAAAAATTAAGCAATTTAAAATTTGGCATACCTAACAAACTCGTTCCACACCCATTGATATAGCCCGCATATTTCCGCTGCAGGGTATTTCTGCTACTTCGAAAAAATCGTATATGTCAATGCTTATTTTGGAAGAAAGACCCTTTATTTTGGACTTTAGATTGCATAGGTTTACACTTTTATCATTGTAAATAATATTCTGCTGTATAAGTACCTATATTTGCAGTTTCATTATTATTTACTTATTTTTATTACACAATTTCCTTTTAATCTTCTTTGCCACCATAAATCAGACTTTATGATGAAAATCCAAATTGATTATTAATTAAGGTAAATCCTCCTTTCCAATTACAGCGACGCGATAATTTGCACCGTGGTGCATAAACCATCACTGTGTTGCGTTACGTATAGCTCAGTGGAGCTATACGTAAGCCACGTTATTAAAATTAAGATAAAAGGTTAAAATTAAATTAAATTATGAAAATAAAAAGGATATAGAGAGCAGAACTATGGTCAGCTTCGCACGACGTGGGCAGCTATCCAGGCAGCAGCTCGGGCAAGAAGTCGTGGAATGCCCGAGGTAGGTAGGTGATCAGGCAGCTACGACGGACATGCAGGCAATCGGGCAGGTAGGCAGGTCAGCAGACACCACGGGTAGGTGGTCAAGCCAGGAAATCAGTCAGGTAGGCAGTAGAGTAGATAGCAGGACGGATAATCAGGCAAACGGGTAAATACGTAGGCTCCGAGGTGTGTGGAGGCCGGCTATGGCTCAATACGTCAAACAGCGAGGCCTTTGATGTCACGAGATGGCCGTTGAGGGTAAGTCTCAGGAAATAATGCTCTCGGGAACCACACAAAATATATATATATTAACTGATGCACTTCAAATAATAATAGTTTTTTACATAAGCGGATAATTCACCGTTTTTAAGAGTTCAAGAGTAGAAAAATACACTTCGTATTCTAGTACACAGTATATCCACCACTGTCCGCGTTCAGACCAGTTCCAAGACTAAAAAAATATGAAGCCCGTTTTTCATTCGATCTCCATTTCTTCTAAATTTCAAATTCAAATCTCAAAAAGACCAGAGAAATAAAAAACGGCTTTACAAAGGCGGGTCAGTCTGCTCTGACCTTACAATAATGTACAACTAGCTTAATGAAAGGTCTAGGTATTATAGTCCATGGTACCTATGGTATGTCTATGGCTTTAAGAAAATAAAATAGACAGACAGCTGTCATGTCAGATAAAACGTCACAGTAGAAAAATATTACAAGAAGAATTATAAATTACGAATATAATTTAAGTTTAGATAATTAAAACAGTCAGAAATAACTAAATATGCTTTCCAGATGTAATAATACAAAGAATATATATAAAAATGAGTTACACAAATTGATGCGATATCAAAAGATGTGAAGATGGATTGTGGAGTGTTATGAAACGTAAGTAGATCTTAAATAATACCACAACTGATGGACTAATCCTCGTGGCTACGTGGCTACAAGCCGAGGGCTCGTTGTAAATTACGCCATCGCTCGCCACGGAGACAAAGCCTTTGGCTCATTCTCACTTTTAATGCGCGGTTTAAAGATAAAAGGTGCGTTTAAAGTTATTGTTTGTCGCAGTTTTTAGAGCTGGGTTTATTGTTCTGTTTTGCAGTATGCCGCAAGGCTTAGAAGAAAAAGCTTTTTACATATATCATTTTAGTAAGTCACAGGCTCGTCATTGACCATTAATCCACCATAAATAAAATTAAAATAAATAGTTACAATTTTTTACAATGTTTGTTGCATGCCTTAAAACTAAATAACTTTAAAAAATTATTTATCTTTTTTTATATTAATCGGCAACCGGTTTAGCTTGTCTTTCGACAAAAGCCTCCTCTAAAGCTTTCCATTCAACTCTATCTTTTGCTATTCTTGTCCATTCTGGACCAGCTACTCTTTTTATTTCGTCTTACCATCGTGTGGTCTGACGCCCTTTATTTCTTTTTCCATCTCTTGGATACCATTTGGTTATTAATCTCGTCCATTTTTCATTTTTCTCTCTAATCATATGACCTGTCCATTCCCATTTCAGAGATTTATACACTTTTTCTACATTTATATGCAATTTCTTAAATATTTAAACCGCTAAGGCCCACTCGCACCAAAAACTTAACTCAAAGTTATTTGCAAACACAGGGTTAAATTGTCAATATGTCATACATAATGGGTCCGGGTTAGCTATTAGCGCCGAGTTAGTAAGATTACCCAGGGTGATGCGAGTGGGCTAACAGTCTTCACAAATCATAGAATCTAATATAAAACGTGGTTTCCTATAATAATAATTTTATTGAGCCTATGACATCTTTGATGGAAACCATTTTGGTATACGTCATCTTGATCGAAATATATCTATACTCAAAACTGTCATTCATCTCTGTTCCGCCATTACACAATAAAATATGGCGACACTAAAAGCCGTTGACATCAACCGTCAAAAAATTTGTTGACTATTAACATTCGTTTCCGTTATCCAATGACTAATTCGACATATTTACCCAAAATGCAAATAAAATACGTACAAAAACACAAATAAATTAAACATTAGAGAATAATTAAGTAGACTTAACTCCATCATAAATTACTATGAAAAGTTTCTTTTTTTTTGTAAATATAAAGGTTGTTAATGGTCTAGTGTTGGTAAAGATGGTCCATCTTAATGTTGGCGATGGTTTTGATCTTTGAACTTGCACGTGGTGGATAGTTGACATACTGATTGTTTACTACTGTTGACACAGTTTTCTTGTTGAAATAAAGAAAGACAAATGTGCGTGACATTGGAATTTTAAGGGTTTTATAGCAAGTATTTATGTAGTGGCAGTGGGCAGGGCACATTGCTCGAACGAATGGCCGATGGGGCCGAAAAGTTCTGGAATGGTGACCGCGAATCGGAAGACGGTACGTTGGAAAGCCTTCCACTAGGTGGACTGATGACCTGGTTAAGGTTGCGGGAAGGCGCTGGAGGTGAGACACGCGGGATCGGTCAATGTGGCGACGCTTGGGGGAGGCCTATGTCCAGCAGTGGACGTCTTTCGGCTGAAACGATGATGTTGATGATTTATGATAGCGTAGAAATTCCTAAAAACATTTTTTGTTTAAAAGAAACTAAGGTCAATATTTTGCAGAAAATTTATTAGTCAATATATGCGAAAAAAAAAATCTCTGAAAAGGATATTTAAAATATAAGGACAGATATAAAATGTCCTATTAAAACGCTGTCCTCTATCTCTCAACCGTGTTTATCTCCGGCCGCAGAACTGAAACAAGACATCAAATAGTTGCAGAATACGCCAGCCGGCCGGACATGCGCTGGTGCACTACAAATTACAATCAACACGGCGAACATGTCCGCACGTGGGGACGACCCTAGCCCTATCGACTTACAACAAATACACATACACCAAGATTATTTTATAGTAATTTCTCTATTACGATATCTCCTTAGGTGTTTATTCGCACGAGCCCTGTTCGAGATAACAGCGATTTATATCTTCATTATATTATGTTTGTACGAAATGTACCTTTTTTCGTTGGTTTTGTTTCGCATCGCAGACATTGTATGTCTCTGAAATGTTTATGCAATGTACCTGCTGTATGCGGTGATGTCAGGTGGAGTTTTTTGTATAACTTCTCTATATTTTATTCTGTCTTGTATATAATGGATGTTTATACGAAGTGGTACGTCTTTTATATACCCAGCTTTTTTTCCATGTCAAGCGGCGGTCCAAATGCATACCCTGGTACCTAAACGGAACGGATGTACGGCATACAATTGTGGGGTAGTGCTAGTGACTCGAAACATCTCGATGCTTCAGCGTCTGCAGAATATCATACTTCGAACGATAAGCAACGCTCATTGGTCCATCACAAATAATGAAATACACCAACAGTGACAAATGAACACAGTTAAAGAAGAAATTCGATCGACTGCGGAGAAATACAAACACCGACTGTCTCGTCACCTCGCTACCAAATGAACTAGCAGTCCAACTGATGTATCAAAATTACTCCAACCGTCCCAAAAGGCATAATAACATGAAGCTACACAATAGATGGTAGATATTATGTTGTACAGAAGAGTAGCTGTTCTCGCTGGAGGAAGCACTCTACAAGATATTGACCCAGGAACACAACTGATTATAGTCAATGAAGACTGATGGAGATAAGAAGGCAACAAAACAAAAAAGGTTTTTTTTAAACAGGTTTTGCTACCAAGACACGTCATCATTTTAAACGATATTTCATTTTATTTGTCTGATTTGGTATCAAACAAAAATGTCGATACCAAAATTGATACCGCAATAAAACAATTCGCACAGCTCCTAACAAAGCCAGAACCAGTTAACGGGACCGAACAAAAAACACCAAACATTGTGACACCTAGAAAGCCGTAGCCATTAGCTAAACATGAACAATGTATGAATCAGAGGGGTTTATACTAAGACAGGGCATGTCGAAACGTCCGTCAGTTCTCGGGACGGCCTCGAGGCAAGCGATTTACAAGCAACGGGCGGAGACGAACAACGCCACTAGTGTATGTTACATACAGTTGACACTCGCCTTTTTTGTCACATAATTGTTCTAATTTCAAATAATTTTGAATATATTTAAACCTGGAATGTTAGCTCGAGAATGTTCGATCGTGATGTTTTTTTTTTGTTTCATGCAGAGATTTATGTAAAGACGAAGAAATGTAATGCTCATCTAATGCCAGGATAAAGACGCATTTCACTGTAATGTATGTATATCAGGCTTTCGTGCCCCGCTCAATTCAAAGGCCCGGCCTAATAGTTTTCCAGCCAGCACTGATTTACAATCAGGATAGGACTGTCGATCTGTAGCGTTGCGCCTACGCCAACGCGCATTCACTATTATAGCTAGCAGCTACACGTATTATTTATGGTAAGAAGCTTTCCTAAGGATTATGGAGGCCGGGCGTCAACAATGCAACTAATAATTTTTAGGTTTCCATTGTTGCCGTTGTATCAATATTTTGTTAACTTTTATTTGGTTGTCTAAATAAATTTTATATGCTTATTCTCTATTCGTGTATAAATTGTGTTCGAATATTTAAATTTTATTGTCGTAAAATGTGAACTTAGTGCGACATAAAGTGGCGGGCTGACGGTTCGCAGTTCTCGTTACGTAGGCCGCGGGATCCATGAAATACATTCACAAACAGATGGCTAAACCTTTGATTACTTTAGAATTACGAGTGGCGTGGCGTACTTGATTATAATTGCGTGGACAGCGCGGATCTGATTTGCGTGACCAATCCTGCTCAGGTTATGACGCGCGCCTACCGCCCGGCATCGCTGCATTTCAGCTTAAGACTCCTGTGACATTACATGAGCGAAGCGATTGCGTAAATTTTTTTTGAGATTCTTTTTCGATAAATCTTTAAAGAGTTATAGATTTCTGTAAATCATTTAAAAGATGTTATGTTTATTTTAAGGGAAAAATATAAGATTTTTATGAGACGTTTGCTGGAGCTAGTGCTTTTGCTTTCCACGTTTCTTTCCAGGAATTTCTGTGTATCGTTGCACGTTTTCGAAAAGATGTAAAATTATAGCTAAATTAGCTGCAGTAAGCTTTCTATTGTTTTACAAAGCTCTCTTCATTACTTTGTCAACCTTATTTGTGACTCGCTTTCCTTTCTAGCACACTCAAAACGCAACATTGCCAAAGCATCGCTTCATCATCTGGTATCGCTGCCTGTGCGCCCTCTCCGCGTAGCGCGAGTGCGCGACCGCCTCACTTTCGCACTTAATCGAGAAATATGGTTCGTGCTCTTATGCCTTTATTTATGGCCACAGCTCTCGGATTAAGAACATCGATTTATATTGTCCTCATTAGTGCTCCTAAATTGATTAGTGTAAGCTTTCGTTATGGTGTTACGTTGGCGATATTTTAAATATGGATAGGTTGGGGAATTGCATTTTCTGGTATAGTTTAGGATAAATGCTCTATGCAGATGTTTGCAATATTTTTAAGTATGTGAGAACCATGTTCCTATTTATCAAATTGATGAATTTACCTGTTAATACTTTTAATACTACCTGTATGTAGTATAGTGTGTAGTGCTATTCTGGGTGCATCGTCCACATATATGAGTTTATTAATGTATGTACTTATGTAAATATTGTAAAACTCCAATTTTTTTAAAAGAGTAAGTATGGAGTTTCTTGTGCGTTCTTATCCATAGCAAGCTACTTTTCTGAATGCACGGTAGGATCAATTTTTATTACTTTTATTTTTTATTGTTTGACTTTCAAAAATGCCACTTATAGGCCTAGTTAAATATATTTGACTTTTGCCTTTTGCAGTGTTTGTTGGGGCTGTCGTCGTGTAGTTTTTTAGAATTTCGGGTAGTTGCAATTCATAGAGACATAATTAACGACGTCACAGTTCACCTTCCACATACAAGCCACAAAAAGACACCAAATATTCAAAACGGTGGCATAATTTACAGTCCGAAATAGCGCAAGGAAGCGGCCACTTCCCGCCGTCACGGGCTCACGCGAAGTTTTTCGTCGCGTGATCCACTCGTCTACCTACTTCATTATATTAATTACCTCATGTTAGTCTAGATTACACCGACACCGGCAACAACAATACAGGTATACAACAGATAAGAGACACTCAATTTATTGCTTGCATTTCTTTTGTCAGCTTTGAAATTGTACTCGCATAAGTTAACCAAGATTAAAGTAATCGAACTTATAAATTTTGTCGCCTCACCTTTATAAGGCCAACGGCGGTGTCGACGCGAACTTTGTTCAAATTAATGGGGCGCATTATCAGATCGAGCCTGGTACATGGCGTTTATGCTGAGATAATTTTGTGTGGAGAATATTTTCGTAGTTTTTTTGTTTTGCTTCTCGCTTGTTCCCGTGGGTTGACTTGTGAATCTTGTGATGTAAGCAAGATCACGACTCGTGGGCGCTAAGATTGTTCGCGTGAAAAACGAATCAGTATAAATTAGTGCTCTACACAAATAAGAGCACATTTAGGGCAACATCGTGTGATCCGTTGTAATAAATCTTGCGGGGTTTAAATAAGGAAAGGGTTAATGAATCAGCTGATCAGATACATCGTGCACAATTTTTAAACAAACTTAATAAACAAAAGACTATCAGAGGGCTTACACAAAGTGATATTCTATCAGCTATAACGATTCTCAAAAAGTCCTAAATGTATGAGATTGACTTGCGGTACCGAAATATAACGTGATTGATTCTAAAAATTTGACATTTCGCTGTCAGTTTTGGTGACAGAATGTTGCACATAGAGCTTCAGATCTCTGTCAAATGTCTTTTTTTCTCGCTTGATGGTAAGCGATGATGTGGACGGTGAAGCACGCTTGCCTTGAAGTAACCTATTCACTCTTGACTTAAAGACCCCAAAGTTGTAGCTATCAGGAAACAAAGACTCCGGCAGGGAATTCCACTCCTTAGCTGTGCGTACAATGAAAGTATTCGCAAAACGCTTTGCACGTATGGGTGGGATGTCCACCATGTACCGGTGGCGTATTGCCGTACGTCTTGTTGATGTCACTTAGCATGTTCTGGTATTTATTATAATTTTGCCTTTTTGATAGGAATCAAAGCTATGATGTGTATCCTATGTAAATCCCTAAGCCAATGTTATCACATATTGTCAAAATATTTCTTTCATATCGACTAATAGAACAGTTATATCGCTATATAAATATCGGAGATTTACCGATGACGATGTTTTTCTAAGCACTGCTATTTCGGGTGTCAAATATTTTCTATAATGTTGCCACTGAATGTGATTTTATTGTTGATATTGAGAAACATAATATTGGCGTTTGTTTATGATAGTAATAAACAAGATTTTTTTGTATTATCATAGGCCTATCTTTAAAATACCTTTTGGATATAAAATTATAATTCCTATAGTCTATGTTAAAACGATATGGCGTATCACCTTTGAAAAAATTAGCCAAGTTCGAGTCGGATTCGCGCACGAAGGGTTCCGTACCACAACCGCAAAAAAAAAACGCAAAAATCACGTTTGTTGTATGGGAGCCCCTCTTAAATATTGTTTTTAGTATTTGTTGTTATAGCGGCAACAGAAATACATCATCTGTGAAAATTTAAACTGTCTAGCTATCACGGTACATGAGAGACAGCCTGGTGAAAGACAGGCAGACAGATGGACCGTCTTACGAGTAGTAATAGAGTCCCGTTTTTACCCTTTGGGTACGGAACCCTAAAAATAATTTCTATAGTTTATGTTAGCACGGTATGGCTATCACCTTTGAAATAGAAAATACATTTCATTTTACAATTCCCTTTCGGAGAATTTTGTTTATGATATTAATAAACAAGAATTTTGTATTATAATAGGCCTATTATTAAAATACCTTTTGGATATCAAATTATAATTCCTATAGTCTATGTTAAAACGATATGGCATACCACCTTTTCTACCCTTCATGCCCAACCACATACTACACCATTCAGGGTTCGAACTTAGCGAATGACAATGCTGCCTAAGTAGACAAAATCTGAATAGATACGACTACATTAGAGTTAATCGAACCGAAAAAAAAAACCGGCCAAGTGCGAGTCGGACTCGCGCACTGAGGGTTCCGTACAAACCTCAGCTTAAAGGTATTATAGACCTGAGTATCTGATATGAATTTCAATTTAATACCTTCGTTTTCATGAGGAAAGGGGTAGTAGGTAAGTTTAAAATTATTATAAAAAAAATTATTATAAAATTATATTTTTATTATAATATTTAACAAAAAAATGCGGTTTTCGCAATTATTCCTTTATCTGTGCTATAAGACGTTGCTTTGTACAAAATTTCAAGATTCTGAGTTCACAGGAAGTACCCTGTAGATATTGATTCCCTTGCGAGTGTCGAAAATTTGCGGCAATTTGATTTTTTTAAACTTTGAAGCGACAGCAGACTTGAGTATTCGATATAAATTTCAGCTTGATACCTCCACGCGTTCCTGAGAAAAATGGTCTTGAGAGACAGGACGAACGGACAACAAAGTGATCCTATAAGGGTTTCGTTTTTGCTTTCGAGGTACGGAACCCTAAAAATAATTAAAGTTGCCACAAACTAAGCCTAACAATCCAAGGCATAAAAAAAAGAAAAAAAAATGCATCTCATAAAACAATGAAGCATCATAAAAGGGCCTAAACTCACATTACTGGAACCGGCAGGAAAGCCCTAATCCGAGCATGTCGTGTTGAAAACGGTAACTTGACTTACTAATTAAATAACTAAACAAGCGTCCAATAGCCATGAAATTCCTTATAGGAGCGGTAAACTAATTCCGTGGCACTTTAGATGCGCGCGCGCATGGTACCTAATTGACAAATAAAGGTACATGTTAAGTAAAGGTATGTGTTGACGACACTTAAGAAATATTTAGTTGTGCAGTGTTAAAATATATGGTGCGAGAATTTGTCGGTGATTTGTGAAGTATGAGGATTGTTACTTATTCGTTTTACCTAATATGACAGTTGATTTGTAGGGTTCCGTACTCAAAGGGTAAAAACGGGAACCTATTACTAAGACTCGTACCCTCTTACTAATAAACACAGAATAAAGTTATACCAGGTATAAAGGTATAACCATACATTTTCATAGGTTTATACCTGGTATAACTTTATTCTGCGTTTATTAGTAAGAGGGTAAGATCCGTCTGTCTGTCCGTCACCAGCTGGACAGTTGACATTTTCACAGATGATGTATTTCTGTTGCCGCTATAACAACAAATGCAAAAAAAAAATTAAAATATGTGTAATTTTTAAGTGGGGCTCCCATACAACAAACGTGATCTTTTTGCCGTTTTTGGCGATATTTTCTTATTTTATTGAAAGGAACAGCTAACAGTTACAGTATTGGTACGGAACCCTTCGTGCGCGAGTCCAACTCGCACATAGCCAGTTTTTTTGTCGGTGGAACTTCAATGACGCTAAAAAGTACAACGTCCTTGCGATAGAAGATTTGAAATCTATATTTTATCTCATTTATTTGAAAATTTGTACTGGACTAATACCTACATATTTTCTTTCAGGTAATTAACAATCATGTAGATCACACCTATCTTTGTACTTCATCTTCTCCGCTTTAAAAGTCAAACCAAAGAATTTACGAATTCCCTTCACACCCAGTTGACCCTTACGTCATTACTATGTATTTTACTGTTATAATAAACGGAGAGAAAGCTATAAAGTTCACTCAGAACTCAGCATTAATTCCTTTAAAAATTACACCGAGACCATACTCTCTTAAATTGACATTACAAATCGTCACCCCATAAAATCTCGATGTCGCACTCGAAATGAATAATTAGCGGTGTTATCACCGAAACAAGGGACTTTGTCTTAATTATTACAACATTATAAAGTATTCCCCTCGACCCCTGGTGATATCAAGAAATGAAACTTGAGAGGGTAAGAAAAACTTGCAAGACAAGTCGAAGTATTAATTAATTCTACCCACCATCGGCCGGTTTATTAAGCGCTTAATTTCCATTTAGTGGGCACGGACTGAAGGAAAAATCTTCAATGACTTGGATTTTCCTCGTCTAAAAGGGAAGCGGGGCGAGGAATGTAAATGTTTTGTCGCGGTTTCATTTGAATTAATTAATGGATTTAATGAACGCGAACTTTTTCATCCGGCCTCCGTTTTCTGTAACAATGTTTATGGTAAATAAAACTTGTCAAGGAAATGCTTTTTTTTTGTCCATCTGTCGGTTTTTTCTTTTTAATTCGCTCGGTTTGTTGGGGCCGCGAGTTCAGCGGCGGATTGTTTGGATTTATTCGAGTAATTAGTGAAGTTTGTTCCGTTAGGATTATTTTTGTTCTTTTTTGTGTAACAAATTGGGTGGAATTCAATTTAGAGGTGAGTTGGACTGTACAAAAAGCGCTCGATTGTTTCAAATTAAGAACTTTTTGGGACCACTAATTCTCTTGGAGAATAGCTAACAAAATGAAGAGCAAAAACAGTCGCAATTTGCAAAAGATACGTACGTAAGGTATTCTATAATTTATTTCTTGGTAACTCTGGAGGAGCTCGTGGCTAAATAATAACAGCCACACGGGTCGATCTTCAAGTTTAAGCAATGCTTGACGAGGTCGGTCCGTGGATGGGTGACCATTTTTCAATATACCGAGTTTCCTCCGTGCCTCGGAAAGCACGTTAAGCCGTTGATCCCGGCTGTCATTTAAAGATCTTTGACATTCGTTACGGGTAGTCAGAAGCCTGAGATCTAACACCAGTCTTGCCAAGGGGTATCGTGTTACCCAGTTACTGAGTTGTGGAGGTCAGATAGGCAGTCGCTCCATGTAAAACACTGGTACTCAGCTGAATCCGGTAAGACTGGAAGCCGACCCCAACATAATTGGGAAAAGGCTAGGCAGATGATGATGATTTCTTTGTAACTGGATCTTAATAAATTAATGGATACGAATGTAGAATAATTTCATTAAATTATCTTTAATTAATTAACCGAAATGACTGGCCTATACAAGCAGATGACGCAATTTGTAAGTAGAAATCGAATCTTTTTGCTGTAGTAGGACAACATAATTATATTGGGTATATATAGCTTTAAATGATAATAATAATCAGCCACACCCACTGAAGATAAAAACACAAACAATCCCAAAATTAAAAACAACTTTTTAAATAAACACCCAACGCCTAAACAAAGTTATCACCGCCTGTTTTTCTAAGCATGATTATTAAAATCTTTCCTCAAGAAAGGCGGGAAGCAAGCCACAGAATAATGATAAATCGCGTCAAACCTCCCCGCAATTATGACGGACGCCGACTAAATTAAACATAGACTAAGTCTCAAAAGCCCGAGTCTCCAGTCACTAATAAATTACGCGAGCGAAGGGTTAAAGAATAAAAAATGAGATAGCGCTTGTTCTATAATAATTTAACCCGTTTAGCGGAGTCGTCGTGTAATAAAGATTAAAAAGTTTATTTTTTAACACTTTTGGTGCTAATGAGGGGGCGTTGGAAACAATTTGAGGGATTACCTTCTAAAAGCTTCCGTCAGGTTTTTAATTGAGACTTTTTTTGTGGTCCGAAAGGCTTTTAGCCCCTTTTGAATGCGACTCGCGCCTTGCCTTTGTGCCTCCTCGCCGGTGATCTATTAATGAAGGAAAATATTTCCTTTTTTATCTTTACAAATGACTGTGTTATTTGATGTTTTTATAAATATTTAACGTAATTTGATAGCTGCTTTTTAATAGATTTTGATTAAGCTAAGGTGTGGCGTTCTTTATTGAAATTGATTAAGTAGGTTTTTAATTTGTGGGTTAAGATTAAGTTATGTTTTTGTCCGTTATTACTAGTTTTTTTTTTGCTTTTGAAGTAATCTATTAATCTCTATAATAATAAAAAGGATTCCATAAATCTTATAACACAAATAAAGTTTTCCACTCCAGATACATCTTACATATTTACACACAGTACCATTGCCAACGTTAGAAACGACAAAATGTATTCAAAATACACTTCTATCGCACATTAGAACTGCAAAGCTAAGCGGAACATAAAAAAGCATAACTCTAATCTCAAGTAAGACATTACGAGAATACCAATGCATGCGCGAAAAATCGATCGCGCGTTGCCGTCTTAAATTCCTCACCCTTTTCGAGGGGGCTCCCCCAAAAAAACGAAAGAATAGAAGAGGGAAAAAATCTAAATCGTCTCATATCTCCCCCCTCCGCCCACCCCCGGCCCCGGACACCTCCGACGTCAAGCACCCTCCTTATTTCGTATGCGAGCTCCTCCAGCAATCATTATAAGGATATCGATTAGGGCCACGTCTCTAACCTGCCCATATCTTTGTGGAACACTCATGTGTACATAGGATTACTTTTGGCGACTTCCATTCCAATTCTTTTTTGTTGAATTTTAATGTCATGCTGTTAAATTTATGAGTATGTGTTAAAATCAGGTTCAACAGGAAGTTTATTCCTACAAATATTTGTGATATAAAAGTATTCGCTTAACTGTACTGTGCCAAGGGTGTGAAATGAACTGAATGGTTGTGATCCATAAAACGTCTTATAACCCTATCTCCCAAATTCCATATGAACTAAGAATCCTATAAAGTGAAAGATGTAAGTACCATCGATGCCACAGAAAAGAAACCAACTCCTCAGATGCATGGTAAACAAACATTATATCAACAAATACATATTGATATACGATTGGTTCTGAAAAGGTAAGACGAAGGAGACTAGTTAACAAGCAAGGACGGCCCCCGCATAAGCAGATGCAAATTGTTACCGTTAAACTATTTCGGAAGGTAAACATAGAGGGGTTGTGGGCCCACGTGCAGATCCGAGCAACGAGATTAAAAATGCTGGATGGGAGACCGCTGGGTCGAGTACGAGCCAAGAAATATTGGAGTTCACGAAGAAAGCCGCTTTGGGGATATGTAAATAGGAAACTACAAAAGTAATGTTTGAGTTTGGGACGTCGCGAGAGTGAGTGGTCGCTGGATTATTGCCGCCGATATTGTGCAAGCTTATCCAATTTAAATTGAGATCGATGTTTGGTTTTTGTTGGGTTATAAGGTTTTTGGTAAGTTTGGTACAGGTGAATTGTAAATTTGTGTGGATAGTAGCCTCAAAATGTGTTGCGTTATCATTGTGACTTAAAGAAACGTAGATTCAAAATTAATCGAGGACGCATTTTAAACTCACAGTCCAAAACATAACATTATCATTTCATTACCAAGCAATACGCTAAACATGAAAATCTACGCATAGAACACAACATTTCCAAGGTTTCTAAAACTCTAACCTTAACAGGCACTTGTAAAATCTACGAAACACAAACAGTTACTATCGACAATACAATTGAAAGAGACATCTACCCACGGAGACACAAAACTAATGACGACTTGAATTCTAACAAACACAATGGTAAGAAAAAATACAGTAAAACTGCTCTCGACTCGTCTCTGAGACTTGAATAAAGCGAAAACTAGGATCTAAGGAATCCTACAGACGATACTTGATTGTATACACGCGACTGACCGCTGCGGGGTAATAGGTAAAGTTGAGTTGGAAAAAACCTTAGAAAATCCTTGAGATAAGACCGGCTAGTCTAATTGTATTCATATTTTGGTTGCCTTTTTACGTTGTTATGACTGTTTGTTGTGCTTGAATGTTGAATATTTTTTTTATAATTATTATTTTGCATATTAAATTCATCTTTCATTCCATTTACAAAAACAGTTTTTTTGGTAGTGCTATTAGAACTTTTCTCATAGCAGACGAGACTATATAGAGGACTATACAGTATATATTCACTCTTAGTTCCTCGCTATACAAAATTTTGTATAACACATCTTTTTAACAAGAATGTTGTTGTGAGTGGGTTATCTTGATCGCCTTACGTCATCCGATGTTGGAATTACCTTTACGTCATTTTTCGGTAACGTTTCTTCTATTGTTAGGACTGTTTACAGAAACATGGTATATTTTAGATAATATTTTGAATTTTATCTAAAGAATTTTGGCTTCCAACAATAAATGTCTGGACATTTTTGATTTCACTGCCCAATTTAATTTGATCACCAATTGCGTACCGACCGTAAAACTTTATTAAGGGCAAGTATACATAGTTACAGCAATATCTACGTTTTGTAAGTGCCTAATTCCGTTTGGCTGAATCTAATAAATCCCGACCGCTGAGCGGAGAATATCTCAAAGCTGTTTCATTATTCGGCATTAGCCGGCGGTCGGCCACGCAAATCTTGGCGTCCCTCAGCCCGGCCGAGAGCCCCCAATTTCCCTCATTACTTACCTCCCGTCCGAGACAATGGCAAGACGACGACAAGAAAAAAAATATAATAATTTCAAGTGGAATAACGCTGAAAATCTTTTCACGGAAAGAAGAATTATTGTTGTTTTGCAAGCGAGCTCTCAGAGACAAAATGCACCATCCTTATTACGCTATTGTTCGGTGTTACGGGCTTTATTCATTTTTACTTGGCTCGACTTGAATGCTTATTAATTTAAGGCCGTGATAAGCTCGGCTTCTTTTGAATGTACGTAAGAAATGTCTGGCTATTGTGATGAGTTATTTTACATCCTATTAGAAGAGGAGTTCGCAAAATGTTTCGATAATGATGTTAAAGCCCCTAGGGGATATATATAGAATTAATATTTTCAAAATATGTACATAACATTTTACAAGACCAAAGTTTCGAATTAAACCTCGTTCAGAATTAAATATTTAATGAAGTTATTGCCTTAGTAACTATTGCAGCTAATAACAGCAATTGAAAACAAATATATAGGTGCACTAAGGCCATGCATTTATTACGTCAACTAAACGTCATGTTTCTGTAAGCAGCGATTTAGAAAAATACTTAAGGAATACGCTAACACTAGAATGAAGCAGAAACGACTATTATAAATTATTACATTGTTACTTAGTTCACTTTTATATTGATGCCAGAAGCCTGATGCAAAAATGCATTATTTAACTACCTGCAATTATTCCGTATAATTATGTGGGCTATATTATGGCTAACCGGGCCATATTCAGGGGCTTATTAAAGGCTATGTTATACACAACATAGTGAAGAAATTAATGCATGTAACCACTGAAATAAGTACACATAATGAAACGTAAATATACATCACACGAAACGCTTTATGGTAATCGAAATATGCCGAAATATGTTGTTAAGAGGGTAGAAAACTACCGGTGAACATGCAAGGGATGAACTAAGCTTTCATATTTTGTGGGTAGCCGTAACGAAGCGACTCGGAAACTTTCCTACCGTATGTCGTTCGAGTTTTTTAAGACGTCCATAAACATTCCAACAAGGCTTTTGTGCCACTATTTGAACAACGCCACGATGTGAATCTTAGCTCGTAATAAAGTCATTTTTACAACATTCGAGTAACACAAATTACTTAAAATGTCACATAAACGAATTTGCGGGGACGTTCAATGTGAACATCTCGAGTGGAGTCCGCTTCGCGGTCGGAAGCAAGCCGCTCCCCCGGGGGGTCGAGTCAAGAGTGATTACGAATTTTAATTATTTTTTTAAGCCGGTGGCGGCGAGGTGATGTTTCCCCGCCGAGGCTTATGCAAACAATCGACTTGCACTTGGAATTAATATATATACTCCGACTCGGAGTTTTTTCCTTCGCGACAAGGAATTAACAAGCAAAGAAGTCATTAAGTCGGAAGATATTCGAGGATTCCTTTTAATTGCGGCTTCCTTGACGTCCGTTTTCTAATTGGTTCGTGTCGGCGCGTTACTTGTGAGAATTGAATTCATTTTCATTTTAAAAGTGTTGGGTGAGTGGTGGGTAAACATTGATTTTACGTTGTAGTCGTTTGGTTTGCGCTATCTTTGTTGCCAGCGCGACATGCAGGTAACTGCTTGTCATTACGGTGCATAACACACCCCCTATTATCCAATTATTTCTAACCTTTCAGCGTGGGCCGCTTCAGTGCAGTAATTACTCCACTTGGTAAGTTTAAACGTGGTGCATGACAGTCTAAGTGATTGTATGCGGTGAACTACGGCACCGCTAATGAATTATTTGTGGCTCGCGTGCAATCGCAACTTCTCTAATTATCCTGCCGTTGGATATTATGTTATGACGTGGCACTGCTTTTGATTTTAGGTCTCGAGGGTTTTCCGACCGCTTGCAAGTAAGACGTTGTAATTGGGCTGTTTTGTTGGGCTTTGTTGGAAAACGGACGACTGAAATGGCGCAGCGGTAGGTAGGGGGCTCGTGCATTCAAAGTTCGGGATCGTGGAATCAAT
This sequence comes from Orthosia gothica, assembly GCA_949775005.1. NCBI lineage: Eukaryota > Metazoa > Arthropoda > Insecta > Lepidoptera > Noctuidae > Orthosia > Orthosia gothica. Next base: position 4,532,004 of record OX459064.1, on the reverse strand, counting down.
ACATTATGTAATTGAATCATTCAATCACTTCTATAAGCATTATGGCATAACAAGAAGGCTCATTAATAACTCCCAATACCAACGTGCCTACGTCTGCCCACTTAAAATTGGCACATTATATAATACGTGGCAATCAGACCAAAAATCGTAGGCAAATAATTTGGCATCCTCCAAACAAGAGAACAAATAAAAAGGCTGATTGAGCACCCCCGCTAAAATGACTCATTTATATTAACAACCGAACTCATCAATACTCATTCACTCGATTCGGATTTCTCCACGAAGATCCTGCTCTAATTGAAATTGAAATCTGATTTCCCTCCCTCGGCAAATCCCGGTGATTAAAAGTATAAGAAAAAAATACAAATAATCAAATTACAATATCGCTAACGACTCCTCAGAATCCTTTTATATTTTTGGCGAATAAATTAGAGGCAGGGAAGGGAAAGCTACGCTCCCGCAAACAACGGGTAACGTTTTTGGTTTTTAAGCAGTTGTTGGTCCTAGTAATGATGCCTGGTTACCCAAGCAAATATTTTCGTGGTGAATTCTGTTGTAATTTACCGAGAAGGAAAAAAGTCGTAGATACCTTATATTAAATGTTGTTATGTACTATATTTTTACTGATTTGGATTAAAAAGACTCCAGATAAATAACCACACACATATAAACTAATATACTTATTTTAAACTACTGGACTGATTTCAAAAATTCTTTCACCGTTGGGAAGCTACACTATCCTTGGGTGACATAGCTATTTTGTATCCCTGTATTACCACGGGAACGGGAACTACCCGGGTAAAACCGCGAGGCATCCGCTAGTTTTTGAGAATACTGAATTACTCATCCTTTTTCCTTAACTACAAAGTACATCACGACACTCTAAGATGGTCCTATAACGTATACTGTTCTATAACTTAATGTTCCCACTGCTGGGACACATGCCTCCTTCCTGTGAGAGGGAATGGGCCGTAACCCACCTCTCGGGCCCAGTGTTGGTGGATATCACATGTCTTCGAATAGCTAGCGTATACCTACTCCGTCTTATTACAGAAGCTATCATAATTATCCCAACAATACCAAAGATCATTAATCAGAAACTTCTCAAAAATATTCCTAATGCTGCTCATGTAAAAAACTACATCAAATTATGCGAAATTTTTATATTTATTTACCATCAATCCTGTAAGGTAGACGTGTGTATTTTTCATTGGCATTAAGTGTATAAGGCCCGTGAAGCTGAATGAAAAATTGCCCTATTTTGAGGATGGATGACGAGAATTAAAGAAGCAATTACTCATCAGAAAAGCACAGGGGCGGAATGTTAATAAGACGAGACTGCGGGTGCGAGATATTTTTCATTTGGTCTCCTCGGACAATCACGAATTCGTAATTAAGATGCAAATGTTCTGGCTCTTGTGGAATTAATATTTTAAGACGTGCAGCGATGAGTGGTGGCTTACTTTTTGTAGAACGCTTGCAGGTTGTCTTAGTTTTAGTTGTCTGTTTTAAAATGAGAGCAACAAAATATTATGACACCATGATGACGTGCCGTCAAACTTTTGGGGCTCTGGGTCACTGTATCGATTGTTGGCTTACTGAGTCAGATTCTCTTTTAGTACAGATTCTAATACCACAACAAAAACAGCGCACAAGGCAAGTCTGAATATTACTTTAAAATAAATTTTGTTCTAAAGTGGAATATTTATCTCAGTTAGACTGAAAAGCCTGGTAGCTCTGTTTTCATAGAAACAAACCAACCACAAAGTTAATATAAAAACATTCCTGCCACCCAATAAAAACCTTAAAAATAACAAAAGAGAAAAGAAAACTTTGAACACAATCAAATCAGTTTACCATATTAAAAGTCCAAGGTCGCTTAAGAGTTCCAGACAACGTACTACTCGCGAACGTGCAACTACCCACCGTCTGGGCGCCTCACGTTCTCCCCATGTTAAGCCCTCGAATTTTCTCCTAACTTTTTCCGCTCCTGGCCACTTATCACCCCACCCACCCCCCACTGGTCCATCGAGCTCGACCACTAATTGCGTCCGTTAATTAGGAAACGTCATGAGTGTTTACCGAGTAGCTAAGTGTGAAGTTCGTTCCCCACTAATGCCTTGGCGTGAAATTACTTCCGCGCCAAGTTGAAACTTTTTGAGAAATAAACTTGGTAGAATTAATTAGCTGATGGGCGGAGAATTAGCCGCTGCGTCTGCGTTCTAACAAGATTATAAGAGTTCTGTTTCCACAACTTTTCAACCTCACTTACGTTAATTTTGTTTGTTCCAATGTTTTAGTGCTAGCTTCTATGAAAACACTTGATGAAAGTTCGCCACGTTTTCATTCTTTCTCTTGGACCTAATTATGGTTTAGGAGATTGATAAATTAACTTTTTCTTTTACTTCTTTTCTGCTAATAAACGATCGCAATTACGTCTAACATATTTATTCTATTGTCTTTTGTTTCCATTATCATAAAGCGTTCCTAAATAAGCGTCTGTTGGTAAAAGGAAAACAAAGATGGCTGGGAGCGGTACGTCAAAGGAAATGAATCGTGGCGAGGTGTCAGTGGGCCGGTAATTATCACGTAGCCGGCTTAATTACGGCCGCATTCAGGCTAAGTGAAATGTGTCATCCGGCTGTTATTGGCCGCAAACGGTCTCAAATCGTCACTGCGTAATACCTCATATATTGACGGGGTTAATGAATTTATTAGTAGTGATTGGTATTGATTGGGTGAACTGGGCGGTTTTGATTAAGTATGGCTGTGTTTGTTTCGGTTAATAATATTTAGTAAATGATAATGATAAATGATTTTATTTCTGTAACTTGGTTTGTACGAAAACTTTTACAGGTCTAACATATTTTTTTAAAAACTAGATGAGGTCGGCGTTTCCTATCTGACTACTCCGAGAAGAAAGGCCGAAACAAACTCAGAGGTCACAGTCTCTTTTGAAGTCGTGACAAATCTTGGTTAGACCATATAGACTGATGTCTGAAATGGTCTTTTGAGGAAAGAACGAGACAGATTAAGTGGACCTGTCCAGTCAGTGCACGCATTTGTCAATAACCAAGCAGAACTCAGAATTTAAGGAGCTCAACGATTCGACGAACAATACCAAAGAAAGGACATTCGGGTAGGCCGCATAAACTACTCAAACTGCCAGACCATGATTAAAAACTAAGATAAATTAAAATTAAAAACAAAATAATGATCCACATAGTCTTCACATTCACAATAATTAAAATAAAATAATATAATATAAGTAGACGTATATTATGAATGAGCGTATGGTTAATTTTACTGAGTGTGTCTAAATCTATATTCTTACTGCGGATATGAAATATACGCTTGTGCTCTATGAATAATTTCTATTTGCTAATAAACGCCAATCCTCCCGCAAAATATTTAAAATGCATAGCACGCCTCTTTAATCATTTAGAACCTTAAAAATTCATAGTAAAAAAAAGCGATGTTGCAAATTACGTGGGTTCCGTATGATTTTGTTTTGTTATGACAGCGCGAGTTGGCAACGCCGGGTTCGGCGACCCCACTCCGAGTTTTAATGATAAAAAAATTCGTACAGAGGGGAGGCGAGTAAGTGCCATCGAAGGAGGGAAAAAACTACGGAGGAAAATATTTGGCGCGACAGGTTGCCTCTCCCCGCGTGAGGGGGACCTTGATAAAAATTAAATCTTAACGACGGAAATTTAAAGATGACGCTCCAACGATCAAGAAGAGTGTACATCTGAGGCCCTGGGGCGCTTTAATTGGGCTGAGTACGAGACGAACCTTCTTTTATGTACTCCGTTGATTGATTGGTACATTTACGGCAGATCCCCTGTCAAACGTATTAGGAAAGACATGTATTTGTAAATGATTTTAATTTCCAGTTTTTAACCATCCTGTATTTCTTGTTATAGCATCCCCCACTGGCTTCTGCTCTGCTAGACATTTTGCATCGAACATATAATGTGAACTTTATTATACACCATTCAACGTTTTACTATGAATTACATATTCATGGAAAATTATGAAATACGCGTTTAACTTAAATAGTAAAACGATAGTGTGCTGTGAAATGTTAGCAGAGAAATTATGATCTGTCGTGGTAATGTTCTTACTGTTCTGAGCAATATATTGCCTGAAGTTTGTTTGGATATTGTAAACGGACTTTAATGACGTCATTGTGATTTAGTAATCGTTTCAGTTCATCTAAATGATAATGCTTCTTGGTGGGCAAGTTATAGTTATGATAGAATTTCTCTGGAATAACCTGACCAATTATTATCATCATGGTATTCTGTGGACCACGAATAATTCCAAAGCAATTCTTACTTGGGTACATTTGCAGTATATACTTTTTCTTTGCAACCCTTATTTCATGCTACTTAGAACCCCAGACACGAAGAAATTACATAAAAATAAAAGCAGTAACTCAAATTCGCGACCGCATTGAAATTCAAATCGGGATGCAAGGAGATTTGCATCGGACGGCATCGAATATTGATTTTTCCTTCGTCTTGAGGGCCACCATTGCAATCCTACTTGTTTAAACTTTTTATTTTCACTCTTCACTCCCGTTTTTTGTTTCAACCGCTCGCCCCAGGCTTACTCCCCTACGCACTCCCTCTTGCATAAAAAAGCTTCTAATCGATAATTTCTGTGGGGTGCATTAAGCATATCGTCAGTTTTGTGCCACGAATGTTTTTCTCAATGCTTTCAGATTTCACCCTCAAGGCTATTTTTGTTTTGGTGGCTACTTCCGAGATTGGAAGCAGCTTATGTTGTGTTTAATGAAATTTTATGTTCTGTAGTACATAAAACAGGGTCTTAGTTTATATGGATGATTTTGTTATGATCTTCATGTTATATCTTGGTTCTGACGTTTATCTGCCTCTGTAGTACGTATTGTATGAACACGATACGGTTTTATAGACATTACCGTCTTGAACTCTGTTTCTTCACTCAAATAAATGACCCATTTGAATTAGATCCAACTACTTCATTATTAACAGACGATACATTCATTGGCAATATTCTAATAAAAACTATAAAAGAAACAGGACTAACAGCTTTACAATTGAAAACACCAATAACAGTAAAGGCGATCGTAGACATCGGATCTAATCAGACGAAGACGCATGGCATGGATGTAGCTAACTGCCAATATCTGATGCACCACGAGCCCATGGCCCATTGTATTTGTTCTTTATGTTTTTTTACGGAGGGACGCAACGATAATGTTTTTATGGCCAGAGGGTCCGCCTTAATCAGGGTACGTTGTGATTAAGCCGAGCGTTTTCGGTACTTTGACACCATAGATACTGCTACGATGGTTTTTCGGACAGATGGTGACGACAAAATTGTCGAGTATTTTCGAAATATAGAAAGTTTCAATGTCAACAATATTGCTTCACACACATGTAACGCGATATCTTTAAGAATATATCGATGTTTTGTTTTTTACAACTCAACTAATACGGACATTACTGTTACAATTTAAATGCATTCGATTCTATAATCTGATGAAGTTAAAAGATTGTCAGTAGAGATACTAGATTAATTTCGTGCATGGGAAGAATTTTTATAGTTGTATCTACATTAGAAGGCGTGTCAAACATACTTACGACCATCAAGTGACGAAACTAAGTACTTAACTAATCTCGAGCTGATTAAACTGCTTTCCTTGGATACTTACACTCACATATTCCGAATGAAATACGAAGAGACGCATAAAATGCTAATTTAACTCGGATCCACGGCCTACACATTTGGAATGCCTCCCTTCCACGAATACCGACACACGATAATGACTCCAAAACGGCAATTCGAGGCAGAGTTTTTCATAAAACGAGGTATATGAGTCAAGAACATAGGAGTCATAAACATGAGCAAACCACCCCACGCGTTCACCCCTTGCTCGAAAAAGTCACCCCCGCACGTACGTAGAAACACAAAAAAGGGCACCAAAGGGACGGTACGCATCCCAAGTAAGCGAGCTCATTGCTGGCTCTGCAGATGTCTTTAATGGCTTTAAATTATATGTAGAGAGAGCTAACTGCCGCGCGCGACTCTAGTAGGTGATAGATCACGTTCTGGCCGTTTGCCGCTCTCGCTCTTGGCATTATTATAGTTTGTTCTTCCTGTATTCTTATAATTTTGCAGTTTGGTAAGTCATTTGTTTGTTCTTTGTTGCACGGAGTGATATACAACATAGGATACAGGCTGGTTTATCTTAAAGAATATCCACAGTTTTTTTTTCCGTCAATTTTGTTCGGTTTTTAAATTGCTGTTGTGACGTGAATGCGTGATGTCTGAAAATAATACGATCTAAAGACCAACTACGAGATCCTTTAATATTTTATTAAATGCCCAAGTCTATTCCTGTATCGATAAAATCAACAGATACTTGAACGATACTGGAATGTATATACATTCCGTGTTAAATTGGATGTGAATACGATAGAACAGTAAGTAGAGAGTTCGTAAACGTTATTGCGTTAAATTTTATAAGCAATGGCTGTACGAGCGACTGAGCACGACTGCGCGATTTCATTACACAGGAAAAAAAATCGCGGAGAAATTGGAAAATAATGTCAATTACTGTACAAACTGGAAGTCGCAGTGCCTAACGATCGTCATTACGCATTGTCGTGATTGCGTAAATAGAGACGATTTCCTGGCGAAGTGAGGCGGGGCGGACCTGCTAACGTTTCCGCGTCGCTTACCCGCTCACGCTTATTAATATAAACACAGCCTTGTTTGATATTAAATGGCGTGCAATTTAATTGCGAAATATCGCCTTATGAAACTAGAAATGAGCGGTTTAACATTAATACTGCTTGGACTGAAACAGGCACTATTAAATAAAAATGTTTTAACCCCTTTAAATGTTATTGGCATAGTTAAATGTCAGTTGATATCCAATACATCACCTATAATGATTGGAAATTGAAGTTTCTCTAGCACTTTCTACGTGTTTAGAATATTAATTATTTTTTTATTTCAAACTACCTTCTAGCAAATAAGTAACTCGGTTATTATCTCAGGGCAGTTTCCCTTAGATAATACTGTCGGGATTAAAAGTATCCTATGTCCTAATCTTAGACATGGTTTACCAGTGTACCAAATTTCATCCGAATCCGTTCTGCTATTAAGAGGTGAAAAAGTAACAGACAGGCAGATTACTTACGCATTTGTAGTATTTTAAGTTTTGGATGTTTAGTATTTAGATTGGATGTTTAGATATTTAGTAATCTCTCGACTCGCCGTTTACAACAGCGTGTTAGTGCCTACCCTTATGTTTGGAAGTGAAGGTTGGGTATGGCAAAAAAGACATGAAAGTAGGATTATTGCAGAGGAATGCGCCTCTTGCGAAGTATGTGTGGTGTAACTTTAAATTATAGATTGAGGAATGAGGTAATAAGACAACATTGTGGTTTAAAAGAAGATGTAGTGACTAAAATTGAAAAGAGTATGTTAAGATGGTTTGGCTATGTTCAGAGGATGAATGAAAGGCGAATAACGAAAGGTATTTACAAGGCAGACGTGAATGGAAACGCCGGGAGAGGACGCCCTAGAAACACATTCATAGACCTTATTAGTGATGTTCTTCAGAAAGGCCAGGTGCGTAGTACTCATAACCGACGTGTGTGTATGACTAGATGTATGAATGTGAGTGAAGCTAAAGAAGTATGTAAGGATCGTAGCAGGTGGCGTTCTGTAGTTTCTGCCTATCATGGGAAAAAGGCGTGAGTTTAAGTATGTATGATATTAAGTAACTAGTTCCTATTTGAAACTGTAAAATAAAGCTGGACACACATCATCACATGAGGTCTATTGAACCGGACACAATATAGAGCAGTTATCACATTGTTTTACGCGACACAAAGCCGCGGATGCGAGCGATACGGTCGATCGCGCGTCTGCACCACTCTTTATACTTTATATCGATCATTTGGTTGATGGTGTAAAAACAATGGCGCTTCCTGCGCGGGAGCATGTCGCATGTTTAGATCTGATTTGTGGGCGATCAAATTGTTGTCAATATCGTTTATTGTTAGTGCTGATGTGGGGAATTGTTTTGTTTTCGAAAAATGGTTTTAAATATTTTCCGTTTTTTATATGTCGGTGCTGTGATACCGTCCTACTAAGGACTCATAGCTACATTCTCGATTGTTTTTCAATAAGGAAAATAATTGGTGTCATAATGTACACTGTGCTCAAGACAGACTGCTCTGAATTAAATTGTTCAGAATAAAAGAAAAAATCAAAGAATGAATTCTATGAATTCATCATTCATGAATTTCTTGTTTACCTACATAATAGAAATAATTGTATCTTGAGACTTAAAAATATTAATACTCACAGCATTCATAAGAGCTGTCTTCATAAACTTGTTAATATCTATTGTGCTTCACATCCACTCACCTTCTGCAAAAAAGAAGAAAATAACACATAAATACAAAAAATTCTCACAAAATGTACAATTTTACAAAACTTCACAGAGATACTCTCTTGTTCCCAAAAATAATAGGGTCTATTCCATACAAAAGCCATTTTATATCTATTGAAGATATTTTTAAAATATGTGCGACAATTATCGGTACAAGACATTAATAGTCTACTTATATTGTAGGAAGACGGTGTAAGGAAAAAAAACTCCCCTAACATAGAAAGATTTATTCGCAAATTACTTATAAATTTCACCTCTAAACTCTGACGCTTTGTGGCAAAAAGCGCCGAATTCCTTCACGCTATTCTCACCTCTTACCTTTTCGGTTTAGAAGCGAGAATTCTTTGTATCGGTTTTGAATGATTGGAAATACTTGGGTTGACGATTGTACTAGAACATTGGGCTCGCATATAAAAATGTATTTAAAATGTCGCTACGGAAAATGATTTATTGTGAATAGTGTCATAAATTTGTCCACTTGGATTTAAAAGAATGCCAGTAATAAATATGGTGCATTCCGACTTAAGCCATGGTTTATTTTTTTGTTATTGAGGTATTTCCGTCATACATAGAGTTTTCTGAAACTACTCCAACACAGGTATTTTTCATAACAGCAAAGAAGTTCTCAAGGAATGACTGACTCTTAAGTCGTTTGAATTTTAGGTGAAGTCAGGGCACAATTTTAGTTTATATTGAACTCACAACATGGATTTTCTTGTGCATTCTTCTCCATAACAAGCTACTTTGCCGAATGCACGGTAGAATCAATTTTTATTACGTGCAAATTTTGAGTTTTGACGATCAAACGTGCTGTATGAAATAAATATTTTTGATTTTGACTTTGACTTTGAACAGCTTTCATTCATTGGCAGTATGTGAATCAAGCCGTGGAACCATTACGTTCACTGACTGTACAAAGAGTCCAAGAACACAACAAAATGTTGTATGCTATCTGTACCTCCCTTTAAGAAATAATTGTTCTTCTACACAGGTTCTGTGCCTATTCAGACGTCCATAGCTGAATTTTTGTTTACCAAAACCAACAACTGAAATTGTTCTTTAATTTAAATCACAACAGGTGTCATTCAATGTCAATAAAAACCCAATAGTAGCAAAACAATCTGCTAAACAATTACGTTCACTGACTGTACATTGCGTTCTAGAAAATAACAAAACATTGTATCCTCTCTTTAAGAAAGTACAGTTTTACTACACGGGTACTGTATCCTATCAGACGCTCATATCGAAATTAACCATTACCCATACAACAGCTGTCTTTCATTGGCAATTGACAAGCCAATTTACGTAGTGAATCAATCCGCTGAACAATTACGTCCACTAACTGTACATTAAGTGCTAGTACAACATTTTCTATGCTATCTGTACCTACCCTTTAAGAAAGCACAGTGCTGTTCTCCTACACTGGTATTGCGCACAATTAGACGTCGATTTTTTTATTATTTTTGCTTACTAAAACTAAAAACCCAAAATTTTATTTAATTAAAGTTACTACAGGTGACTTTAATTGGCAGTGGCTAGCTTATAAACATGGTGAATCAGTTTATTTATTGATTCAAAATTTCATGCACAAATGTTACAATGGCGGACTTAATGCCTTAGGCATTTTCTGACAGTCAAATAATCTGCTCATCTTTTACGTTCAATGACTGTACATGGAATTCTAGAAAATAACAAGTTGTTTTTGTTATCCGTACCTACCTTAAGAAATTACTGTTCTCCTACATTGGTTCTGTACGAAATCAGACGTTCATAGCAAAAATGATTACCAAAACAAACAACTGAAATCGTTCTTTAATTGAAATCAAAACAGTTGTCATTAATTGCCAATAACTAGACAATTTGTGTAGTGATCAACCCGCTGAACCATTAAGTTCATTGACTGAACACGCAGTCATAGATAATTATAAGATGTCTTTGCTATCTGTACCTATTTAAAAAAAAAAAAATGTTAAATCAAAAAACCCGACCGCTTCAAATGCGAACCGAAAAGACGTAAACAAGAAGAAAATCATGCTGTGCAGTCGGAGGATACATATTCGCGAGCTGGCTGACCAAAATCTTGTTTACGTCTTTTCAGTTCGCTTTTGAAGCAGTCGGGTTTTTTGATTTAACTTTTTTTATTTACAACTTTTTAGTTAGTTTTTTTTTCGAATTACGTACATTTAAACGTATAAGAATTATATATTTTTGAAATCACCTCTTAATACCCTTTATTTTGATACCACAAACGATGGGTTTGGAAGAAAAAAAAATGTGAGCCCCCACAATAAAGCGCCCAAAATCCGCCACTTTTCTATTGTCCGATTTTAATGTAGCCAGTGACACTCGCAAGATTAAGACGAATCGATTGACGTATGAATCATCAAAATCGGCCAACGCGTTTGGTCTCTAAAACGCCTTATAGGAACAAACATACATACATGGACTGATAAACACATTACCCTCCTTCGGCAGTCGGGTAAAAAAAGTACAAGTCTCCTACACTGGCACCGTGTCTATTCAGACGTCCACAGCAAAATTCATTCACTAACAGAAAACGATATCATGTTTATTGTCTTCGCTTTATGGGTTCCATAGAAACGCAATGGGTGCAACGTGTTAATGGTGTCTTGAATGAACTGGACAATAATTTCCTGCCTCGTAAAATTATATTCACACCTAGTAGGATTGCTCTCTAAATGCTAGGCTTATATCTATGGTGTTTTGTAGAGAGATAATATCAATTGTTAAAGAGGTGTGGTGAATTACTGGCAATATCTCCTAAAATGGTAAATTTGGCTTGTTTTGGGATTAAATAAGTCTACGGATAATAAAAACCGTAGGAGATACTAAATAGGTTAATACAATAAACCCTGCTTTGGAATGAACATTCCGAGATCAATTCAAGTCTTCAAGACAAGCATAGAACGAATATTACCATCTGGTGTTCAAACGTTCAATTTTCAAAAGCACGTTAACTATTTAGTCCTAGAAAAATAGTCAAATTAGGGCAAGAATCTCGGAATCAGAGATAGTCAGCTATAAAGTTGTATAAACCTTTATTAAAAGAATAAAAAAAAACCCTCTATCTCGAATATGGTTCTAGATATTAAAAAAAAAACAAAAGTTGTAGAGAATTTAATCCTCTACAATATTTACAATAAATACAAATAGCATAAAACCCATAGGAAACGAGATATTTGCAATAAATGTGTAAAAAACATTTTTTGACCTTTGACCTTGGAATATCTGTAGTCGCGGACACCTTATGATGAGTAGGTTTTGAGACAAGTTTTAGGGTGTCAAAATAAAGGTTTATACAAGCTTATAGCTGACTATTTCTCATTTCGAGGTGAAACCTTAATTTTCCTGGATTAATTATCATTTGTAGAATCAATTTTAATTCGTGATGTCCACAGAAGAATGACGTAGCATTCCAGTAGATCTACATTTTGTAGACTACTCTACGGTACACCAACGTATCGAAGCTAATAAGGCGATAAATGAATGAGTAGTTAAGTCCTTACTGGCTTATTTGCTGGTTATTATGATGGATTAAAATAGAAACTAATGAAGCAATCAACTGCAAAATAATAGCCCCTATTAGACGTTCTAGGTAACATCGACTAGGTGATAATTAGCGTGGGATGCGAGGCACGTGCTTGATTATAGAACTCTTTGTTTATTATTAAACTAGATGACCCTACAATTGCTAAAGCATAAAATTCCGAATGCAAACTATTGCGTTTTGACAATTCAAGAATTTTCATTGCGTGTTTTATGCTGTCAGTTAGACGAATTTTTAACCCCCGACGGAAAAAGAGAGGTGTTATAAGTTTGAAGTCTGTAACTGTGTGTTTGTGTATCTTTCTTGCCTCAGAGCTCCGAAACAGATGAACCGATTTTGATTTTGTTTGAAAGATCTTTATCGAGAGTGTTCTTAGCTAGCTTCTTAGGCGTTTTAATAATTAAATCTGGGTGTTTCCGCAAGATATCGTATCATAATTACATGTTCAATAGATTGTCGATCGAAGCGTGTCTAGTACTAGATAAATTATGTATAATAAGGAAACAAAAATGTGAATGGGGTTTTTTTTTTTGTTAGATATATAATAAAGTAGTGGACCAGCCACTCCTTTTATTTGTGATGGAAACTGTGATTTAGTGTATTACGCAATAAGGTAACTCTCCTTTCTGAGTTTATACTTACACAATAACCTTATTCTCAAATTATCCGGGCATCTTTTCAATTTTAAAACACATCCACACGCATATCCATCCACAAACTTTCACATTTATAATAAGTAATATTGATAAACATCATTATCGTTATTCTTGCTGATTGTAAAACTACAAAGTAAAAAAACATAAAGAAAAGTCTAAACATGCAATCTGAATTAAAGTCCTATCAAGTTGGTTACAAAGGCAAATTGGAACTTTTATTTCTCATTATCTTCAACATCAAATATTACGAGCAAAACAGTTTTACAAAAATCGTTCAGAATTCTTTAATGCCTATAAAAATGTCTTCACATTCCTCAAGAAAAAACTTAATCTAAAGTCAGTCCCAGACGCGTATTACTTCAATGTTGTTTTTCAATTAAAATTGTAATCACACACATATCAGACGCACAAAGAAATCGAATGGTTCGCAAAAAATATAATAGACATGGGAATATTCATGTTCTGATACGCATGCGTTAATTTATGCAAGACGACACTGCTTTTTATTTAAGAAAAAAAACTTTACAAAGGCCTTCGTCAAAAATTGCGATCACTAGTGTCACCTAACACTCCGAAGGGGAGAGAGCCCGTCAACCCTAACCTGACATGTCATTGTACTTCTTATTTTTGTCACTTAAAAGATTTTTTTTTTACCAAGGCAAAGGAACAAAAACTGTCTAATTGTAACAGTTTTTTGTGCGCAGATTTTAAGCTCGATTATTTTTTCTTTTGTGCCGGTACAGATTTAAGAAATAACTTTTTAAGAACAATTTGAACCGTTAGGCTTAGCTTTTTTGAACAGTTTTAGATTTAAACAAGTAAAAAACGGGATTGAAAGGCGATAGTTTTGTAATAATCAATCGGAGATTTGAACGTATTAAATATGGTAACGTGAGAAATTATATAGATAAGGCAATTATTAAAATAATATGCGTAAATGTAGTGAAAACCATCAACTGTTAATTATCAACATACAAACACATTGTTCCGTAAGATATTTAATTTTCATCAATTAAATTCAATTCTCAGCCAAAATTACAGACGACAATACAGCAACATGAACAGATATTTCACATGGAACACCTGTGAGACAGGAGGCGAAAACACGAACCATGTTATTAAACCAATCCGATCGATTGGAAAGGGTTAAGAAACTTATAATAATTGCGAACAAAAGAGATCCGCTTCGATCCCAAATTCTATTATTTATAGTTTCCGATCACAGTCTGAATACGCCTTAATTATCGGCTGTGTATGTCGCACCCTTAACGTGTGTTCCTTTTTCAAACTTTCGAACTTTCACGGGTTAATTATTTTTAACCGATTTTGTTTTTTTTCTATTTCTTTTATTGTGTTTTGTGGTAACACCTCGCTGGTTAGAAAATATTTTTGCTGCAAATTGCACCCTTTGTCAAAGGTTATTTAATTTCGTGTTTAAAGTATTGTTACTTTCTTTTTTGGAGAGAGAAGAGCAATAGGAGAAAATAATCACTTGGTGACTACAACTGGCCATAATCAAAGAAAAAAATTTAAGACAAGGATAAAAACTGTTCCACTTCGCATTCTAAAATCAAATTCAGAAGCAAAAAGGTGCGGCAACATTAAAAAAAAAACAAGCTGCAGCTTACCCATGAATGTTGAAATAACCCATTAAAAAATCTCGTCAGAAACTACTCCAAATATTGATTGAGGTATACCGTAAGGGTGTTTGAAGGTACCCCATAAGTGCCATAACGGATAAGTCAGTACCTGGGGATGTCTTTAATAAGCCAGAAATTGTTTTGAACCGTGTTCGGTAAGCGTGAAGATTTCGCTCGGATTAGTTCGGTGATCGGCAACGTATTTCTTTGGTGTGTGGCGCTCAAAGTTTTTTTGGGCAGACATATTTGGGACTGATGTTAAAATATTGACGTGGTGAAAAAAATGTTGATGTTGACGGCTATCTAGGCAGGAAAGAACTAAATAAGATGTAAAACCAATGATTTCGAAAGGAAGGAGGAGGAGGATTCTTGCAGCCTTTTACCACACATCTAGGCATTATTATGACAAGCAAATACTCGCTCACTCCCGCACACGGACCACTGTCGCGTTGGCCCTAAATGACAGTTTAGGGCCAACGCGACAGTGGTCCGTGTCATAATAATGCCTAGATGTGTGGTAAAAGGCTGCGCGCTGGTGCCATTTAGTCGCGAGGTTGGCCTGATCCTTACGCAAGTAATATATATGTCAATGTGTAAAACAGTGACATTGGCATATTGGAATATAAAATCAAATGTCAATATTTAAAAATTAAACAGTCTCTCAAGAAAAACTACACCAAAAAATCGGAACACAAGGATGTCAATTACATTTCTGTTGAATTAAAAATGAAAATTGATCAATTCCTTCCTTAAAATTGTTCTTATTTTAAATGTTTCCCAACATTTTGAGAACCATAGCCCACAATGGTACTTTTGTAACCATTGATTGGTACCACAATGAGTTACAAACTTCGCTTTCACATTGTAAAGTGATATATTTATATTATTTTTACAGCCCCCTGTCGATTTTATTGAACAATACATACATACATAATCCCATGTGTACATACAGCCAACTAAGGGTTGAGTGTAACTACATAGATTTGAGAAATGAGTTTGTATGAAAAATTACAATTTGGTTAAGTTCTTGGCAAATAGTTTTTTGAAGTTGTTAGTTGTATGGCAATATTAATGTGTTTGTCTTGTGCTTGAATGTTGAAATCTTGAGGAATTAGTTGCGCGTGTAATATATTTTGATGATTTGAGAATGTGCTGTGAATTTTATTAATGGTCTTGTATATTCTGCGAATATTTTTGGGAGGGCTCTATTTGTTACGTCAACTATGGCGAATAAACTTGGATAACCTTGAATACTTATTTTATGAAGATACTAAGTTAACCTAGCTGGTATATTAATGTTTTGGCACAAACTAACTTTGAACTTAATACTAAATTAAATTAACTACCTGGTGTGCAAAATGCATCAGTGCAACTCGTCAATGCTCTGCTCAGCGTCTTTTTTATATTTTGATTACTACCTCGAAACCAATCAACAACTGAACATGAGCTACATCATAGACGTCATAAGAAAGATGCAATACAAGACACAATATAAACAACGACAATATATAATAACAGCTTGCAGTTACTGTCTGACTGCAGAGAAAACGCCTTTTCTCAAACAGAGAAGGCAATATACAATTTAAAACAAATATTTGCCAAATCATCCCACACACCACTCCCAGTTAACTACACTAAAAACAAACCCCATAAAAGGACCATAACGTAAACTTTACGGCGTTACAATGATAACTAGTTCTTATCACAACCCAGTACACGCTGACGTATCGAGAATTCAAAATGTTATGACACCGAATCTGTACCGTAACTGAGACACCATAAAATAACCATTTCTTTCATGTTATACGAGGGTGTAAAAGGTGCGTAAGGGGTTAAATAGCTATCTGCGAGCGTTAAAATCGTAACGATACAAACTACTGGAGTGGAAACCGTAAAAAATCAAAGTTATCGGTTGGGTATGGATGCGAGATGCAATGCAATAGATGGTGATTTAATTGTAAGAGTTGTACAGTCAGGCAATTATTTGAAGATGTTGCTTGAATTAAGACATTAAGTACATTCACTTTTCTGAATAATGTACATTATTTTTAAAAGTTTACGTGTTTCAAGGGTTTTATGAGTAATGTTAAGGGCTTTGTTTATGTGTAGCAGAGTTCTGATATCAAATTTAAGAACTTCTAACATCATTATCATCTTCCTGCCTTTGTCCCATGTTACCTAGGGTCGGCGCAGCACGTTTTCTTCTTCCATACCGTCCTGTCTCCAGTCACGCCATCACTGACTCCCTTTTCTTTCATATCACTCCTTACACAGTCCACCCACCTTTCCTTTGGCCCTCACCTCCCTCTCCATCCATCCACATTTATTTTCATAACTCTTTCAGTAACATGCGTTTTATCCCTCCTCATCACATGACCATACCAGCTGAAACGGTTTCCTATCAACTTTTCTGTCCCTGGCGCCACTTTCACTAATATACCTCTCATTTCTCACTTTATCCATTCTCGTCACTCCGCACATTCATCTCAACATTCTCATCTCTGCTACATGTAATATCTTTTCATCCATCTTTTTCACAGCCCAACATTCTGATCCATACAGTACGATAGGTCTAATCACACAATTGCATTTATTCTTTAGCGACATTTTTCAATTTCATTTTTCAATAGGTAAAAAATCTAACATATTTATTTAACTACTAACCCACATCGTGTTTCGCACTCTTCCCCACTTCAACAACAACTACCACGTCTATGCCCCAGTAACTCTATGAACCATAAATCCTATCTACCAATTCAGGTAGCATCATAGATAAGCATGTGAAAACTGTCTGTTACATGCTGAAGCCCATAAATATGACATTAGCACGTCGTATGGAGCTACCTTTAATTGCTTGCACCCTATTGTGAAGTGTACTTTACGATCTGTATTTACGTCTTAAATAGTGCGCAAAAGTTTGACAGTTGATTTAAGATGGCGTCTGGCAATAGGGACGTGAAAGAATAAACAAAAAAAGTTTAAAAGAAACAACAATATCGTGTAATAAAAGTAGGATAACGTTGTTTTTTTTTCATATAATGAATAAAATCGTGGGTAGTAAAAATTCAGAGCAAGTAAAAAAAATGCGTTATCAGTAAAAAAACAATAATTAAACCATAAAATAATATTCATAAAGAAGGGCAAAAAAACAATCAATTAACAAAACTAGACACCTTCCCTAAAAATGCTTACAACACAATAAAAAATAATACCTAGTATTACATCAAAAAACACATGTTATTATTATCTTTTGAATATCTATCAAATTGTCACTATGGAGGGCTTGTGAAGTGTCAAAAATGCGTTTGAAGTGGTCAGTAGATGGTAGATAAAACCCACCCCACCTGTGAACCGACCCTTGGGGGACAGTGGCGTTTACTATGTTTAACATTGACACTTTCTTTACGCACGTTTTCATTTGGAGAGTGGGCTAGGAGAGTAGAATTAGGGAATTGTTGTGTTTGAACCACAGATCATAGGAATACATTTTGTAGATAAGTTAAATCCTGCCTATCCAATACCGACGAGAAAAACGCTTTCAAATGTACTTTTAGAGAAACTTAATAATATTGAAAGTGAAGAAATAACAGAAAAACTTAAGACTATAAAATATGTTGCTCTTACCACCGACAGCTGGACCTCAATTGTTCTAGAATTTTATATATCCATAACTGTACATTATGTCAATAATAATACTACTTTAGAGTCTTACATGCTTCAGTGTATTTCCTTTAATGATAGACACACTAGCGAGAATCTCACTAAAGAAATTAAAGGACTGTGTGAAATGTGGGGAGTGATTGTTACTATGATTTGTGGTTTAAACGGACCATAAGATCATTAAGATCAGCATATGCAGTTGATACAAGTATAAAAGGGTACTAAACATTCCTTTTATAACAAACAGAAATCTGTCTAAGCACTTTAATAAAGACAATGTGCCATAATATGCATGATTACCGAATAAAAATGACCATCACTGACCAGATTATTAAGTTAATATTATTTTGTCAAGTTTTGGCTTAAAAAAGGACTGTAGGGACACAAAAATAAGATCGTTAAATTGTGTAACTTGTTGCGCGTATAACATTGGGGCTGAACGTTTCAAGCAACATGGCTTAGGGAAGTGTAACTGGCAATACCACTGCTATATAAAATGCCTTGTAGAAAACCAAGGAAAATGACCAAAACAGATCGAATTTCATAACAAATACTCCAATAAACAACGTTATTAAGACAACAGATATCTAGAAACTAATTCTAACATAAATATCGTAAGTTAAATTCAATTTAATCAGTACTTTTCATTCGCAAACCGCTTTGTTTACAAAGTTAAAGGTTCTAGTACAGCAGTTAAGTGTCAAAAAGGCTCACGAAATGGTTAGTAGATCGAGATAAGTACACCCCTACCTGTGTTGAATACGCCACCTCGAATCTATAGACCTGCTAAGAATGTGTGAGTGAAGGCATGTAAGTACCAACAAATTAGTCAGCACACACCCTACATATTGACACAACATCACGCACACTTACGCAGGTCTCGTTTACACGCGAATCTGTAGTGTATTCGCGAGCAAGTCCCCTTTATTTCCCGTTGAATTTTCACTAGTGAGCGTCTTTTGTTTGTGTGCGTAAGAGGACAGAAAATGTATGAAGTTAACTGTTACTGGTACTGTTAGAATAGGCTCAGTTAGCTTGGCTTGTGTTAGTGTGTCCAGTGGAGTTTGTGTAGTGTTTGCGACACACATATAAGCCGATCATATGGTCGCCAATATTGTTTGTTTACAATGTTGAAACTAAAAGTTCGTGGAATTTCCAAGATAGACATACACGTTGGTACATGATATAATTTCTAGAAAGGCATTTAATTAAGTAGACTTTAAAGTATTTAATTTACTTCAAATATTGTGAATATTCTATGACGAGGCTTTCTATGTAGATTTTTGTGCGAAATCTGTTCACAAAAAACTTAACAGAAAGTCATTCGTGAAGAGCCTCCCCGAGAGGCGTCTAGATCATAATAAAACGTCTGGTAACAGCTGGCACTCGGTAACGCAGAGTCCAGCTGGCCAATCTTCTCTCCACGATGATTCCTCAAAGGCCAATACTCCCAGAGCCAATACAATCGGAATACCTAAGTCCCAGTGAAAACTGCTCCCAGATTCGACGTCGTCGGTTGGCTGAACCCGCTCTCAACATCATCTCAATAAATATAGACGGTGTTTCTGCAGACAAAGCGTTGGTTCTCTCTGAACTATGCCTGGCTACTCAATCCGACATAATCTGCGTCCAAGAAACCCACCGGGACCACCATCAACCTAGGCCGCAAATACCTAGACTATTTCGACACGATGAAGAAGAAGAAATTCCATCTTTAACATTGTTCAGAAAAAGTTTCAGCAGCATGTTTACAGACACACTAATCTAAAAGTCTACAACTTCGATGATCGCGCCATAATACATATTAATATTTAAAATATTGGTATTCAGAGCTACCCCCCTTTTCTCAATTACGAATTTGATGTTGAGCAATAAATCTAGACTGCAAACCTGTCAAACTTTGCTATTGAAGTAGATCTCGACACATTACTAAATCCAAAGACTCAGTTCAGAAACCGTCCCGTGGTTTACCATGTCTAGCACTCTTAGCAAATCGACCAAGTCGAAGCAGTCTCAGCGAATCGCAAGTTCCCGTCACATGTTCGCACAATCAATATATCGAGCGTAATCACTGGGCCAGAGCTTCCGTTCCGGCGCCGGAGCGGCCCGTCCGGTTACACTGTCCGGTGACCCGTGTTACATTGACAATCGTATTATTGTAATCATGGACTAAGGTAAAGGTATTGCAATGCTTAAGGTAAACTGAAATGATATAGAGGTAAGTAACCTATGTAAATCGTAAGCTTAAGTTTGTACAATTGATATATCGAGCGTGGATACTGGGCCAAAGAGGCCGTTCCGGCGCCGGAACGACTTGCCGGTGACCCGTGTTACATTGACAATCGTATGATTGTAATCATAGACTAAGGTATAGTATATACTGCAATGCTTGAGGTAAACTGAAATGATATGGAGTTAATAACCTTTTTAAATTGCAAGCTAAAGTTCGTATAATCCATATATTGAGTGTAGACACTGAGCCAAAGCTTCCGTTCCAGCACCGTACTGTCCGGTTACATTGACAACCATATTATTGTAATCTTAGAATTCGATAAAGTCATTGGGATGTTTGGAGAGAACTAAAATGGTATTGGTATAGAGTAATTTAACTATGTTATTAAAAAATGTTTTACTACCTAGATTGATTTTGTCAAAGTGCTCCATGTTTATTATAGATGTACATGTGTCATCGTCTTTGGTGGCAGCTACTGTTTTGATATCTTTATAATTCTCAGCAATCAGCACTGCCTCAATATGGTCATATTGATATAAATGATTTTGACATTTGACTTTTATATCGCTTTAGTGACCATTTCGGTGTGGTAAATATTAATTTGTCTTTTAATATTTGAGAATTTATAATTATTTGTAGATACACATGTAAATTAGATATTATTGAACTATTAATTTATTAATGGACAACACACGCTGCGATGTCAGGAGATAAATTGTTAATCAATCTATATCAAGAGGAACATTAAAATAAAGAAATCGTTGACATTGTTGAACTTTCCTTAACTGGCACAAGCATGGACTGAATGGCATCACCTGGGCCTAATATGTTGAAATGCCTAATTAATAAAGATTTCCTATAGTTTTCCAAACATCTGGTCGATAATTTGTGTAGGTATGCATGCCCACACATGCCACGAGCTGACTATAAACTCGACACGGAAATCAACTACGATTTATTATAGAAAACATAATTTAATTGTTACGTTTATATTCTTTGGGCCATAAAATATATATATTGTTGCATAATTTATTACGGATTAGCTTTTGTCTGTGGGTTTGCTTGAATTGCTACGTCACAAGAGCAATTTTGAATTGAGAATTTTTTTTTTAGAGACAGACCAAAAGTCCCTACAGACAGATCGGCGCTATACCGTTTCATGTACAAATGAGATAAGATAGGATGGCACGACCCTAACTAGAAGAAAAGCAACCGTATTGTGACATCTATTTCAAAGTCTTATCAACTACATAAATCAGTGGTCAGACATTCCAAACAGATTTATTATAAGTATGTAGATAATTAACAATCAAAATATACACCTACGGTATCGATCGTAATGAATGACGTAGGGTCCGGCGACAAACGCGTCCGGCCGGACACGACCCACGTCCTTCACCGCTTTCAAACTATTTCTACAATAATAAAATAATGCCTACGTTCGCCGGACGCCCGAACCGTACGGCTGTCGAATCCGAGTGGGCGGTTGTACAAGTTCCTTTATTGAAAATGATTCATTTTATGGTTTTTGGAAGTTACATTCGGCCTATTCAATTTTCTATGTTAGTAATTGATTTGTCGTTTTGATTTAAATGCTATAGGCATGTCGTGTCGTGTTGCTCAGTTTTACTGTCGCTCTTCAGTTGCTTTAATTTGATGGCGTCGTAAATCTTAATTTTATGATTGCTAATTGACTTTTCAGGAACGAGGCATTTATTTGAATTAAAGTTTCTGAATTGTGGCATGAGATCAAGTATATTATCAAACTAGGGAGCCCTGTCCGTTGACCAATGACTAAATATAACAACGACGATAGTAACAACGTAATACATCCTAAAATTACATCCATTATTGAAAGCTTGTTTTCCGCAGTTGACGTCCACAAGTTGACATACATAAATAAAGAATGCACTTCAAGCAAACAGCCCTCTTCAACAACCTCAACCTTCAACCATTTTAATCCATAAGCAGATTTCCTAACAAGAAAAATTACACTCGTTAAAAAATCGATCCCGTTCCTCAAAGCGATTATTTCATCGTTCTGAACGTTGTTTGTTTTGCTAGTACAGTTGCGTGCAACAATCGATACAAGCTGATTGCATTAAGCAATTACAGTGTATTTAATTACCGTGCCAGTTAATTAGGGAAGCCTTATGTACACTGCAACGGTAGGGTTTCCACGGCCTCTCCCTCATTTACACTTGCAACGACGTTTGCATTTTTAACATTGTACTACTTGTCGCTAAGTTCGTTAAAGGATTAATTTCATGTAAGCAGACGTGTTCGCTTGTTATGACATGAAGTGTGAAGGCTGATGTATTGAATATAGTTATGCAGTTTTACTAAGTATGAAAAGTATTTGGAGAAAGTTCGTCAAATATTTCAAAGGGAAATTAGTCGATAGACTTGAATTCCAACAAAATTTTCTCGTATTGAATTGGCTCCAGTAATGCAAACCATAATAAGATTAAACTAGAACTTTTCAAAACCAAATATTCTAATAAAGAACACAAAAGTAATAGAGAACAAAATACAAGCCGAATTGTTTTTGTAAAACTTCTGAATGTAACCGCTCGGCACTCATAAAGTTGACAAAATTTTGGCAACCCTGTTCAATCGCAGTTAATTCGCGGCTTGCATTTCGCACGAAATTTTCTACTTGTATTTAATTAAGTTCCATGAAAAAGTACTGCAATGGAAAGGGAAAAGTTTTCTCGTAAATACTGCCTAAAATTTGAAACTTACTGTTTCAGTGCGCTGCAATTAATTTCGAGAATTAAGACTTCGAAAACGAGAGCTTCAAAAGCCGGTAAAGTTAAATTTATAAGTTTTGAATTATCAAAATTTTGTTGACGATTTGTTGACACGCGAGTCTTGTCTTATAAATTGTTTTTCTTCGCAAATGAAAATAGGAAGAGCATTTTCAGTCAGCCATTACTAGGAAACATTTCACCTTTTGGCCTGAACTTCGAATTTTGACACTTCATAACTGAGAACTTAGAGAATTCATTAACTCTTCCAGAAAATGATAAAATATGATTTCTCCATTAACTCCTACATAAAGGGAGATGCATCATAACTTCTGAATGCATTAAAACTCTTTTGTTCGTCCTAATTACTAACAGCCAGTCAGAATGATCTCTTGGTTAAAACTCTATTTTTGGATGTAAAGGTCTTGGTAAGGTAGTCATCAAATGAATGCTCATCCTTTAGTTGACATAAACTGACTGATTCTGATTAAAACCGAGATTAGTTTCCAGTTATTAGCATATTAAGAGACAGGGGTTATGTTAATAGCAATATGCCTTTGTTAGATTTCAAGTTTTTTTGACACAATTGTTGTTTTGATTTGCAGATTTTATAATTCTGTAATACGAATATTTTGCTGAATATTGATCGGAATCTAATTATTGGCTAAATGGTGAAACTACCTACTGATATTCTGTCCAAAATTATGAAAACAGAAACAAAACTATAGTTATAATCAATGAAAGATGAGTTCAAAGGAGATGTTCGATTTTGGGCCATTACTATGTACACAACATAAATAAATAGGAAAAAAATTGAGGAATTCCATAAAAATACTAACAAATTAATTTGAAGAAGGGGGTACAGGCGTAAAAAATTATCACTTGAACTTTTTTTTTTATAAGATAACCCTATTTTTAGGGCAGCCATGACAGTTGTGTTTGACATGACGTTCGACGATTTTGACAGTTTTAAGAAGTGACTGACTTTGACAGTCTTTCTTTGAATTGGATAAGTTTCGGTGTTTTTAGTGATTGTTTTAGTTTTGCTACCCAGTTTGCTACTACGGATATTGATAGATTGCTTCTCTGTTGCAATTGAACTCGTGTTGGTTTTTTTAACGCTGATATTATATCGATTGACGTGTCATCGTATGACACATCAATCGAATGTCATTGTCAAAATTACATTTTTTGCATACTACTGATCTGATCCACCATGTTAATTATAAGTTGTGTTGCTTTATTTGAACAAAGTTAATTTGAGTTTACATTGAAACGAAGTAAAATTAAAGAAAATTAACAATAAAAAACGGATACTATAATATATAGTGGTTTTTACATAAAGTGTACATAGAGCTGGCCCAGGCTCCATACATTTCTGGAACATCTCCTTTACAACGATACCATTATATTCTGCAATAGAGTAGTTGAAAAAATTCTATTTAATCCGTCAGTTAGATAACCTAAAAATTTAGGACACGTATTTTTTCTTTTGCTACGTAAACAAAAAATGTCGACGATACAATGCGATGAAATATCGTCCGACGTCACGGTATGCTTCAATTTATACTGACAAAGTGACGTCACAAGCCCCAACTCATGAACTTTGAAGCGCTTTATATTTGTCAATTTTTATTTACTTGACAAAGCAAAAAATACGGATCCGACATTATTTGATAATCTCACTAACGGACTAAATTTAATTATATTTTTTTACCCAGGAAACATCCCTATTGGATAAATGTAGCCAACAAATTACTTCAGCAACAAAAGAGATAATTGCTAATTCCTATATAAGTTCCTGGTAGGATTCAGTAACACAAACAATTTTTACTAGTATTAATTTCAAGTTATTCAAATAATCATCACATCATTCCTTCTAAGATGAGAGCGAGATATCCAAGGTGTTTTGCATACCACGCGCCAAAGATCCAATATCATGACTATTACTGTGTAACAACTTTATAGAAACTTTTCGGTTATGCAAATCTCTTTATAAGGGTGTCTCCTAATATGCAAAGTGCCTCTAATTTTATGCACTACAGTGTAAGATGGCACGAGTTTGACAATATTGGCACGAGCTGCAT
Organism: Orthosia gothica; assembly: GCA_949775005.1. Classification (NCBI taxonomy): domain Eukaryota; kingdom Metazoa; phylum Arthropoda; class Insecta; order Lepidoptera; family Noctuidae; genus Orthosia; species Orthosia gothica. The sequence goes on along the minus strand of OX459064.1, from coordinate 4,506,949 downwards.
AATCTTGGAAAAGAAGACGTTTGTCTGCTAAAACTATCTGTGGAACTTGTGGTTTTGAATATTATTAGTATTGTACAAATGCTATCAAATGAAATAAAAACAACAGAATTGCTTTGTCTTTGAAAGCAGATAACATTTCGTTTACATTCGTCATACATGGTTTACATCGTGTTAGGTTCATTGTGTATTGTTTAGAATAAAATAAATTTTCTCAATTTTGTTTACTAATTAGATATTTTTTAATAGAGATATCCAATTAACGCCTGCCTTTCCAATGATTGTTAAGTTAAGAGCGTTCTCAAGTTTCCTTGTGTCTGTTGATCCTTAACAATTAGTATGTCTGCTTATGTTATTTTAAAAACTTCCAAGCAAACATCTCTAAAGTCAAATTCTCTAAAACATTATAGACAATTTTTTGTTAATCAAATCTGCATACAAAATTCACTTTGTGGTAAGGGTAACATGCACAGTATCTAATTTTATGCACTACAGAATTACATGGCACGAGTAACTTTCTAAGACCAGTAGCCAATAGAGAGAGTGAGACTTTACCTATAGCTAAACTATTGTTAGTTTTTTGGCTATTTGCATAATCTAAGAATATACAATATTCACTTGATAGCCACTAACTCGGTAAGGGTGTCTCCTCATATGCAAAGTAGCTCTAATTTCATGCACTTCAGTGTAAGATGGCACGAGTTTTAGTGACAATGTTGGCACGAGCTGCATAATCTTGGAGAAGAAGTTGTTTGTCTGCTAAAACTACCTGTGGAACTTGTGGTTTTGAATATGTAGTAGTATTGTACAAATGCTATCAAATAAAATAAAAAAAAAACAGAAGCAAGTGCTTTTATATAGTTAAGATTGCTTTGTCTTTGAAAGCAGATATCATATCGTTTACATTTGTCATACATAGTTTACATCGTGTTACGTTCATTGTGTATTGTTTAGAATAACATTATTTTTCTCAATTTTGTTTACTAATTAGATATTTTTCTATATCCAATTAACTTCCGCCTTTCCAATGATTTTCAAATTAAGAGCGTTCTCAAGTTTCCTTGTGTCTGTATACTGTATGTTTGCTTATGTTGTTTTAAATACTTCCAGCAAACATCACTAAAGTCAAATTCTCTAAAACATTATAGACAGTTTTTATTAAACAAATCTGCATACAAAGTTCACTATGTGGTTAGGGTACCATGCAAAGTATCTCTAATTTTATGCACTACAGAATAAGATGGCAAGAGCTACTTTCTAAGACCAGCAGCCAATAGAGATAGAGTCTTTACCTATAGCTACACTATTGTTAGTTTTTTGGCTATTTGCATAATCTAAGGGACAAAATAGTCATTTAGTGGCTACCTACTTACTTGGTAAGGGTGTCTTCTCATATGCAAAGTGTCTCTAATTTTATGCACTACAGTGTAAGATGGCACGGGTTTTAGTAAAAAAGTTGGCACGAGCTGCATAATTTTGAAGGAAAAGAAATAATTCTTACCTAAAGTGTTTATCAGGTGGTTTTGAATAAATTTTAGTTATAAGAATATACAATATTCACTTGGTAGCTTGGTACTCGGTAAGGGTGCTTCCTCATATTCAAAGTAGCTCTAATTTCATGCACTACAGTGTAAGATGGCACGAGTATAAGTGACAATGTTGGCACGAGTTTGCATAACTTTGGAGAAGATGAAATTTGCCTGTTAAAACTACCTGTGAGACAAGTAGTTTTAAACATCATCCTACCTACCTATTAATGCAGTTTTGAATATATTATAGGGATATTAGTTTTGTGCAAGCGCTTATGACCTGGTTTATGTGTAGGTATTAAACAAAAACATGAACTTCTATTTCTGCCGAGTCTTTTCCCAACTATGTTAGGGTCGGCTTCCAGTCTAACCGGCTTTAGCTGAGCACCAGTATTTTACATGGAGCGACTGCCTATCTGACTACCACAACCACGATACCCCTTTGCTAGACTGGTGTCAGATATCAGGCTTCTGACTACACGTAACGACTGTCCATGATCTTCAAACGAGATCCGGAACCAACGGCTTAACGTGCTTTTCGAGGAATGGAAGAAACTCGCTATGTAAAGATGGTCACCTATCCACAAACTGACCTCGACAAGCATTGCTTAACCTTAAAGATCGACCCATGCAGCTGTTATTATTTCGCCACGAGCTTACAAACAACATTACCTTATATTAAAATAAAATATAATAATCATAGACGGTACTACAACAGTTTTTATATCGTCGACCATACTTTATCTTTGAAAACAGATATATCGTTTACATTGATTGGTTTCTCTTTATGTATTGAGAAATTTGTTATCCCTAGAAATACTTTTCTATAAATTAATTTAAAGTTTTCTAACGATTTTTAAGTCGAGATCCTTATCAAGTTTCCATATTTTTGAGCATCCTTAACAATTTTAGTGCATTGAAGTTAACTTATAAACTTCCAACTAACATATTCAATATCAAATTCTCTAAATATATCATAAGATTTTTTTTGTCATAGGACTCAGTATAAAAGAGCCCTAAGGATTAGTGGTAAGGGTGTCTTCTAATATGCAAAATATCTCTAATTTTATGCACTACTGTGTCAGATGGCACGGGTCTTTCTCAAATAAGTAACCAAACAGTATCAGAATCTATTTACCTTTAGACACACTATTGTTATTTTTTTGGCTATTTGCATAATCTAAGGGACAAAATAGTCATTTAGTGGCTACCTACTCACTAGGTAAGGGTGTCTTCTCATATGCAAAGTGTCTCTAATTTTATGCACTACAGTGTAAGATGGCACGGGTTTAACTGGCAAAGTTGGCACGAGCTGCATAATTTTGAAGGAAAAGAAATATTTCTTACCTAACCTAAAGTGTTTATCAGGTGGATTTGAATAAATTTAAGATATGCACACAGTTCAGGTGTATTTTTTTACTCTGTCTAAGCCGCTGGCAAAGTTTTTTTGTCAAATTATTTAATTAGGTACTTACTATTTAAGCAAAACTTGTACCTACTCAGGATTAAGTCCTTACTTACAATAAATAAATAAGAGCTTATTTATTATCTTTCGAATCTCGCCTTCCTTTAAGTTATACCTGAAAATGTTGTAGCACCCAGGTTGTTCCCTTTCATTTACGTTCTGAATTCTGAATCCATAAAACATAGCACAAAATTAGTTAAAGCACATGAGAATAACGAAACAGAAATAATTTTCAAAGTCACTACAACAATAATAAGCAAAGTATATGATCTTATTTCTGACAATGTCACCGGCCAAGTCTCTCATAGTCCCGGAACATTCCAGCTCGCATATAAAGACGACAGCACGCGTCGCTCTGATCTATTTAAATATATGCAAAACACTTAGTACCTGGAAAAAGATAATGGCGCAAAAGAAATATTAAATTGTCCGATTCGTATGTTAATGTATGTGGGAAATAATCTAGATATGTGCGCCCGTTCTTAGCGCGAGCCGTCGCACACGACGACCGTCACGCGCCTGCAATTATTATAAATATTTATATTTATTGCCACCCAAATATGTGTCTAAGATATTTCCTACCTTCATATACTATTCAAATATTAAAATTATGGTACTCTGCTATGCAAATCCAGCTTTTGACATTCATAGCAACAGAGGAGAAGAAGAAACGTTTCAAACAATTTATTTTGCTCTAATTTTCGTATCTAGTTATCAACTTCATAGTCGCGGTATCTCGTCATCATTGTACAAGTAAGAACAAAAGCCATTCAGAAATATGCGTCCGAGCGCCGACAGGAAACAGTGATGTGTGTTGAAGCAATGTTTTCACAACGAACACGTCGCAACAATTAGGTTTTCACTCACTGAGGAGGGTAGCTACAGTTTTGTGCCGGACTCGTGCACAACAATAGATCCGCATTGTCTACAAAGCGAATGCAGTGAAAACTTCATTTTCTAAATAAAGTTAAATTACGAGCAATAATAATAATCTTTGCTTGATGCAAATTAAATTCCATAATGCACGAAACCATTATTTAAAATCGCAAATTCCATTGTAATTTGCAAATTACGAGAACCGTAACGGATCGATCGAGTGATTCTAAAGTCTAAATAGTGCAGATTTGAATATTTTTTCAATCAATAACTGATATATGCAAATGTTCGACAAAAGACATTATGCACGTTGCTCTTAACAATGAACCGACCGTTATCGCAACAATTTTATATTTCGTCAAAGGTGCACCAGAAATAATAATTGATCGAACACCATTGTTGTGAGTGATACCTACTGGGTAACCCCTTGGAATATCGAGAGTTTGGTAGAATCCGAAAATTAACCAATGATAGGTCTAAATTAAATTTTACGATCCGATACCTGCCCTTGTCTGACAAAGCTTCGTAATCAAATTATGCAGCCGATGCTACCATTGTTGGCTACATGCATAAATTTAAGGCAAGTATTGTAGATACACCGAAGGGTACGCAGGAAGAAGCTCACAATAATAGATGAGTTGCATCGAGGCTGTTATTGAACGATAAGTTCGTGTGGGAAGAAGGGTTAAGATGATACTTATCAGATAATTGTTACGAATTATTGCATCTGGAGATTAGCTCGATGATTTGAAAGACGACGTCGGAGATATGAACGTTAAAATATCACCTAAGCTGACAGCATACATTTTGAATATTTTAACAAACATGAGACATCGAAACTGTAACCTTGGTGCTGTGGGTTCGTTAAAGACAAGTAACGTTACCATCAAAGCGTCAAACGCCAATCAAACGTCTGTAACAAATCCCACCCTTAGTGGAAACAACGCGAATATCGCATTACAAAAAAAGTTCGTTATGAAAAGAAACCGTTACTATTACCAAAGGGTATGACAACGCGCGAGAGGGCGATCCAATTTTAGTGAATTTCTTATAGCAGTAATGATATGGAGCACGGGCGTTGCATACTTTAGCGAGAGAAAAGAAATTTGGGAGACGTTGCGAACATTGATATGTAGATGAGATGGCACAGGTAGCGAGGGTCTTATTGAAATTAGAGATACATATATGAAATTCGTGAATAGAAGTATTACCGATCGAAATACAGATACTGGGAATACAGACGTAGTTCTTGCAGTAGAAAATAACGTCTTTTTCTTTACACCATGTGCATTAGTGAAATCTTTGGAAGGTTAAATTTGATTACATGTAATATATTTGCGCAATTTCGTAAATCACGGTAAAATCGTTTTAGAATTGCGGTAGCAGCTTTAATAATACGAATAAAATGTGTTATGATAAAATATATGATGTTTTCATGAAAAGGTTTCTATACTTAGATTGTAAATAGTGACAAGTCGTAATCAAAACACCTAAATAGTATAGAGGTGAGCCGCTGATCAGCATAAGAAAGAGCACAAAGAAGTTGCGAGCCATCAAGTACTTTGCATATGAAGAGTCCACGCGCGAATTTGCATATCCACCTCTAGTCCAAAATCTACATTTATCTATTCTGTCTTTTTGGAGTTCTGTCACAACGGAAACTGTATGAAAGAAACCTTTTTAGTTGACGATGTTAGGGCGCCGACTGTAAAATTGTTAATATGTTTTGTGGTTTTGATATTTGAGCAATATTTTTACTGGATTTTCCATACTCAAGCCACATTCTAAAGTAAGAAACATAGTACAAGCAAAACACCACGTAAGTCCTATTTAAAAGAAGGAATTCATTCATAAATTAGACACAGTTGAAGTGCTTAAGAAGACAAAGCTTTATAATGTGACTCCTTTACTAAAGAGGACTAAGGTAGTGGAGGTGTAAGAGCGCAGCAACCACAAAACAGAAAATAAAATCAGTGAGAAGACAATAATCATGTTGACTTCATTGAAAAAGACTGTTAGTAAAGACACTTCAAAGTAACAAAAAAAGAAGCAGACAAAGCTCTACTAATATTTTAAAGAGTAACGGAACCAACACAACACCACCACACTTTTTACAGTCCTATATTAGACTACCCTTGGATAGCACGAGACACAAATTCATGCCTTATTTAAGAGCCGTACACACGCTTTAAGTAAGGTAAACCAAATTTGCATAAAGTCAGCCACGAGCTAATATTTTTGCATAAGAAGATAACACTTCTTCGAAACCGCTTTATATTAAAGTTTAAGGCAGAGGTGTTAGGCTGAGTAAAATGTTGTCAGGCCCTTATTGATTTGATTGTAAGTCGTCTTATTTTATGGTAATGAATGCATGAATTTTGGATATGTAAGAAGGTATAAATTGATGGCGAATTTAAGTGTGTATTCTTGGGTTAAGAATTATAAGGACGGCTCTGATAATAAAGTAACTGTACGTAATATATTGTGACAAGAAATGAATATATGAAATGATTTGGTTAATTTTGCGTGTTAAGGTGATAATGATGTCGAAGAATTTGGGGTGTAACGGTGTGATGTATTTTTAATTTGGTGTAATGAACCAACGGATAATAAATTTTGGGCTCCAAGAAACAAGATAAACATTCCTCGATGTGGATTTAATCGTGAATGAATCTGAACTGAGTCATTCATAATCCACAAAAGTTTCAACCAAAAAGAAGCGATTTTTGAAGTTTATTTTACGTAAGCTAAACATAATTTCAACACATAAATAGATTTCCCTTCAATTTTTCGTGCCTATACTTCCACAAACTGTCATTGACGTTTTTTTCGACAACGTACTTAAATTGCAACTTTGCAACACACTACCCTCACGTGAACCGAACCGAACTGCAACACAGAAGCACCGATTCTCATATTTAACTCAAGGAGGAACAAATAAAAAAATTGTTAAAAACTGTAGCAATTTGTCAGTGCCGTATCAGGCGAGTTCAGTCAATAATGAAAAAAAATCGGTAACTATTTTTCCATCGTTTTCGGGTAATATTCAACACGCAAAGCTTCGTGGTACACGGGCCGCCGACTGTATACATTTCATTATTTACTTATGACAGAGTAAAACAACGTTGCAAAAAACTATATTAATTGCCGAAAGTTCTGTTGCGGTAGTATAATTTAATTTTTACGAATACTGCAGGAAGCTCTCTGTCTTTTTTTTTGTGCTGCATTGCTTGATCTGGTGTTTGTCTTTTGTGTCTGCATGCTCATTTTTTGTTTCTTTTATCTTATCTTTTCTTCTATCAATTTCTTACTGTGTTCAATTCAAATATCTTTTTATCTTATTAGTATATTTTCTATCAGCTGGTTTTATATACTGTATCTATAGTAGATATAAAACGTCTTCAGCACAAAGTAATAGTTTCTATTAATTAATTCTTTTGGCACATTTACAATAGCTGATGTTGGATACAATTCAAGGTTTGTGGAGGCATGGTCATGTGGTAAGTCATATGATATTTCTTCAATTTTATGTAATAACATATTAATAGTATTTTAAACACAATTTTGGTCGTCTAATTGGAATGTAATTGATTGACTCTAGAGGCATCTACTTTAATTACTATTTGTAATCACAATTTGCCTTATTCAAATCTTCATTTTTTTTCTATTCACGCTCATTGCCATATTATTGGCATGCTGCAATAAGTTTTAACTTCAAAAATTGCCTGATTTCACATCTAATTCTATTTTTATATTCAAATCGTTCTAGAACAACTTTCTAATTTAAAGTTCCAATTGATCATACATCAAAATACGTGGAGCTATGAAAAATGAAAACATATTAGAATAGAATTGGCATCGTGTGCGCTATTTGAAGCGATTTGCCGAGTGCTCGCCAACGACTTCCGATGGACGAATACTTCAAATACTTTCCTTATTTGGGGAAATTGCACTTTTGATTACTTCATTCTGAATTTTTCTTCCTCCATGTTTTTTTCTTGTTTTATGTTGAATGATATTGAAGCTAAGGTATATTGAAGATATCCGTATTGCTAATAGAATGTTTTATTGTATTTCATGTAGGGTGGGTATATTTTTAGTAACTTTTGATATTCCTAGTACCAGCTGTTTTAAATCCAGTTGGTAGATCTTAAAGCGTACACGTTCGGTTCTAAAATTGAATTCTTTGCCAATAACCCTATTTAGTATTTCCAAGTAGTTTATTAGTGAAGGATGGCTTTTGATTCCCAAGTGCAATCTTTTTAGTAGGAATCAAAGTATTTATTCTTGGAATCAAAGGTATTTTAAATACCCTTTATTTTGTTAGATGTTGGTTTGAAATCACAAGATGTAATTGAGAACTTATGCCGAGGTCTAAGGGTTTATATACGGTGACTATTTTAGTGAATATTTTTAAGCTTATTGATGAAGGTACTTAAATAGTTCCAAGCGGTACCAAGACACCCCGCATTACTGATGCAAGGGGTTCTCTTCACCCCTAAAAAAAGCGAAGCCTATTTACATTTATTATGAACGAAAGAATGCTTCAAGATAATCATGTATTGTCTGAGAAATCACCAATTAGCGGCTAACTGGGCCCGATGGACAGGGCGGAATATTCCTGTGTTTATGGCATATCCAACTAGGCCGACGGCTCCGGCTAGAATTAATCAAATCAAGCAGCCCCCTACCCACCACTTTCCGATATAATTAACGCATACTTGTATGTGTGGACAATACGTGAATAGAACGTCCATGTGTGCGATAATGAACGATTATAGGAGACCTAGTTTACTTAATAGCCACAGAACTTCATTTGGAGCAAAAGGGAAATAAAACCTTTTGCGGTTATAATAAGGTTGTTAATTTCTATTCATGTGTGGTTTTTACGCTGTTTGCGTTGTGCGTGCGTCGGTGTGAGTTGTTGTTTGTTGGTGTGCGTTGATGAGTCACATTTTTTTTTGTTTCGTGGGTAAGGCGCTAGGGTGATCGCGTGGGGTGGTTGGTACCCCTTGCTTGGCGCAACCCCATCTTATTAATCAGTGAAGTACCGGGCGTCTCTTCACATGTCTGTTTGATGCGGACCTTATTTCTTATTAGATATTCAACATATATTTAAGAGAAACTTGTTGGTGAAGCATACCTGTTAGATTTTTGGTTCTAATTAGATATACCAAACTTTTTTGTATCCAAGCAAGTAATGATTTGATTAAGTATTTAAACAATAAATTTGCTTGAATATTTATTCTTATAGTACTCGTAGCTTCAGAATTAGTAGCAGGCATAATAATTATTCGTCTGACGATATCATTACATTTAAATGTAGAAACATTTCAATTAGCTTTCAGTAAGATACCTTAACATATTAATTTACTCCCACTAACAAAAATTAACAAATCAACAAAATTAAAACCTAATGGCCAGTCCCACTAAAAAACTAAAAACAAACTAGAATAACGAATTTAATACCAATAAAACTTTGAACCAACTATTCAAAAGTCCAAACGAATAATTACTGGAAAATTATTACCGTCCCCACGACGACGCCATTACGGTGTCAAGAAAGGTGTGCACGTCAGTTACCCAGTTAGCCCCTATAATTAAAGGCTGAAGTATCGACTAAACAATCAATATACCGTCTATAGAAAAAGAACACAAAAGCTTGAGTAGATAACAATCCCCCCACACCCCCCCCTCATTAATAATATCGACCCTATTCACTAATTATGTGTGTTGCGAATGCACAGTACACGACTTCACTCACACATAAATAGCTAGCGTTAATGACCAGTGATCGCCCGCATTAAAAGTATTAAAAGAAAAAAAAATCAATGTATCGAACTTTTATACGGAATTAGATATAGTTATTTTCTACGGGTTCGTTCGTGTGCCCATCGCGTGTTACCAGACTGTTGTGATTGCTGAAATGTTAATCGGTGTCGTGGACTTCTGGAGATTTTATTAGGGTAGACTTCAATTTCTTCGTCGAATCGAATAAGTATTGGACAAGATTTTAGTCGATTGAGAAATTTGTTCGTCTTTTGTTTTTTGCTGTACGTTCTTATGGGATTTGTTTCCTCTTTGATAATACATATTATGTTTCTTTATTGTGCTTAATGTCCCGGTTTTTCTCTTATTAGATCCACACTTATTTTCTAATACTTTAAGATTTTTGTGTATTCTAAGTAGTCTTTTTTATAGGAACGATTTGTATGCCTTACAATAATTTACCAACTTGAATACAATTACCCCATTCGAACATATTTTGAGAAGCCTGGCTATTCTGGCAATTATTTGTAAATAACAGTTTAGCTTATATTGCAAATTCAAATTAAGAACTCAATATTTTTCTGTGAATAAACACTAGGCGAAAGCTTCGCTAACATTTTTCAAGCCGTTTCTCCATATTTTTTTCAATACAGAACGTTACGTAAGTAAGTACCGATTTAGTGAAGTAACAACAGTTTTGGCGTAGTGTGCAACAGCCGCTCGCGTGCGTGTGGAGCGTATGTGTGCCGTTGGGCAAGGTCAGGGTTGTTCTATCTGATCAATGGTCAACTCGATTCGCGAAACGGCCAGTTACAAATCGATTCGGTTTAGTGTTCCTAAATGAAAGAGCGAATTTTGAATTGAGAATCGAATTACTTTTACTTTATGATTATTACTTTATTTAGTCTGTGGTTTAGTGATGTGATGATTATATTAGTTCGGTAATTAGTTTTTTCTATTAGATTGATTGCGTGGATTACTTACATAATTATAGTTTCGTAATAGAATGTGCTTTCGACCTCATTAGTCGACGGACGATGTGTGTTTTTTCTTTATTATTTATTTTAACCACAAGGCACATTAAACAAGCATTCTATTCAAAGGTACACAAAAAAGCGGCAACCCGTCGTGTCCTAATAGAAACTGTATAATTAATCACTTGATTAATCAGTGTGACGAATAAAAACAGTGTAATGACCCGTTTCCTTGAATCGATCGACATGACGTCATCAATATTTGAATGCAAAGTCACTGTGTGTTTTAGAGAATGCCGATTTTATCGATATAATGCATTTTGGTTGTCGGTCAGCATTGATTGTTAATGTTATAAATAATAAAATTAAAATTTGTGGGTGATATGTTTTCCACGATATAAATTACTTGTAAGAAAGATTCAAGCTAAAAAATGCAAGTTTTCAAAAAAAAAATGCATAAATTAATATTGATTTTATGAATATTAATTTATGAGGAGCTCGTGGCTAAATAATAACAGCCGCACGGGTCGATCATCAAGGTTAAGCAACGCTTGACGAGGTCGGTCCGTGGATGGGTGACCATTTTCAACATACCGAGTTTCTTCCGTGCCTCGGAAAGCACTTTAAGCCGCTGGTCCCGGCTGTCATTTGAAGATCTTTGACAGTCGTTACGAGTAGTCAGAAGCTTGAGATCTGTCACCAGTCTAGCCAAGGGGTACCGTGTTACCCAGTTACTAGGTTTGTAGAGGTCAGATAGGCAGTCGCTCCATGTAAAACACTGGTACTCAGCTGAATGCGGTTAGACTGGAAGCCAACCCCAGCATAGTTGGGAAAAGTCTGGGCAGATTGATATTGAATATTAATTTATGCAATTTTTTTTTAAATAAAAAGGAACGTTCTCTGCTTTTTTTATCAAGAATTTATTATTGGCTCTTTGCGCAAAAGCTAAAAGAACTCCCTAAAACAAGCACCAAAATGAACAGCAAACATCCTAATCAACATATTTTAAGAAGGGTTGCAATACGGTCGATAAATTCAAAATCGATAAAAACTGCCGAACACTAGCCAAGGATAGGGTGGCGTCAGCTTCTCGTGGGGCAGAAAAAAAGTAAAAAGCAATCAGTGTGGCATAATTAGTGCGTTGTAAGTATGGGGCGGGTTGCCATGGTTACAGCGTCGGCGTCAGTGTCGATACCCGTTGCTTACCCGCCGCGTTAATTTCCAACGGAATTAATCGAATCAAGCAATCGCTCGATATCGATTTGTGTGATTGAAATGAAGCTTTGACGTCACTATTTGAGCGTTGTCTTTGCTAAGTTTTTCTATGAATCTGAATTTGATGATTTGACATAAAGTAAGGTAAAGTTGTAGTTTTTGGGATAATATTTAAGTTCGTAGGAGCTCGTGGCTAAATAATAACAGCCGCGTCGATCTTCAAGGTTAAGCAACGCTTGCCGAGGTCGGTCCGTGGATGGGTGACCATTCCAACATACCGAGTTTCCTCCGTGCCTCGGAAAGCACGTTAAGCCGTTGGTCCCGGCTGTCATTTAAAGATCTTTAACAGTCGTTACGGGTAGTCAGAAGCCTGAGATCTGAGACCAGTCTTGCCAAGGGGTATTGTGATGCCCAGTTACTGGGTTGTGGAGGTCAGTCTATTCATGTAAAACACTGGTACTCAGCTGAATCCGGTAAGACTGGAAGCCGACCCCAACAATAATTGGGAAAAGGGCAGATGATTTAAGTTTGTAGGTTCTTCGAATATTTAGGAAAGAAACAGCCAGCTTGTTGGAAGGTTCAAGGTACTACCTATCCAAAAAAAAAATTGTAAATATTTTAGTACTACTCAAATGCTTTCTTGGACTATTATCAAAGCACAGAAAAAAAAAAGAAAAAAAAAACATATTTTTATTAATTCTAGAATATGTATTGTGCATTTTAAATATTGAACACTTCAAAACGAACACAGTGAAGATTTTATGAAAGATAAGAGCACAAAATATTTCATTGATTTTATGACTACTTACTTAATTTATAAGTACTGCTACAACTCATACATTTATCTTCGTAAGAAACGTTCGATCGCATCAGACCTTATTGTTGTGTCTACCCAAAATTAAGGAGGCCATCTTTTTAACCACCTTTTGTATTCAAAATTCGATAATTTATTGCCGAAATAATATAATTACGGCCGACTGACGGGACGGATTGGCTGAGACCGGAAACACCAAATTACTGGAGAAATTAAAGCGGAAACATTTGGCCGCCGCTGGCAAGATGGCGCGCGGACGATTATCATGTCTGTTCGATTTATGAATTATAATTATTGTCGCGTCTCATTATTTGTTTACTCTGTAATTTATTTTTTTATAATAATTTGATGATGTGCACATCAATTGTTTATTGATTATTATTTTGTTGATAAGTTTTAATGACCGGACAAGTTGTAGATAATCATATATTAATTATTATTTTCGTTTTTTGTGAAGCATTTTGTTTTTGGAAGGCATTCAAATTAAAGTAGGTACGACAAATGACACTTGATTCAAAAAACAAAATCTATTTTTTTTTAATTTCATATATGCCTACATGGACACTTATAAAACGTGGACAAAAGGCGCACGGTTCGGGTTGGTCGTTTCCTATGGAGAAGAACCGCCAAGAAGTTCCACGGTTATTCTTTTAAAAACCGGCCAAGTGCGAGTCGGACTCGCGCACGAAGGGTTCCGTACTTGGTAAATTGCGGTTTATGATTTATGACGCATTAATTTGATGAAAAAAAATATTTTTAGTTTCAGTTTCAAGTATGGGAACCCCCAAAATCTATTGTTTATTTTTTATTTTTGTGTGAAAATCTTAATGCGGTTCACAGAATACATCTACTAACCAAGTTTCAACAGCATAGTTCTTATAGTTTCGGAAAAAAGTGGCTGTGATACGGACGGACAGACAGACAGACAGACAGACATGACGAATCTATAAGGGTTCCGTTTTTTGCCATTTGGCTACGGAACCCTAAAAATGGTTTGGTTTTACAATATTTCCATGTTACAGCATTAGTACTTAGATATGGGGGGGCAGCGTAGGCCCGACAATAAAACGTAAGAAAAACAAAAGAAAGATTACATATTATGTAAACAAAAGAAAATAAAACGAATAAAAAAGTTAACAAATGTTAACAAGCATCTAGAAGGCCTACAATGATCACACATTTACAAAACAATCGGTAAAAGAATCTACACAAAGACTAAATTTAACATGTGGCACAAATGTTGTTATCAGTGCTGTAACTATTCTTAGCAAAGGGCTATAAAGATGATTGAAAACCATTGTAAAAAGACTAATTAAAAGAAGGAAAAAAAAAGAGAAATAATGACGATCGAACGATTGCCAGTTCCTTAACGGTGATTGTTCGTTTAATATGCACCATAAAATAAATTGTTGCCATCCTAATAGCATTAATATAGGCGACAAAGACATTAATCTGTTAATTTCATTTCTTAAATTACTAATTAGGAATGCAAGAGGTATAAATCAGGCCGTATCATTTTTATACCGCGTTAAATCTTCATAATGGTGGACAAATCTTAAAATATTACTATTTTAATGGTTAATCTCGAGGCTTAATTACGGGTATTGAATATTTATCAAATGAAACCAATTATGGGGATAGCACCGTTTTGTTACATTCAACTTTTAGGTGATTTTACTAAAAGGGAAATTGAAATATGTCTTAATCTACCCATTTTCATCAAGATACATGACAGAAAATTTAGCTTCAAGTTTTTTATTTATTAGGAGAATTATCATTTTATCATAGAATTGAGAATTTGGCATATTCAATATCAAATCTGAAGCCAAGCTTCGTTAAACATAAAAATACTAACATTTAAGTATAAATAAGTTAAAAGGAGGTCCAGCAAGACAAGTTGACTTAACTTACTTTGATACTTAGCACATTATTTTTTTATGATAGTGCCAGGTATACACTACCTAGGTGCGTATTAAAATATAGTCACCTGCAATTTTTCGAACAAGTTTATAATTATAATACTACAGCTATTTGTAAATCACATGAACAGCATAGCTACTCTTTCATGTTGTATATATTATTATTGTTTATAATAAATACTCATACCCAATCTAAAAACAAAACACACCTTAGGGGTGACCTTATCTCTTAGAGTAAGGTTATTTTGAGATTGCGTAAGTGACAGATGCATACAAGTCATATACATCTTTCTTTCATTCTTTCTTTTTTTTTAAAACGTTGCCCCGCACTAGGAATTTCTTCCTGTATCGTGGGTGCGTTTCCCTTACACACACTCAAAATAACCTTATTCTAAGAGCTTTTGGTCACCCCCCTTAAACCAGAACTATTACAGTTTCTACTTCATGATTGCGAGTGCCAATTGTTTCTCTGGCCAAATTATTCAGGGCTAGCGTGTGTTTTTCTTCCATACTTCTTTATTAATCGCCATTTCAGAAGTGGTTAAGAAGGGGTTGCCCTTCTTAACCACATCATCTTTTACACAATTGGTTCCTAACCTTTGTTCCGCGGACCACAGTTTGTCCATTCAAGCTAAAGGTCCGCGATCAAAATTTCAAGCTTTCCAACTGCAAAATTACGTTGATGAAAAATTATTTTAAAGTTCTATCAGAAACATTGTGTCTACAATAGGTATGCTAGAAGTTTTGAATTTAAGATATCAAGTTTACTTTTAATTTACCACAGTAATATTATTCTATGGTCTCTGCTAACAACAAAGAAATCAAAGTGGTGGTTAGAGAAGATCGGAATCCACTGTTTTACAAAAAACCCTTCCTCTTATAGACAATCTTCATGCATACTCAAAATCTTATTCACAACGTTTTCGTCATTCCTCCCCTCAATACTAACAAGAATTAGTTCTAAAGCTTTAAACAACCTTTTATTAAATTACTGAGTAGAAAATTGGTCAATAATAGGTTGTATTTTTAAAGTATGACTAGACCATGTGTTATAACATGACATATCTTATAAACTGTAAACCGAATTGAAATACTAAACATATTCTATCATCAAAATCGCGTTTGCGAATAGTGTCTCAACCTAACAATTATCTAGGATTAACAATAAAGCCATAAGACAAACAACTGTATATTGCAGTACCCAGTTTAATATCTGCATACTCTGTGATAGTTTTAAAATATGAGAAGATAATATATTATACTAATCGCATAGACTAGGCATGCGTCTTCTAAACTGCATATACAATATTAGCTATTCAATATATTATAATTATCATCTACGCATGTCAAAAGTCAAAACTTCAACTAGGTCATTAAGCGGCACTTTTGAACGTCAACAATTAACATTTATAAGTAAAAACAATTGATTCTACCGTCCGTTCGGAAAAGTATATGTGTTATGGAGAAGAACGGACAAAAAAGTCCATACTTACTCTTTGAAAAAGTAAGTGTTTTACAATATTTACAAAGTACATACATTTATAAATTCATATTTGAGGACGATGCACCCAGAATAGCACTACATACTATGATACGTACAGGTATACAGTATGTACTTATGTAACTAAAACTTAATACACAAAACAATCAAATTAGCATCATCACACAACTTCATGTTCGCGTGTGTCAATAGTCTCTCCGCCTAACAATTATTATCTAGAATTAACAATAAAGCTTAAAGACAAACACCCATTCATTACAGTACCGAGGTGAAAATTTGTCACCTCCGTGACAGTTTTAAAGTATGACAAGATAATTGACGGGTTTCGTTTCGTATGTCAGTGATAGCTCAGTGGGCTGGACGGAGTTGACAGGAGAATGTATTAACCAGTGACGTAGTCAAGGGGTGACAACGATTGAAAGGTTCTATGTTTGAGGGTGTTTGTGCTTTTTGATCATTGTTTTCAGATTCACTTTACAGCAAATATGAGCTGTCTTTATATTGAAAAATTGTTGAACATACACAAAAATTAAACGTACAGCCGAACTTAGAACCACCTCATTTTTTGGTGTTCGGTTAAAAAGCGCTGGTAAGTAACGCATTCATTTGTTTCTTCCTTATATATTGCAGAACAAAAGTTTGCTCATAACCTTTATGTACATAATATAATACGTTTTGATAGTTTTGAAGACTGCAAATAACAGAAGATTGTTAATAAACTCCTTCTGTAATTCTTCAGTGACTAACTAAAATAAGGTATCGGTAAAGATATTGGATACTTGTTTATACTTATCAGAGTCTATACTAACACCAGTATCAAAAAAATCGAAGACATGTGACATCCATCAATCCACACTGGGCCCGCGTGGTGGACCTACAGTACTGTCTTTCCTTTCATTTTTAAAATCCATCCAAAGGTTGTCTTGAAAAGATCGCTTTTAGCGATAAGGCCGCCCATTGTGTCACCCAGTGTAATGTTTTCTTCGTCTATACTTTCTGTAACATATATGGTGTACATAATACAGAGTATTCCATTCTATTAAGGCCCAATCCCTCTCTCACAGAGATGAGGCCTGTATCCCATCAGTGGGAACATTACAAGGCTTAGGATGATGATGAAGATAATATTACTACAGACTTTCAAACTAGATGATGATCATATTTATTATATGCTTTATTGTACACCATAAAATACATTAATAAAAATAAATTTAAGTCTAATACACATACAATGGGCGGCCTTATCGCATGCCGCGATCTCTTCTAGGTAACCTGGGAAAATCATAATAATCAATAGGAACTTTTCTAATCTACTGTTCCTTAGTCTAAGTTTCCTGTTGATATATATTTTTGCTGTGTTCTTACCTTTAAACCAGGAGCGTTGGCGCATGTTATCATAGCCATGCGTTGATTATAAGTCTCTCTTCGTAAACATAAAATATGAAAACACAGTCACTTCAGTCATATATTTATTGTTTATTTACGAATTAAAAGTTTGCTGTTTGAGAAAAAAACAAATGAATAAGACGCCGTGTTTGCGTGGGGGAATCTCAAATTGTTTGTTTGTAAAGAGGTTCCAATCTGACTTCTTGAAAATTCCTTTTTTAATACAGCATTGAGGATCGAGTCTTCAATAGTGTTAGCATTGGAAAGTTATTTTTCAACAGGTTACTATGGTGTAAATACTGAAGGTACAAGTTATTTTTCCTCTGGTCAATGAATGTGTAAATGGAAAATTAAATAGACCCCTTGAACTTTTTCGTTACAAAGGGTTATGTAAAGTAATAATAAAGCTAGAGATCTCATTGGCAATATTTTCAAGTTCTTTTCATATTTGGTTTCGTTAACTTGATTACAATAAGACCAGAAGACCTGCAACAACAAACTGGATATCTCCTGACGCAAAATACGGTGGTCGCCTTTATAAATCATACAAAAATAAATCACTCTCGAGGTTAAAATGTGAAATACTTTCTCTAAACAAAAGGGCATTGTTTATGCAAAAGTGCATTCCGAGTCGAATACTTTTCGTCGCCTGCCAGTATTTTTTTTTATTCGAATAAAGTACATTATGCGAGTCGATTTATCGATAAATTTTATATATGAAACCGTCGTGTTGTATGATCACGATCGCCGTTTTAAACTAAGACAGAAGTGAAATATATTGATATTGATGAAAGTAGCATCAGAGATCGAAATGAATCGACGTTAACAATGTGCGAGTTGGTCTTTGTGCCTTTTTTAATGGACCGTTAGTCATCGTTTGCGTTTTGGGCTTAAAAAGTGCGTGAAAGTCGTTGTTACTTTGTTGATTTCATCAAATATTATCTTTATTTGAGTAGGCCATGTTTACTTATTTCTTCTAGAATGCCTGACAAATCTGTACTTCTTATATATAAAAAGTAAATTTTAATATCCCATTGCAAAATTAACTTGCCATTATAAGACTCCATGTAAGGCGGCGATTCTCTTGAGTAGCTCTGATTTTAAAATGAGAATAACGTCTAAACGGCTTGTAGTATTTTTTTGAAAAAAATATATGTTTTAATAGACAATTTTCTTAATAATTTGATTTAAGAAAATTTTCAGTTTTATTCGTATGACATAGAGTAATTAATTTGTAAAGTTATGTCTGAAACGGACAAAAACACGACAATCGCACCAAAACCGCTGGGCGTATTTTAATGAAGTTGACACCATCTCAAAGACAATTTAATTATCTACATTTTGACAAGGCTGTTTTTTTTAAGTCATAGAATAATAAGGAAAGTACAAAACACTACTAAATTTAGAAATGAAGGACATGCGTGTTTTGTTGCCTCAAGGTCGTTGGCGTTAGTCGTCGTCTTAAAAAATGAGAATAAGTAAAAATGCATTTAGCAATCAAAATGGCGGTATCCCAGAAACAGAGGCAGTGTTATATTTTAATAGCATCCCTTATTCGTTTTGTACAACATCGAGATTTATTCATGTTACTTTGATGGCTTATAAATCATTTGGAGTCTAATTAAAATCGCCCTTTTCGAATGCGCATCCTCGCAGTTGCTAACCCGTCGATATAATTTACGATATCTCTCGTTCATTCGCACATAAACTTTCTAATTTGCAGCCCAACGGCCCTACAGACTGTTGCAAATAAATTGGTCACTAATAAAAACAACACCTCGAGTAAAAACTATAAAAATATATTGCCAACTGTCAATGTTCAAGTTTGTTATGACCACACCCGAAACTCCGTTGATGAGAGCCCTTAACGTCTGTCAAAGCAGCAATTAAAAGGCATCGGTGTTGCCATAAACCAAGGATTAATTCCCACCTTTTACGATTAAAAAATAAATAAAATTTCGCACGTAGAGTTGCGTGTCGGCATTCATTTGGTGGATTTGTTCGTTTTGTATGAGATTAATGCTACCTTATTGGCACAAATAATTTGTTTACGTAGTATCACTACTTTTGCGCACAGTTTTCAAGTCGAACGCTTGACGAGAATCGGTTTATTTTTTACAGGGTGTTATTGTTTGACGTATGATTTATGATAGAGCTTTGACTTTATCGAAAGCGGTTTTTTTTATGGTTTTTAAATCGTCGTTGGTGACCGGAAAAGTCGTACCATTTGTTGTTCTTAATTAGTGGCTATATTTTTTACTTTTGGCGCTAAGAACAAGACGTAAAGGTCACGCGCGATTATCGCTTAAGCTGTATATCCGATGAAGTAATTTAAACGATTTATTTACCTCCGCTGTACACTAATCAGAAATAAAATATTCACTCGCGAACTCTTGGAAATTACGATTATCCGTCCGAGTTCAGTAATTTATTTTTAAAGCTCTTAAAATCTCATTCTTTAAGCAATAAAAGAAACATTTTAGCGGGGAATATGGGTTCGTTTACTAAACGCGTTTATATTCAGAAATCACTCGTCAAACATTGTCGTGACACTGAGAACTAACTCTGTATTTAGGCAAAGTTGATAATACTCAAAACGGCTGCATTTACATATATTAAGAATCCGAAACCGAGCACGGTACGCCTCGCAAAATAAACACACACGAAAATTCGAAAAAAAAATGCAACTTTCGCATATCACACGCGAGCGTATTTCACATAACAACCGTTCGTTTTAACGTTAACAAAACATTGCGGAAAAAGTAAGAGAACGAGATGAGAAAAGTTACTTTAAGAATATACGGAAGTTAATTAGAAACGGAACGAAAAACAACCGTAACTGGTGGCGAAGTTGGCCGTTCTAGCGCGGCCAATGGTACAAGACACACACACAGCGAACCCTCACCACCGCGGCGCTAGGCATTTGCATACCGCCCGCCCAGACGCGCGCCGCCGCCCATGACGAGCGACAGGGACGAACAGACCCGACGCCGCGCGACAATCCGCGATTCCACATTCAAAATTTAAAACTTTTAAAATTTTGAAATTCGAACTTTTTTATTTTTTTTCTCTTTTCTAATCAACCGTCGCAATTTATGTTCTATTTTCAAATTTAGATGGCACACATACGCAAATGAGGTTGTATACAGGGTAGTGAAAAGGATGGGAACAAATTTATCGCCGTCGTCGCGTCGGATGCGACACAGTTTGATAAGTTGGCAGACAATTCGTGCCATAGAGGAGAGCATGAATGAGCTTAGATGCTCGTAATCGTTTAATGAACATGTTCGCGTGCTTGCTCGTATGTGCGATGTGTTGCTCATGTCAAAATGTTGTTTATGAGCCTCTACTTAACTGCCTTTTTGGGAGTTTTAAATGGCAACATTAAAATTTTAGCTAATTAGATTTGGTTTTTATTGTAGTATGTTAGGTTCATAATCTTATATATAAAATTCTCGTGTCACAATGTTAGTTACCATACTTTTTCAAAACGGCTTGACCGATTTTTATGAAATTTTAAATGCATATTCAGTAGGTCTGAGAATCGACTACTATCTATTGTTTAATAGGTAGGGTAGGGTAGGGTAGGTAAGGTAGGGTAGGTAGGTATGGTAGGATAGGGTAGGAGGGGTAGGGTAGGGTAGGTTAGGGTAGGGTAGATAAATGTTATGGTGTTTTTATGGCAAAACAAAGTTTGCTGGGTCAGCTGGTGTTCGTATAATATTTTATTATCAGGAGCTGTGGTCAGACAGTCAGACTAACTTAACCATGAGAATTCCAATTTTACCGTTTTGGTTCGGAACCACTTACAAAGACAGATAGATTATTTTAGACTGTTCTACAAATCATGTTATTCCACCATAATTTTGATTTGAAACCCGGATCACAATACAATTTTTTTCCACTATCATTGGTCGATGACCTGGATGCGGGACGCACGGTACCGGTCAATGTGGCAGTGGACGACTTTCGGCTGATATGATGACTATCATTGGGATTACTAATATTCTGTTTTAGTTGTTTATAAACAAGCTTTTGATTAAGTTTAGTATCAATATCTTTAACAGTAACATTAAAAAACACCACACTGTATCACCCTCTGTTTTCCAAGAATTTCCAACTGAGTTTTCTCTAATCGTATGTCTTGTAACTTATTATATTTTCAGTTGATTTGACATTAATTATTACCACAAAATCATTATTTAGATCAAAACATCCTCAATAAACATTGTAATTAAATAATTGAATTTTTATTCCCTGATTTAATTTCTGAACATTTTTCCACCTTCATTAAATCTTAATGAAGTATTAAAATGCGTCAGCAAAAAAAGTTCAAGATTTTTTGGGAAAAAAGTTTACGACTTTGATTTCCGACTGCATAAATAAATCAGACTAAAATATCTGGTTTTGGTGCGTCCATAAAAATAGGGTCACTTTAGTTGAGTAAAATATTTATTTCATTATTTATCTTTGGGGCAGAAAAGAGGTTTCCACAGAGTAGTTATGAATTCAGGCGGATAACCTTGAATCTTGTTCAGAAGTTTTCCCTCAAGAGAATTAATACAAGGGTTGCATCTCCACTATTTTACGCTACAATATAGTTGATGAAATAACTTTCCAAACTACATCTATATGTCTCACCCTTAATGAAAACACACAACAGACAAGAACATTGTAATTACGAGGAGTAAGAGATTTATTACACGAGGATAGAAAACTAACCACACGTGACCGAACGTCGCATCACAAACATTACATAAAACAGAATTAAACCACACAAAACTCCACCTTACCATTATTGTAATTACCACCAATTTCGCAAGCAAAGAGAAGGCTCTTCAGCTGTCCTTTTGCTTGTCCAAACGCGTGCATATGCATTCTTGTTCCATGTGTGAATACCACGAAAGCGGAACATGTAGTAGTTAATTTTTGCGCAAAGCTCGGGTGAAAGAGAGGTTCGCTCATTTACAAATAGTTTGCTTAAGTGTGAAAGAGATAGGAACAGTGGGGGTTAATTAATGAACGTGGAAGCCTGCGCTCTTTATTGCTTTCGTGGCTGGACGCTAAGACGTCGTCGGTTAAGGAGTTTTCCGCTGAGAAAATATCACGATAGTACGGTTTGTTTTTCTGCAGACGTCATTTTCATAGAGCATCATCTGCTTAGCCTTTATCCCAATTGTTGTTGGTGTCGTCCAGTCTTACTGGATTCAGATGAGTACCAGTGTTTTACATGGAGCGACTGCCTATCTGACCTGACTGGGTAACACGGTACCCCTTGGCAAGACTGGTATCAGATCTCAAGCTTCTGACTACCTGTTACGACTGTCAAAGATCTTCAAATGACAGCCGGGACCAACGTCTTAACGTGCTTTCTCGGAAACTTGGTATGTTGAAATGGTCACCCATCCACGGACCGACCTCGTCAAGCGTTGCTTAACCTTGAAGATCGACCCGTGCGGCTGCGTCATTTTCATAGAGCAAACATTACAAGTCTACTTATAAAAGTTTTTGTAGCAATCTCAAGAGTAACACTGATTGGCCATAGTATTTAGCGCGACGAAAATTTTATTAGCACGTAATTGGCCAAGATAATTAAATGGAAAAGTCGCTCGAACAGCGAACCTTTGCTAAGTCCACGAGACACCTTTTTAATTACATAGGATATCCGAAACTCCTACGTAGAACATTTCATTAGACGTCCAACCTTCAAACGAACTCACTCGACACCCAAATAAAAAAGGCGGGTGGATACGAGAGTGTGGCTTGCACCTTACCGTTTGTTCAGCTAGACAACTATTAGATTTAGCCGGGTAACCGTACAAATATAACCATAAATAGTGTACGCTTAATGTGGTGAATGTTTTCTTAATTTCATCCCCGCTGCGTGTGAGAGTAGTGGTTGAGAAATTAAGAAAATGCTGTAACGTCCGCACGCCACTTAAGTCCCCCTCCTTAAGAGAGTGTATTGTCTCCTCCTCGGATGGTTTTTGTTCTAATAAAACTCCTTAACGTTTGTTAATGAGCGTAATAACCTCTTCTGTTTGTTTGTTTTGTTTTAATGAACATTTTTATGTTGTTTTTGTTTTCTTGATTAACAGGATTTATCTTTTTATTGCTGTTTTTATTGGCGGCGGTGGTTTTGACGGGAATTAGTAAGACATAGCCGTTGTAATTCATACAATTTTAATGACAAATTATAGCAAACATTTTTGGATAGGAAACTTATTGTCAGTGTAAATTTTTAACCCCCGCCGGCAAAAGAGGGGTGTTATAAGTTTCACGTGTGTTGCCGTGTCTGTCTGTGGCATCATAGCGTCCAAACGGGTGAACCGATTTTAATTTAGTTTTTTTTTGTTTAAAACGTGACTTAATCGAGAGTGTTCTTAGCTTTATTTGAATAAAATCGGTTCAGCCGTTCAAAAGTTATGGGCGTTTTACTGTTTGAATCGGAGTTTTTTCGCAAGATATCGTGTCATAATTACGTGTTCAATAGATTGCCGACCGAAGCGTATCTACTATGTACTAGATAAATTATGTAGCAAGAAAGGGCTCGGGCTTTTGAAACTTATTATGTAAAAGGTCCTTATAAAGGACCTTGTCCACATATAAGTGCACATATCGATCGCCATTTACTAGATAAACTCAAGAGTCATATTTTAGCGGAATGCAATTATAACCGACCGGGGTGTCACTGGGGGAGCACACACTGTCACCACGCACTCGTACATTCAAATATTTGTACGTACAGTGTACACCCTGTCTGTGTGATCGTGCAGGGCTGGCACAAGTGTGTTTGGGGCTTGGTTTTCTGTGTTGCAATTGTTGAGGAATTTAATTAAATATTTTAAAGAAAATAAGTTGTTGAATTCTCTGCCAGAGTCTGTTTTTCCTGATAGCTTCAACCTGGGGATATTTATGTCAAGATTCAATACTAATGCTGTTACATGGAAATATTGTAAAACCAAACCATTTTTTTAAAAGAGTTTTTTTGCCGGTTCTTCTCCATAGGAAACGACCAATCCGAACCGTGCACCTTTGTCGACGTTTTATAAGTGCCCATGTAGGCCGATGTGGAATAAAAAAAATGATTTTGATTTTGAATAGGATTAGGAAAACGTACTTTACCGTCGACCAAATCATCGCTTTCCATTAGGTGAGATTAATAAAAAAAATAGGATCTTAACTTGCTGTATTTTTCTAGGGTTTTTTAAAACTTTTAATGTTTCGTGATTCTAATTATTGCATAAAAATGATCTGCTATACATGGCTTTTAAATAGCAAAATACCTTTTAAATTATTCACTAAATTCTATTAAAACGTCGTTAATGTATACCAATATTATAAAGAGGAAAGATTTTTTTGTATGTTTGTACCGAATAGGCTCCGAAACTACTGGACCGATTTCAAAAATTCTTTCACCTATGGAAAGCTACATTATTCCCGAGTAACATAGGCTATAATTTTAACGGGAGCGAAGCCGCGGGAGTCAGCTAGTAGCTTATAAAATTACCCTCGCCTTCGCCGTAGTCAGGTAAAAAATACTAAGTCCTCAGCAATCACATCATACACTGCCTCATTGCGGCTGGCCAGCACGTGGCTGGAAGTGGATCACTGTGTTGCCCAATTTCTCACGGGACGTGGTAACTTTAAAAGTAAATTATTTTCTTTCAAGCTCGTTGCCTCGCCTTTATGTCAGTGTTCTACATCTGACTGCGAATATGTACAATCTGCACATCATATCTTATGGGAGTGTATTCATTGGCAGAATGAACGTAATATTATGTTGAATAATGTACAGGCTGCATCAGGAGTTGTTTACTATACGGACCTTCATGCGTTCAAGCGTTTTTGCCATACCTATTATTGGAACCAAATATAACAGCTCACAATGTTAGGACCCATTAATATGTATTAATGCTAATTTTTTATCCGTGGTGCTAGGCAACTGGGCTTATCCCAGTTGTATATGACCCTTTGTGCCTATTGGTCTTGTTTGTTCTGTCTCCTGCTTGATATGGAGGGAAGTGGAAATTTATATTTTTCCTACTCCTCCGTTATTCTTTTCTGATTAATTTCGTTGCGGGATCCAAGACAGGTAAATTCATTCTTCGGGACTTCGTCGAGCTTCATTGCCTCGGCGCTTTTCTGGTGGTCGCCACTGTTGATTCTGGTTTTCAGGAGTTGCAGTGGTTTGGGAATAGTGCGGTGGGATTTGCCTCATTACATTACATACAAAAACCAACCAGTTGATTTTTCTATTAAACTCTACGGCGTAGCAATTTCGTAGCACTTCGTAGACCCTCCATCTAATACTCAAATACTTTTAACAGAAAACTCTCTTCGTATTATGAGTTGTATTATGGTTTATAATTGCACCTCTCTATTAGTGAGTGACAACCCTAGGATCACATAAATGTAACCGGACGTCACCCTAAGGATTAGTGGCGTGGCTATGAGATTACCACATCGGTCACTAATGAAGAACCACCGATTGCAATTAATAATTAACTTTATTTATTATTATTATTTTTCTTAGAATGTTTGAGAAAAATAGATAGAGTACATATATTTTTTTTTTTAATTATTTGTGGCTAAGCCACTGGCTTGGTTACGAGACCTTTAAGCCAAAGTACCTACATAGAGGGTGATATGTGTGTGTTGTAAAAGGTGTTTTTTTTTAAATAGTGATCTCATTTTTAGGGTTCCGTACCCAAAGGGTAAAAACGGGACCCTATTACTAAGACACCACGATCCGTCTGTCTGTCTGTCCGTCTGTCACCAGGCTGTATCTCATGAACCGTGATAGCTAGACAGTTGAAATTTTCACAAAGTCAAAGTCAAATATGTTTATTCAACTAGGTCATTAAACGGCACTTTTGAACGTCAAATAAATTAAAATTTACAAGTAATAAAATTGATTCTACCGTGTGTTTGTTGTTTCACAGATGATGTATTTCTGTTGCCGCTATAACAACAAATACTAAACAGCATAGCACAGCGGCAGCAACACACCGATATAAATATTTAAGTGAGGCTCCCATACAAGAAACGTGTTTTTTTTGCCGTTTTTTGCGATAATGGTAGGGAACCCTGCGTGCGCGAGTCCGACTCGCACTTGACCAGTTTTTTTTTATATTGGTCGCATTGGGATTGGAACGCCTACAATAGGAAAATAATTTAGTTACAAACATTTGAAGTTTTAATTATATACATAAACGTACTTCCGTACGTGACATATGTTATAGTCTTTACTCAGAAAAAAACGATAAAATGCGCGAATCTTCTGCAATATGGTAATAATAAAGTGCATAGCATGAATTCATACAAAACCTCGGCGCAAGTATTCCTCTAAGAAGGTAATAAAAAAAGCTCAAATCACCAATGAACATTGCATTGTCAAACAAACTTAAACAAAGACGCAATTTACAAAATTAACAACTGCTGCTTATGACAGCTGACAGGATAATTTCATATAATTTTTACAAGCAACAAAACACGTATTTCATACTCAAAACTAAACGGTTGGAAGCGTTAATATCCTTCTATTTACGTGCAAATTTGTCTCAAGAAACATGAGAATTAAACAAGTTGCATTTCACTACTTACTCGAACAAAAACAATCCAAAAGGTCGTGAACGACACTTCGCTGCAATTAATTCAACGTATGCAAGTTCATAACACATAACAAACTCATTGCAGACCGTAAATAACGTCCAAATGAATGCTTCGAGACTCGAACAACTTTTGTTTACATTTCAGACGCGAAACGTCACATGTATCCGACTTTTGACAGATGATCATAAACCACCACAAGCGCAGAACATTTACATACGCGGCTCGGACGCGACGAGTCTGCTTGCAACGGAGCGTTCCGCGTGCTAATCTAAATACTCTTTTGATTTTGTTAGTTTTGCGTTCCGTTTTCAGCTCGTTTTTCGTGTGTCCGTCACACAGTTGGCGTTAGTACTGACCACAGCTTAGGGCGCCGGCCATGCGGCGTGTGTGCGTGTGTGTGCTTTCTGCACGCGATCACTTGGAGCTTTAACGAGTGGGGCGTGCGCTAGTGTGCGTGCGAACTTTACTTGTGGAAGTATCCGACTAGACTCATTGACTGCGGCCCTTATTGTATGAATGTGGAAAAATTATAGTGTGGAGTGTTTTGCCTGAAACAGCGATGCGTATTGTTTATGGCCTCCGCTAGAGCACTTAAGTCTCCCAATTTGCGGAGGACGTTAATGTCGCAGTGCTTTGTCTAGAGACGCATTATATCTTACAAAGTTGTGTAATTAAAATTGTCGTGCAACTGAACAATGATAATTTTATTTTGATTTACGTTGCTTGTATTTTGTAATTGTATTTTTTTTCTGTTTATCAGTCTATGTATGTATGTTTTTTCCTATGTGGCGTTCTAGAGACCAAAGGCGTTGGCAGATTTTGATAATTCTTACGTCAATCGATTCGTCTTGACCCTGCGAGTGTCACTAGTTACATTAAAATTGGAAAATAAAAAAAAGTCGGTGTTTGGGCGCCATATTGTGGGGTACCATTTTTTTTTTATTCCAATCCCGTCGTGTGGGGTATCAAAATAAAGGGTTTTAAGCGGTAATTTCAAAAATATGTAACACTTATATGTTTAAAAGATAATTAAAAAAAACAAAAAACCCGACTGCTTCAAAATCGAACTAAAAAGACGTAAACAAGAAGAAAATCATGCTGTGCAGTCGGAGGATACATCTGGTTTTGGTCAGCCAGCTCGCGAACATGTATCCTCCGACTGCACAGCATGATTTTCTTCTTGTTTACGTCTTTTTAGTTCGCTTTTTAAGCAGTCATCAATCATCAGTCATCATTAAGTCCATGTCAATCCTTGCACAAAATATTCTTCAAAGAATGCAATTAAAACTTCTAAAAGCAAACTCACATAAACAATTGAAAATCGAATACTAATTCAAATGACATTCTAAAACGACGTCACCACAAATTCAATTAGGGTTCAGTCGAATCAAATCTTAAAAACCCGCACAACAAAAACGGCAAAACACTAACTGTCACTTGTATAACAGAACAACTAAGTATAAATTTAAACGTTAATCACGGATAGTGTGAACATTTGTAAGTTAGTATATCATGGCAAGTCAAAACTTGGTACTTGCATTCTTAAAGTTGAAATTGCACATTTATCACTGCGGACCATGCGCCCGATGGTCCATTAAGAGATTTTTCTGAATCATAAATCTCACTTCGCCTCATCTCGCTTCGATACTACAGATATGGAGTAAACAGGAATGCGAGCTCCTGAGATATTGTCTCGAAGTTAGTGCACAGATATCATATACATTGTTTTATTCAATGTGAGTTATAATGTTCTATTTTTATAATATTTTATGTGTTTTCTACTTTATTGAATTACGTTTAGTTTTTCTGTTGTTTACAGAAAGCAAATCAACTTTCATAAGGATGATTAAATAATTGTGTCTGTGAGCTTATATGTTTGTAACCGCACCCACGATACAGGAAAAATTCCTAGTGTGGAGTTGTGGACAACGTTTTTTTTTTAAAAAAAAACTTAGAATTAAAAAATATACCTTATGTACGTTTTTATTAAGCTAACTTCCATGTGTGTGTAATATTACCATAATTAATAATTAAATTTTAATTTGAAGCTGCTCAAATTTAAACTCTTCAATATTTTTTGTACGGAACACCTATAATACAAATAAATAAAATATTGGAACACTATTGTAAATCCAGCCAGTATTTAAAAACTTTGATGAATTCGATTTATGAATAAACTGCTCACCGCTTTATGCACCTGGATTGCTTTACAAATAACAACCTTATTTCACGAGAGTAAAATTCATAGTTTTATTAGCAAATCAGTTGAATTGTAGTCTTCAGGCTATCATGTATTTTGTTCTAATTATAAGTTAGGTCGTTTAATTATTGCTTACGTTTTTGTACTTACGTCACCGGACCACGCCTGGTCGGTTGAGTACGTACTTAGGAATAAAGACTCTTTTGTTTATCCTTCTATGAGAATTCTATAATGAACGATTGAGCCGTTCGATGGAGGAAGCAATTAAATGATTTTAGCTCGTAAGGGTTTTGTGTTTAAGTACATCCGTTTACCGTCAAAGTAATTAGCTTTGTGCTTGAAGTTATGGTTTGCTAACATAAGTATTCAATCTATTGATTTCAACTAATAAGGGTCCGGTTCAAAACCGCATTTTCTTAAGTATGTTGAGGTCAGATTCTAGGCTAACTAGATGTGACTTACAACTTTACAAGTGAGGCTTTGATGTGATTAAAATATAGGACTGATCGGTCAGATCTTTCTCGGGGTTTTAGCTTGGCTATTATTAATGACTATTTAAGGCGGTACCCTGACCAAAAAATCAGCATGAGATATGAGCATTCCTATTGGCCTAGCGGCACTGGTGGCGCATGAATTACAGAAGTGAATACGCCCAGATTTTAATATAAAATCTTTATAAAATCGAATTTTAGTCTTTTGAAAAAAAAATACGACAAAAATGTTCGTTATTAAATTGTGTATCCATTAGTGTTAGTACAAAAAAATAATTAATGAACACTTTACGAGGAGATGCATGCTATCAATAATTATTTCTCATTTTTTTTTTTTCAGGTTTTGTTGGAAGGAGATTAGTGACACATATACCTCTTTAAAAAAAAAGTACACGACCATTTTAGAATCAATTATATGTAGATATTTAATGTATTTTTATTAGTTGATATTTCTTTTTAAATAACGAGTAGATAGCTCCTAAAAACAGCACGAAAAACGGCTTGCGCGGCGTTTTGCACGGGGTACCGCCTTAAACAAGCATTGTAATATTAATCTGAAAAGCTAACAAACGAAAACCTCGATGGCTTAGCATGCTCCCCACAACACGCACAGAAAAAAACTTAGTGGTCCGTATTCTTGATCACCCCTTACCATCGTCTATGGCGGATGTCGGTCAAGACTTTGTCCACAAACAGGGAAACTCAAAGGTGAGGGTGTGTTGTCAGATAAACGTAAGTCAAAACTATTTAACATCAAATACCTTTGACGTTGACCTTGGCCAACATTTGCCCTGTACACAGCTGAACTTAAGGTTTCCCTAGTAGACGACACGAACTATTTTGTGCGCGAGGTTAAATTGCATGCTATCTCATCCGACAACACTTGCGAAAGAGATAGTTGTTGTGATGAGCAGTAAGAAGCTAGTTCGCGTACGAATTAGCACTTTTGCAATTTTTTATAGAAATGGAAAACGAGCGCACGAAATTTTATAAACATACCTTTGGGAGTAGATATCATGAAATAACGACTAAATTTATATTTTCAAAATAAAATTATTTGTACTGTTGAATTACTAATCTATCCCTGTATGGAGCCCGTTTTGCAATTCTCCTTCTTCTTATGGTATTTATTTCCACCCAAAGATGCGTTAAAATTAGTGTTGAAATCTGGAAATGGAACTTTCGACGCTCATAACTTTCAAATATATTTTTTTACTTTTTTGTTTCCTTACAGGGCTAGATAATGATGAGACAAATTGATATATTTTTTTTTATTTTGAACGTACATCGTCAAACAGTGGAGTATTCGCTAGACTACGTTTGTATGGAAGAATTTTCGACTAGTGTTACCTTAAGCATTGCAGCCACAGACATAAATCTAACTAGATGACGCAATTCTATGTACTTCGCATGTCAAAAAACGGAGTAAAATTAATAAGTAATTTGAGTTTTTATTTAGCATTATCAGCACCGGAGATCCATCGATATCTAGAAAAAATTATGGAAT
Organism: Orthosia gothica; assembly: GCA_949775005.1. Lineage (NCBI taxonomy): Eukaryota > Metazoa > Arthropoda > Insecta > Lepidoptera > Noctuidae > Orthosia > Orthosia gothica. The sequence goes on along the minus strand of OX459064.1, from coordinate 4,475,691 downwards.
GGAAATGTTTTCTTTCATTGGTAAGTTAATTTGTTTTTAAATTGTGTGTGTTTATACAGATGGAGGCACTTACGTTATCTAGTTAGATTTATATCTGTGATTGCAGCCATCATTTGACTTCAAGTTTCGAATTTCAAATTTTTGAATTTGGAATACTCTTCCGGTCTTAATAATACATTACAAGACTGACCCGTGCCGCCATAATATAAACACATTCAACTCTATCAATCGCCTCAGTACTTAACGTGTCGCAGGATATAATTTAAAAATAATATTTTATCGCTAACCAGTTATAATAATGTTAAAAATTAAATAGCTTTGCCGGCCACATGGCGTGGAAAGGAAGTGCGTATCGTCTGTCAGTCTGCGTATAATGGAACGTTCTCATTTTCTTTCAACTGACCAGCACAATGAAGACAATAAGATACAACGCGTCGTGAGCTCATCCGGAGGGGCATTTTGAAATTCGTTTGAGTTTTTGGCTGTTTTTTTTTTTTGCTTTACGGTTTTTTATTCACACTTGGTTTGCTAATACGTTGACTGGATCAAGTGACCGGGTAAATAGGGCTTATATTAGCAACTTAATAATTTATCTGACATTAAATCTCCTGATCATGCAGATGTCAGGCTGTGTAAGAATTTTCAGTTAGAAGTCTGTTGTTTCTTACAAATGGCAGCCTATTCAAAAGACAACAGAACAAATATTTATAACACAAGCAGCCAATAAAAACACTTCAAGAAATAAAAACCGGCCAAGTGCGAGTCGGAAAAAAATCACGTTTGTTGTGTGAGCCCCACTTAAATATTTATTGTATTTGGTATTTGTTGTTATAGCGGCAACTGAAATACATCATCTGTGAAAATGTCAACGGTCTAGCTATCACGGTTCATGACATACAGTCTGGTGACAGACGGACAGACAGACAGACAGATCGTGGATTCTTAGTAATAGGGTCCCGTTTTTACCCTTTTGGTACAGAACTCTAAAAAAATATTTATAACACAAGCAACCAATAATTTTCATAGACAACTCCTTGTTATAAATACCAGTAAGCCAACATACTTGCTACTGTTTTGTCTCATAATTATTTGCTGCCAAGTCATAAAGCCGTGAGGACTTTGCAGCTCTAAAGGCATGCTTAGATGATAGATAATATATGTTATTCGTCAGAAAAGAATGGCCAGTTTACTGCGTAACACGGACAATCGCGACGCGCACAGTTTTACAACGAGGGCGGTTAAAAAGCTTCGCGTTAAGGCGACCTGCATTCACACCGAAGTGTAATTCGTCAGGTGTCCGAAAAAAAATTGACTTACCTAGAGATAGGTGTCAGTAAATTAAGTTTGACGGAAGTTTTTTTTTTCCAAAAAATATCTGATACAATATCAGAGGAAATAAAAGTAAAAAAAAAACATTTCAACGGCATTGATTCATTCTGCCTAGCCTTTTCCCAAATACATTGGGGTCGGCTTCCAGTCTAACCGAATTCAGCTGAATACCAGTGTTTTACATACAGCGACTGCCTATCTGACACAACCCAGTAACTCGGTAACACGGTACCCCTTGGCAAGACTGGTGTCAGATCTCAAGCTTCTGACTACTCGTAACGACTGTCAAAGATCTTCAAATGACAGCCGGGACCAACGGCTTTAACGTGCTTACCGAGGCTCGGAGGAAACTCGGTATGTTGAAATGGTCATCCATCCACGGACCGACCACGACAAGCGTTTTTTAATCTTGAAGATTGACCCGTGCGGCTGTTATTATTTAGCCACAAGCTTTGAAGAGCATTGATTATTGGACAAAATTTGTGTGAAAATCTAGTCTAACTCTCATTGAAAGAATACTGGAATATGACTTATATTTCAGTGTTAATTGGCTTGTTCGTATGTTGTAAGCCAGTTTTCTCTCTTACGTTCCTGTGCTAAAGCACCAAACTAAGATAAATTACATAATCCTCTTTTTGGTCACATTTTCTTAAATAACAAAAGTTCAATCTTCTTCACTCACGCATCTTTTACAACATGCACCTTACACATCGGTGTGAAGACGTCCCCTTTTAAAATTGAAAGTGACGTAACTGCTGTTTTAGTGCGCAATCGGCGGGCAGAAGTCGTAAATCAAAGTTTTAGTGTCGAAATGTTGGGATGCGTTGGCCACTGGGGTGGCCAGCTTTAAACATTTTTTTTTTTTATAAAAAAGGCGTCAGAAATAAGAAACAATATGACATTCGGCCAGTATTCGACTATTGTTCGGAGATGTATGATGTGTATGAAAAAGTATGTGTTACAATGTTGTGTGGTAATTCTGGAGAATCTAACAATTGAAGTTGAAAGTATTTATTGTTGCTGAATCATACTGAATTTTAGTACTATTCTACCTAGGCGCAGGCCACAAAGAAATGGCGTCGGGCGTGGACATGGCACGTGTGGCTTCCTATTCTATTCTAATTTGAAACAAAATGCATGAAAATAAAACGCAATTTAGGACACCGCGCCCGATCAGAGTGCGCTTTATTTCCATGCATTTAGTTTGAAATTAGAATGGAATAGGAAGCCGCCCGTGCCATATCTGTGCCCGACGCCATTTCTGTGTGGCCTGCGCCTAATCCAAAAATATTCTCAGTCGATTTGACATTGAAATCAAGACTTTTAAATTTGGAATAAAAAAATGACGAAAAAAAAACTATTTTGTTCTAAGTATTTCTAATGGATTCATGTAGGACTTAATAATTCCAGTTCAGATAGATACTTTCGATAAAAATAAAACAATTTCTTTGGTAGTTGTGCATGGACCAGTAAATTGATATATAATATTTATTAGTTACTAGCAATAATTTATCGGATTATTTTAGACGCTACTGGTATTAAATTTTTTAATGTATTTCGTGGACATTTGCAAAAATAACTTTAATGTAGCCATAAATTCACATTCTGTCTAGTTTATAGCGTTCTTGGGAAAGAACTACGACCCTGGAGAAATTTTATTGACTCTATTTTTAAATGTTTTATTGATTAACAGTTTGCATATTTTATCACGGGTTTTTTTTCCAAAGTTAATTGTAACTTTAAAGAAAATCTCCAACAGAAAAATATGCGTTCTTATTTTCCAATAATCATTTTTATGTTTAGACAGATTTTATTCATCTTTCCTGAGGTGCTTTGCTCCTGTGACCTATCCTATCTACAGTAACCGTGCATTATTTTGGGATGAAAAGTAGTCTGTTGCACTTAGATATAGTGTAGCTTACTTTCAGTGGAAAACCAATCTTAATCAGATCAGTCCTTTTTGAGATTACCTGCAACAAACAAACAATTTATTATTAACACTTTTTATCATTTATAATATTCTACTTATTTCTCTCTCTTTCTTATACTTCTTTTATATTTTTATCTACTACCCGTCTGCCGAAGGAGGGTGATGTGTTTATCAGTCTATGTATGACGAATGTATGTATGTTTTTTTCTATGTGGCGTTCTAGAGACCAAACGCTTTAGCCGATTTTGATGATTCTTCCGTCAATCGATTCGTCTTAACCTTGCGAGTGTCAATGACTACATTAAAATTGGAAAATAGAAAAATGTCGGTTTTTGGGCGCCATATTGTGTGGGCCTAGTTTTATTTTCTTCCAAACCCATCGTGTGGGGTACTAAAATAGTCTGAGGATACATCTGGTATTGTTCAGCTAGCTCGCGTATGCTCGTGTTTTGTGTTTTTAGTAAGCTTCTTAAGCAGTCGAGTTTTGTTATATTTTTAATTAACTTATTTCTTGTTAAATTGTAATAAGACAGAAGAATGATAAGTTTACAGAGATTGTAACTATAAGAACGAAAGCCACAAAAGTGCACCTTTATCTACACCTAAGAAGAAAAAAAAGTTACCCTCCCACAAACCCCCGCATTTAAAACCAAACTACGCCACTATCAAAACGGTATTACTTACAGAGTTTTATCATCGCAAGAGTAGGATTGCTTTAACAAAGTAACCATGTGATATTAAAGGCAATTGATAGGTGGCCCAGGTGGGCGACTTAAAATCCTACGGGCCAGTAATAGTCTCCTAAAGGTTCGCCCATAATGATGATACTTGTACAGCGAATTATAATGGATGTTGTTATGATGTAATGTATTGAAATATACGATAGGATATGTGTATGGGTATTTTTTATTTCAGCCCTTTTCAGTGACATTTGTATAGAAGTTGGGTTTTATTTAGGGAAGATAATCTATTGATGAAATCAAAAAAATCAAAAAGTTTATTTCTAATAAACTTTAGAATAGTTACTTTTGAATTATCAAACAAAAAAAAAAGATTAGTTACAAATTCGGAAGCGTCAGTAGGTCTCAATGGAGAAGAATTTGCAAAAAACTCCACGGACACTATTTTCCAACAGTTTTAATTACAAGTTTTTAGTTACATCATTCTTGTTGAAATAATACATATGTGTGAGAACGATGTGAAAAGACGTGCACGTAAAAGCGTCTAGAGTAACATACAATTTAAAAAAATACAAATACAGGTCGAGGCAGCTAAGTTATGACCAATCCCAACTGATGGCGCCCGTTCACGAACATGACGCATGGATCGGGACCACTCAGCTCAACCATCACCGAATGATCCAACACATGTGCCACAATCAGAGAGAAATTAGAGAGAGCATGACACACTAAGACATATATGTACAGTGAATAGTAGATTTACAGTCAGAACATAGTACCTAGGTAATCACATATAAGCGAAAACTAACTTTCTTATCGGCAGAATATTTTTTATGTTAAAAAGTTTTTACATGGTGCAACTGCCTATCTAATCTTCACAAGACAGTTACTGGGTTACAAGATACCCCTTTGCAAGACGAAGTAGTTAGAGTTTTGAGCTTCTAACTACCCGCGTCGATTACATGACACAGCTGTTGGGATTTGAACCCAACACTCGCTTTTGCACTTCTTACAATGAGCGGGTGATCGGCACGACATCAACGCAGCGCAGCGCGGGTCGAGGGACACTCGCTATCACGGACTCCACCGCACCAGTCGACACCTCTTCCTAAATCTTATTTGTTTGCTCGAGACAGTTTATATTTGTAACGAAACGGCTTTAAACCATTCGCCAAAATATACAGCCCACTCATTTCATCCACGAGCTAACATTGATCCGGCTCGAAGGACCGGATCAATGTAGTGGTCGAGAGTAACATGGTAGTGGTCGAGCTAACATTGATCCGGTCCTTCGAGCCGGATCAATGTTAGCTCGACCACTACCGTGTTTTGTGAACCATTGGATCTTCTCCAAAAATCGATCTTACGTCTAGGCTAAACATTTCTCATGATCAAGAGATTACTGTATGATATCCAGTCAAGCTTAGCCTTCCTTGAGAGCAAGCAATTTAAACCACAGCCTTATATAGCCTGGTCTATTAATTGTCATATTTACAACTTTCCCTAGAATAAGTAAAGTAACTGGAGATGAGGAATAGTGTTACTCGATTTTACATCCTTTCTCGGAAACTGGAGGATTTTAATATAATGTTGCAAGTCGGATTTAGCTATTGTTTATACTTAATAAGAGAGAATATCGCGCGATTTAATAAGTGAAATGGCAGTATGAGTGCTAGAAACGAATACTACCTTGGAGTATGAGCAGTTTTTAGGGTACCGTCCGTACCAATGGGTAACGACGGGACCCTATTACTTAGACTCCACGAACCGTCTGTCTGTCTGTCCGTCTGTCATCAGGTTGTATGTCATGAACCGTGATAGCTAGACAGTTAAAATTTTCACAGATGGTGTATTTCTGTTGCCGCTATAACAACACATACTAAAAACAGAATAAAACAAATATTTTAGTGGGGCTCCCATACAACAAAAGTGATTTTTTTGCCGTTTTTTTGCGATACTGATCCCGTCGTGCGCGAAACCGACTCGCACTTGGCCAGTTTTGACATACAGTTTGGTAGAAGTTAGGTTACTATGTTTCTGTAAACCTGCTTGAAAACTTTTTTGGTATTGTGTAAGACATTTTGCTAACTGTCAATACCAAAAGTTGTAACAACGCATAGTATCAGAAAGAACTTAGATTTCAAACCACTCATAAGTAGTATAATCCATTAGACTCCAAACCTATTAGAAAACGAATACAAAACTACATTACAAACGCACTTTGCATTCCAATACCGCACTTATTTGCCATCTAATTCTGCTACCCCTTAACAGCTTACAATGGAAAGTAAAACGAAAGATAATCGCTCGTCTCCCCAATGAGTGGTTAGGCACAAAAGGTGATAGTAGGCGATTCATTTAAACTGCGGTTACACGCGTGTAAATGCGTGAGGCTATATGCTATGAGTTCATATTATAATTAATGTTGGTTTCAGTTTTCTCTTGCAAATTGTAATGTTTTTGGATTAGTAGCGGAATGTTTAAGTGGGACGGAATTGTGTGGTTTTCTACAATAATGTTTAAAGCACCTTTTTGAATAAGGTAAGTTTTACTATGGCACTAGCTGATCTTTGTTGCTTCGATGGATCAAGAAAAAGCAACAATTGGTTGACCGAGTGTAGTGTAGTAGTGAGAACTGTCTAGAGAGTTCTTTTTATCAAAGTCGTGGCCAGGGGCAGTCTCTGAGATGACCAACCCAAAATGAATTAGGACAAGGGCAAGAGGTTTTTTTTCTTGGAGTAATGCTTATGCATACTGCAACTACCACGGGGAGATAGTGTAGTGGACTCCAACCCACTAAAACTAAACTGTGTCCTCCTGTGCCGCTTATGGCGGGAACACGGGCACGCGTTAGCACACACCGGGAAACCGCCACTGCTGTCCGTCACCGGACCCTCCTTTCGTGACGGGTCAGTCCAGTGGTCCCGCCACCTGCTATTTTTCAGCCACAGGGGATAGGGAGAGCGGCCAACGCTATACCGACACTCCTCCTCCCCTGCAGACCCACCGCCATCAGACGGTGGCCCCCTCGTCCAGGCCGCGGAAGGTAGGGAAAGCGGCGGCGCACAGAAATACCGGCACTCCTCTCCCGCCGCGGCCTTCTACCCTCAGCCTTCTTCCCATACGACATCGTGGCCCGCCTCAGTTTTGATGTCGCCTCTGTTGCCAAGCGGCACCGTAACCTACTTGTTGGCAGCTACGTCGTCAGCTTATCGGCAAAAGCGCTGACGAGTGCCCCTCCTCGGGTTCCTCTTTGCTTCACCGTGTGTGATCAAGCCACGGCTACTGAGCCCCCGCCTCGACAATGCGGGAACCCACTGGGGGAGAATGATAATAGAATAATGCATGTTACTCAAAGCAGTCACCGTAGCTTAGCTCTCTAGAGTTTCATTACAACTAACATCTATTTTGATATAGATACTGCAATGATTACAAGTTTTCCGTCAGTCTTTACGGGTAGCCAAAGCTCAAGAATATGACACAAGTTTGGAAAGTAGTATTGTATTTGCCAGTTACTGTGGAGGAAAAGGCTCATTGATCATTTCGATTCCTAATGACTGCAGAAGTTCAACGTGGATGAACTTGTTGTTGATTTACAAAGGCCTGTTAATAGAAATTCTGATGACAGTAAATTAGTTGGTATAGCTTGTTTCACGGTGGTTGACTACAGCTGATTGGATAATGAGTGTTTGACTTCCAACGCAACGGTTCATGCACCTTCGTCATAAGTAGATTGTGTATAGCAATCATTGACTTCGAAGTTCCAAGCTGAATTTAGTTTGGTGTACATATTTATAAGATGCTTAGCAGACAAAAATACAGGCCGTTTATACGCTGATGTTGCCGTCCACCAATGTACTGGTTCCCTCAGGGTGCAGAACTAAGAAACTTTATTTGTTGTTCTGCGTAAAGTTGAATTGCAAACAGAAATGCATGAAGATCAGATGCTCTAACAATTCAAAGTCTATCAGCAAAAGCGATTGTCATAAAGTTAAATTTTACTACGTGACATTTCAGCAATGCTTGAAATTTGTACTGCATTTTAATCGACTTTCTAAAAAGGAGGAGGTTCTTTGTTCGGCTCTATGATTGTTTTTTTTTGTAATTTCGCCTAGTTCTCCGACAATAGTAGACCGATTACGATATTTTTTTTTGTTTTTTGGAATACGTTCCCGAATAACTTTGGTGAAGATCTGATCAAGAACTTCGGAGATATAGAACAGAACCATTAAAAAATGATGAATTTCTCGGGATTGTTGCAATCGCATGTCTGTTTATTGTTTACACCATTTCATAACATTACGTCACGCCGGTATGCTCTAAAGGGGTACGCAGATGAGTACAGTTAACTCTGATACACTCTCATTTCACCGGATAATTTCAAGTTTTATGTTGTTATTCGGGTAATCTATTCTGGCATAACTTTGAGCATTGAAGGTTCCTTATTATAGAACTTGCTCATTATGTACACAACTAAAAATTATAAAAAAGAAACCTTTTTTTACAAAAAAATACAACTTGAAAAATGACTTCAATTTCGGAAATCGGTGTTCCTATTTTTGATTATTTGTTTTATCACTGACTTCTAAAATCGAAGTTATTTTTTACAAAAAAAAAGTTTTTATATACTTTATCTAGAGGTGTTTGTTTCGTTGGCAAAAGGGAGTGGTCTTAATCAAAACAAACTTTAATTTAAATGAGAAAGTTATGCGAAACCATACAAATGTAAACCAATGCATTGAAATTCCATCTAAAAACATAATTTATGGCTCTGCAAAGGTACTAAAACTACATACCATAGTGCAGGAGCGATTCATTTACTCTGTGGTCGGGAAATGCACGTAGCAATGCGAGCGGGATTATTATGCAATGCGTTTTCATAATTAATTGCATTTCGCTGATCGTGTTATGGGTGCATAATCATATTGAGCGTATTTAAATATAGAACGGAGTTGATTCAAAAAGAGAACACTGGCCGTTTTAAAATAAAGATATTTTAAAACACAATTTTTTTTTCTTCGCCCTTCTCGGGCAGGCTAAGGTCTTGGACCATACCGACTCGTCTTCAGTGCAATTTTAAAATTCTTTTTTATGCATTAGAATACGGATGTAATAGATTCTAATGGTTTTTGGAGTATTTGGCAGCAAATTGTATCGAGTCAGCCTTCCCAGTAAGCTTTGCGGAGGTAGTCAATACTACAATAAAATTCTCCGCTCCACTATCCTGAGATCGTTTCTGTCAATGATTTCACAGATTGTCCAGTTGCGTACACAGTTGAGACACAAAATTACACCAATAATATATCACAATATCCACTAGGAATCAATTTGCAAATAATATCAACAGCAGCTGAACTTCACTCGAAAAAATCCCGCCAAAAACTCCTTTCAAAAACAAATGTAGAATGGCTTGAAAGTTATCAAATCATACCTATGTTGATTTAAATATAGAACGTTGCTGTTTTAAAAATAAAAATGGTACTGGTCGTGGATATTGTGATATGAAGATAGAACCAAATAATGATGAATGTTTTGAAAGTAAACAGTTTTATTCTTGCGTTTTCAAACCAACTGCAGATTCATTGCAAGACGATGTCATGTTTAAATATAAACTCGTAAGCAGTGATGTAAAAGAGAAAGTGATAATTGTATGTTTATCATATTAAACATTTAACATACGCAACGTCATCCATTTTGGCGAGGTCTTTACCACGCATTACGTGTTCCTCACTATAAACCGTTGCGGATATTATCTTGTTAGCGTTATCGAACAAGAAGTAAACTTCATACGATACAATTTTCGCAGCCCACTGTCGTGCATCACCGCTGTCACGTGTCATCTCTGATTAACTTTTATCGACGAGAGACACCGGAGTAACGACGTGTCCCATACTGGAGAATCTTAAATCTGTAATCTCCACTTTTTGCATTCCCTCCCGCCTCGGGCGGCTATAACGACACAATAAACGTATTTTATACGCGCTCACACTTAACGTTTATATCGCCTTATAAGTAGATCGAGAAATAATAAAACTAAAGGAGAGCGAACATCAAGAAAGCAATAACATCATTATCATAGCGAGTCCGCCATCTCTTTCCAATAGGTTTCACCCCTCCCTTGGCCCCGCCCACCGCGTATCTTCTCTGTCACCTGTATATCTCGAAACATTACACATATGCAAAACTTTCGCGCTCGCATCTCTTCGCTCACACATACAAGGATGGCTCGCCTACACACAACGCGAAATATGCAGCTGCAAGTCGGTGTGCACACTACGGTATAAATCTGTGAGATAAAAATTGTGCTATATTGCCTCTCGAGTGTGTTGCCCGGACATGGTATTCCTTTTTTGTTCCGATAGCCTGTAGGCGTGCCTAGTAAGTTGTTTGCACCTCGAACAGTGGTCGATATTTCAGTCGTGTCATCGACGCGACGATTCTTATAAAATATTGGACCCGCGTCCATTCTTTATGCTGTTTGAAATTGTATTTGATATCAATACTTCTCTTAGAATGGTTGTCTTCATTTGATATACGCTTCATTAAAATGCGTCTGAACACTAAACTGCCTTATTAACGTGAGAACAGCTAGCCTTGAGTTACTTTTACGTAAGCGTTAAAAATATAACTTATTATGTAGATTACAATTTTTATTATATCTCGTACCACCCACAATTCTGTTTAGTTTGGCAAAATGACCTTTTAAATCAATTATTTTGCCCAATTACGGCACAATCAGGTTGGTATCAACATAACCAGATTATGTCTCACGTGGTAGGATTCCCCAGAGTCCGTACCTGCCCTCTACACGATGTCAAATGATGGCTCCTGTATAAGTTTTTAAGCTGACATGGTCACAATCATTAGAATAAATATTTGTTTCGTGATATTTACCATGTATATTTTGATTTTGGTTGAGAACTCGATATTTAGGCACCGTTACAAGCGCCATGATCACGAGAACGAGTTCTCAACCAAAATCAAAATATACATGGTTAATATCCCGAAACAAATATTAATTCTAATGATGGCTCCTGTCTTTCTAGAAGAGAATCCATTTCTCTACTTAGTTTTACTTGACAACTAGGTCGATGTAATGGTTGGATTCTATAGTTTCTATCACATATTAAACAAATAAAATAACTATAGGCTAGCTTTTGACCACTATCTCGCCTGATTTTAAGCGATGATGTGGTCTACATGAACACAATACCATATCTTACAACAACTTTTCACTGCTTGAGTGGCCCAATTGCACATACAATTGCACTTCTGAGATCCTAATTGGTGCCACTGATCCTATTCATCACCATCATCATGAGCCTATTAATGTGCCCACTGCTGGGACACAGGCCTCCTCTCTGTGAGAGGTAATGGGCCGTAATCCAATACGCGGGCCTAATGCGGGTTCGTGGATGTCACATGTCCTCAAATTTTGGTTCTAGGACATGCCGGTTTCCTCATGATGTTTTCTTTTACCGTTTTGAGAGCAGTGGTGATGAAAATTAATGATGAATAATTTAAACAAAGAAAAGCGCCTGCCTGGGTTCGATCCACGACCCACAACTTGCAAGTCGCAGCCGATACCCACTGCTCCTATTAAGTCTTAGTCTCGCCACTGTTCCTATTAACATGTGTCTACTCGGTAGACATTAGGTGGAAAGTTGACTCAATAAAGGCCAAATTTCGACATTTATGTACTTAGTCTGGCCATAAATACTGTTAGAATTAAAAATAAACAAAATATTACATTTGAATTTGGAATCTTTCATTTTTATATGATTTTTCATTTTGATTTCTTATTTTGGCGCTAATACATTGTACAATATTTTGCGATATTAAAATGGAGTGGGGGGATAAAGAGAACCGAATCGCTGTGATTGCATTACACAAAGTAGGTATGGAGCCAAATGCAATTTTTAAAACTTTCCATACGCTTGGTATTAGTCAAATGTTTGTGTACCGGGCTATCAATAGGTACAATGAGACCTCCTCTGTTTGTGACAGAAAAAGATCTGGCTGTCCACGTAGTGTTCGTACGAAAAAGGTGGTAAAAGCAGTAAGGGAAAGAATTTGAAGAAATCCTGTCCGAAAGCAAAAGATTTTATATCGGGAAATGAAGATAGCACCTAGAACCATGCCGCGTATTTTGAAAGATGACTCAGGACTTGCAGCCTATAAGATACGTACTGGTCATTTCTTAACTGTTATTTTAAAAAATAATAGGGTGGTAAAATCGAAACAACTACTGAAGCGGTACGCAAAGGGAGGTCACAGAAAAATTTTGTTTACGACAGAGTGCAACGTGGACATTATCCGAAATTAAGTGAAGGTTTGGTGGGGTGTTAGCTATGAAGGAGTGACTGAGCCATACTTTTGTGAAAAAGGTTTCAAAACATCGGCACAAGTGTATCAAGATACAATTCTTGAGACGGTAGTTACCAAGAATGCACCTTCCAGCAAGACTCGGCGCCGGGTCACAAAGCTCGGTCCACGCAGTCTTGGTTGGAATCGAACGTGTCCGACTTCATCAGAGCTGAAGACTGGCCGTCGTCTAGTCCCGATCTTAATCCGCTGGATTATGATTTATGGTCAGTTTTAGAGAGTACGGCTTGTTCTAAACGCCATGATAATTTGGAGTCCCTAAAATAATCCATACGATTGGCAGTCAAGAATTTTCCCATGGAAAGAGTGCGTGCTTCTATTGATAACTGGCCTCAACGTTTAAAGGACTATTGCAGCCAATGGAGACCACTTCGAATAAGCTTTTTATATTTTAAATTGTTTTATATTTATGTATTAAACGAACACGTTGTAATAGTAATAAATGTTATTTGCAATAGAAAAAAAAATCTTTGTTACTATATTAATGGCAAGACTAAGTAAATGTACATCTCTTCTAATTTGTGCTCTTCATTGCTGAAGATCTTGTGAAAGCTTTGACGGTCTGACTGACGACCTGCTTCAACGCCACTCTGTCTTTGGCTCTTCTCAGGGCAATCGTCAGTGTGTATTGTAATATAGCTACTAGAATCTTCAAAAGCATACAAAAATATAAAGCCGCCTACACACTCTTGGCGAATAATGGCAAACAGCTAACAACAAACACAAACGTGTGAATCGGTGTTTGATTGTGTATAATGTGTATGCCTGTTTTTTTTTGTGTTCACCCGTGTTCGGCATCGGTGTCGGTTTTTATGCACAAATCAAAGGGTGTTCGACAAACGTCTTTGTGATGTATCCAGACGCTTGTTCAGTTCAGTAGTACGCGAGACATTTTGTGTGTCCTAAGCTAAATTGTAAGGAAAAATGAGGAGTTTAACCGGAAAGTAATCGCTGCCACAACAAGCTCGTCGTCTGCCATGTTTTCCAATCCGGAATATACAAGCACGTTCACCAAGCATGTGGATGTTGGTGTGTGTTGGGTGATTGTGGTCAGTGTTTGTTTTTTTTGTCACGTGTTTGCTTTTCGCCACTGTTTGTGGCAAACAGCAAGCGTGTGGAGGCGGCATATGAAATTCATAACGCCACACCAAAATACAGTTATCAACCGAACTACCAACAATAGTCTCAATTTTTCGTTCCATACAAATTGTTCGACTATTAAATGACGAACGATTTCAGAGGACCAGTGATAATTATTCGCATTGTATGTGAAACAGTTAGTCCTCTGTAATTACCGGACAGACTGATTCGAAGTATTGTTCAAATGATGACCATCATAGGTAGGAACGTAAAATATGATTCGTGTCAGAGCAATTATGTGTTCTGTTCTGTTATTATATTTTCGATGAATGGACAGCAGTTATTTGTAGTGTCAGTAATATAGTTATTTTGTTTTTCTGGTATGGTGACAGTTCAGGTAGCTTGTTGCGTGGGAGAATTGAACCTTGAACTGTCCTGGAAAGTTCTATTGTGACTTTTTCAATTCATATGTAATTTCTAAGTTTATCTTGGACGTCGCTTCGGTAAAAAAAACATAAAAAAAAATTTGGACCCCACAATATGGCGCCCAAAATCCGCCATTTTTCTATTGTCCAATTTTGACGTAGCCTATGACACTCGCAGGGTTAAGACGAATCGATTGACGTATGAATCATCAAAATCGGCCAACGCGTTTGGTCTCTGGAACGCCACATAGGAACAAACATACATACATACATAGACTGATAAACACATTACCCTCCTTCGGCAGTCGGGTAAAAAGAAAAGAAAACAACATATTATTATACATCAGATAAAAATACAAATAAAGTAAAAACTGTAAAGTCTGACGTAAGAAATTAGCAGGAAAGTGTGACTCACGGTTGCGCCAAAAAGGCCCAGTTCAGCAAAAATGCCAGACAACTAGTGCCTGACGCTGGTTTTCAACTGGACCTGATGTTTAAGACATCGTGAGGAAACCAAGATTTATGGTTAACTAGCTGTCCCACGTGGTCTCGTCAACTGGCTACCTACCAACCCTATCTTACCTACATACATGAATGTTGGGTAACTTTAACCTCTTACGCAGCGCACGCAACGGAAGTCTCTCACAATTTGCCCGTTTTTGAAACATTTTTCATGTATGCCCCGCTCCTGTTGGTCGTAGCGTGATGTTATGTAGCCTAAAACCTTCCTCAATAAATGGACTATCCAACACAACAATAATTTTTCAATTCCAATTCTTGAGATTAGCGCGTTCAAACAAACAAACTCTTCAGCTTTATAGTATTAAATATATATAATAGATATAAGTAGAATAGATATTATGCTTATATATTAGTATAGATATAAGTTTGTGCTCCAATAGTGTAATTGTTGTAAGGCGTTCCAGTGCAAGGATAAACGAAAACGTTAGAGTATTAAATGTAATATTTTCCACTACAGGTCGATGGAATCTTATAGAGTCTGGCAAACGAAAGTAGAGACTGAAAAAGCGCGGCAAATTTAAAAAATATCAGCATAGCAACCCCAAAACTAGTATGAAATACCTGGAATAACCTAATTTGATACTTTACAATTATTTAATTTACTTCGTCTGAATATAAATACTATAGGTACTTTAGGTAGGTAATATATTATATATTTGATTTACGTTGACGTGGTCTTTATCGCTGTAAGAATGTATAGATTCTTAAGATGTACACTATATTGTTTTGATTGGCACTAATATTGTTTGCACTTCAGGATTGTTTCAACACTATTCCAGGAGTCTGGTTTTTATTAGACTCTTTATGCAACTTAGCCTAAGCAAAACTACACAAATGATGAGATGTTACCACGTGCTGAGGGAATCAGCTATAATGGCTTCAACTTTATGACAAAGAAACCGATTCCTTGACAATTCAAATGCTTTTTCACATCATTATCATATCTGCTGAAAGACTTCCACTGCTGAACATAGGCCTTCCTCAAGTTGCACCACATCAATTGGTCCTGCCTACTGTGCATCTTTGTTGTAATTAGGAAAACAATAGACCAACAAAGATAAAGGTCCGCGCCCACTCACCCCGCTAAGACTCGACCCGAAGAATAATAACTGGATATTTCTGTTTTGATAAGCGTAAAAACGTCGATGTATAGTCAGACAGAAAAGTGTCGATTTAACGCTTGCACCACAGAGACTGTAAAATTTAAATAATGTTTGAATAAATAAAACAATAATTAAATAAGTAAGTACTTATTCTTTTTTAATATAGTATACGCTTTGTACTTTGTAGTATAAATCACAGATTATTGTTAATTATCATTACAATATTATATATTATCATAACAATTAAAAGATTACAGTTTTCATTACAAAATATTAAATATTCTTAATTCTTTATTGTACACAAAAAATTACACAAACAACATGAGTGTTTATAAAGTTGATGTACAAAGGCGAAACTCAAAGAAGCGTTTTCTGTCAGCAAACTTTAGAGTGATAGAGAGAGTTTAGAAAAGGAAGAAGAGAAGTAACAAAGGAAAAAGGGAATATTCTATGTATAACATTTATTTAGAATTAAAATATCTCTTTGCGTGACTGTGAAAATGGCGCTGAATTGGTAGTAAATCATCTGGTATTATTCTTAGGGTCGAGTCTACGCGGGTCGAGTGGGCGCGGACCCAAATATGAGCGTATCCAGTGAAAAAAAATTGTGTACTGAAAATAAATGCTTTGAGTTTGTGTTATGTTTACGACCTAAGTAACAAGCGTGATGTTTTTGTTTACATCCTAGGTTAGTAGAGTAACCAAGGACAATCGTGTACATAGACAATTTAATAAGGCCCATTAGAACTGCGTAGTATACAGCCAGAAGTATTAAATGATGTGTCAGTCATAGTTAATAATAATAGGTATGTGTCACAGTTAAGACAAGTATCTAGATTGTTCTTTTAGATGTGTTAATAGTGTATTTTTCGATACGATTATTGTCGATACGTGACACATCACAAAGGTTAAACGAATCCTTACGTATCAAAGTCATCATCATCATCATATCAGCCGAAAGACGTCCACTACTGGACATAGGCCTCCCCCAAGCGTCGCCACATTGGCCGGTCCCGTGTGTCTCGCATCTAGTGGATCCCCGCAACCTTCATCAGGTCATTGGTCCACCTGGTGGAAGGCTTTCCAAAGCAACGTCTTCCGGTTCGCGGTCACCACTCCAGAACTACTTCTGCCCCATCGGCCATCCGTTCTGCGAGCAATGTACCCGGCCCATTGTAACAGAAGAAATAATTGAAGAAGATAAACCACAGTATTCTAAGCTCTGATTATCAGTCATCAATTTGATTGCTTGATTAATTTATCCTGATAAAATGCACGCATATATCAGCGGTTTGTTGTTTACTTATTTTCATCAGTGTATGTGACTGATCGTTTTCAGACCGTATCACACTTCACACTAATATTATAAAGGTGAAAGCTTATGAGTGTGTGTGTGTGTTTGTGTGTACACACATACACACACACTCATAAACTTTCGCCACAAACATACAAACACACACACTGTGTTCTTATGTTTGTCACGCTCAAACGGCTGGACGGAACTGGATGAAATTTGGCACAGAAATAGATTATAGTCAGGCATAGCATATAGGATACCTTTTATCCCCGGGTTCCCTCGGGATCATTTTCAACTTACACGTAGGCGAAACCGCTGGCAGAAACTAGTCATCAATAAAGTTTACTATCTGTGTACCTATTTTAACCTTAAATTCTGAGTTGAGCTGCTCGGTTATTGACAAATGCGTGCACTGACTGGACAGGTCCACTCAATCTGGCTGGTTCTTTCCTCAAAAGACCATTTCAGACATCAGTCTACATGGTCTTCACATGATCGAACCAAGATTTTGTCAGGACTTTAAAAGAGACTGTGACCTCTGAGTTTGTTTCGGCCTTTCTTCTCAGAGTAGTCAGATAGGAAACGCCGACCTCATCTAGTTTAAAAAAAAAATATGTTAGACATGTTAAAGCGTTTGTACAAACCAACGTACAGAAATAAAATCATTTATCATTTTGTTCCCGTGATGGTCACCTGGTCTGGTCCAATCCTGTGTCCGGTCGAGGGTTATAGGTGGAAAATATATGTATATAATAATCGAGAATTGTGGTGACCCCAGTGGTAACGGCCCCGTCTTACATGTCATTGATCGTGGGTTCAACCAATGCAGGCGCTTTACCTTGTGTAAATTATTTCTTCACCACTGCTCTAAAAACGGTGAAGGAAAACATCGTGAGGAAACCGGCATGTGCTAGAACCAAAGATTCGAGGACATGTGACTTCCATCAATCCGCACCGGGCCCGCGTGGTGGATTAAGGCCCATTCCCTCTATCCCAGTTCCCAGTCTGTATCCCAGTAGAGGAATCATTAAAAGGCTAATGATAAAGACCTAACTTCTAAGAGAACCTTTGACATTCATAAAACAATTCATCATCATCTGCCTAGCCTTTTTTTCCAATCATTGTTGGGGTCGGCTTTCAGTCTTACAGGATTCAGCAGAGTTTTACATGGAGCAACTGCCTATCTGACTTCCACAACCCAGTTACTGGGTAACACGATACCTCTTGGTAAGACTGGTGTCAGATCTCAGGCTTATGACTACCCGTAACGACTGCCAAATATCTTCAAATGACAGCCGGGACCTACGGCTTAACGTGCTTTCCGAGGCACGGTGGAAACTCGGTATGTTGAAATGGTCACTCATCAACGGACCGATTTCGTCAAGCGTTGTTTAAGATTGAAGATCGACCCGTGCGGCTGTTATTATTTAGCCACGAGCTCCTCTCATTCATAAAACAATTGATCTCATAAAACAATTGATAATCCAAATAGTCCTTTCATATAATAAAACGATACAATGTTTCTACATAGAAAATCGATTTTCAAACCCAGTTTCAAAAGCAAAAGCCGCAAATCGGTAATATAAAACATTGTGTGCGAACAAAAAAGTCGTTAAATCTTTATAATCATGAATCAATTATTAATTTATTTTACGATCAATAATCCACAAACGAGTACATTATTGGTTTTGGCTACATAAGCGATCTTTTGATCATGAACGCTGTTATCAAAACGTTTTCGTATTTTAATTTTTACATTATATTTAGGTAAATTGCTTGAGGAGTTCGTGGCGTTATAACAGCCGCATGAGCCGGTCTTCAAGGTTAAGCAATACTTGCCAAAGTCAGTTTGTGGATGGGTGACAATGACCTTCCTTTCGGGAAACCTCCGTGCGTCGGAAAGCACATTAAGCCGTTGGTCCCGACTATAATTTGAGGATTTGACAGTAATCAGAATGCATAAAATCCAACACGTCTTGTCGATAGGTATCGTTTTATCCAGTTTCAGGCAGTCTCACAACAACAACAACAAAAAACAATAACGACGATCTGAAAAGCAAAAATTTAAAAAATCTTTTCGTCTAGCATTTTGGGCTGGCGCTAAACGCAGTTTTTTTCTATTTTTAGTTTTCTTAATTTCAACAGTATCGGTTCACAAATGAAAATTCAGTGGGCAAGTTCGCGTGGACGGAATTTACTCAAGCTCATTCAAAACAAAGGCTGGTGATCGACAGGGATGCATTCAACGAGTATATCCGTTGCTCTTTGATATTTACACGGAGTTCATAATGCGAATCATCCTGGAAGCCTGACACAAAAATGTTTCTGTTCGAGGTTGCAAAATCATAAATCTAAGGTAAGCTAATGACACCACTCTTTAAACAACATCTAAAGAAGATATGGAACATCTCTTAAACTGCCTAGAAACCAACATCATTAGATTTGGACTCGCTATCAAAAATGATGATAGTGGACAAAGCAAAAAACAACCAGCATACTGTCAAAAGTATAGCCAACTGTGATGCTGTCCAGAGCTATATCTACTTGGGCGCCAACATTGCTAACACTGGAGGCTGCGAAGACAAGATACGAAGGCGTTGTGCTGTGACGCGATCTGCCATCGAAAAGATCACAAAAATCTGGAAAGATCACAGAATAACCAAATCCACTAAGGCACGACCGATGCGAAGCCTCGTGCTTACAATTTTTCTCTACGGAACTAAGACGTGGACATTGCCTGAAAGAAAGGAGAAAATTGATGCACTGGAGAAGTGGTGCTGGAGACGTCCACTGCGGATTCTGCGGACTGCTTACCACACTAATGTATCGATCCTAAAAAACTTCACATCTAAGAGAGACTGTTCATATATGAATACTAAAGTTCTTTGCGCATATAAGTCGCAATGAAGACTCAATGGAGTGTTTTGTATTCCAAGGCAGAATGGCAAAAGATCCCGAGATCGCTCTCCGATTAGATGGGCAGATCTTATAAAAAGCATCACCAAAGTTACAATGACCAACTATTCCTACAATGCATCCAATAGACCCGAATGGAGACGCATGGCAAGAGTCATCATGCATCAGGTCACTCATGACACGATCACTCTGCCAAGAGTACCCGACTAAGAAGAAGAGGTAAGTAAATAATATCATTAATTTTATTTCGTTGGCCTTGTACGAAAATATTGTATGCAATAATCATTAAATATGCTTGGTCAGTCATTGTGACAATCCTTGAGGTAAGCACTAAGCAGGCCTACCACCGCATGGATCTAAAAATAATAGTCGACATATACTCTTGGAATATTTAAATTCCATTGACATGATCTATCAATAATTATAATTATTGATCGAAGGACATGATGATTAAATTTTAAATTATAGTTGCACACACAGTCCAAATGCAGAATGGAGATAATCCTAAAATCTATATCAATGAAATTAGATTAAAGACACGAGAAAACAATAGGACAGTCCTTAATTGTCAGCCTAGTTTTATAGGAATTTAAGCTTGCTTTACCTCAGACAACAGCTGTATAAAAATTGTTAGTGGAATCCATATATTTTTTTTATTTTGTGCATTCAAAATCAAAATCAGTTTATGAAGATCATTTGTATTTTGAGGACCAAGAAAGTTACAACTACTAACTGCGGCAGACTATGTTAGAGTTTGATGAATAAAAACTAACGTATGCTGATCTTAATTCTCATACTTATTTTAAAGTAACAGACTTCATTACTTCCTAACACCAGAAGGTTACCCAACCCAAAAAACCACAGCCATAAAAACATGATTCATTTTTTCACCTGCTAATTACAGTAGACCGACAAATTGCGTGCGTGTGTAATTTTACGTTGTAATATTGTAATAATTACTATGTTTTAGATAAAACTGTAGCGCACACTTACTCGACGTCCGCTTACCGTTCCTACAATTAAACATTTTAATCATTGTTGTAAAGATGAGGACTGTTTTTAAATTATGTGACATGCATTTGTTTTGAATACATGTATAATTTAAATCATCGTATGATTTTAATTTCGTCTTAACACAGGAGACAAAACGTTTTTTACAAATAAATACTATCTACTTCCAAGTGAAAAATAACACCACAAGAATTTCGGCAGTCGGTGTTTTCTGACACCGAGTTCCGAAATTGAAGTTATTTTTTACTTTGTAGTTTTATTTGGAAGTCGGTTGTATTTTTTTGTATTTTCACTTTTTTGCTGTGGTACCTAGTTAGTAGGCTATTTCCATAGTAATGAACAATAAGAAGACATGCGATTACAGCAACCCTGGACGATTTTCCGTCACTTATTGAAGAGATCCAATGAATATCTCCGAAGTTCTTCATTAGATCTGCCACAAATTTAACATACGCTTCCAAACAACAAAATAATTTTCAAAATCGGTCCACAATTAAAAAAATACATACAGTCGAACATAGAACCTCCTCCTTTTTAGAAAAACGATGAAAAATTACAGTTCAAAATGAATTGCGTTATTCTACCATTTTTAAAATTAAATGAAAAGGTGATCCATAAAATAGGTAGCATTAAGCTAAGTGACGGTTTAATTTTTTTTAAATAATTATTAAAGCATAAAAAATCATATTTAAGCCCAACAATATCATGAGTAGTGATACTAAAAAGTTGTAACGCAGGCTATATTTAGATCGTAAATATTCAATTGCCAATGGTTTTTACTTATGGAGTATATTTTTCCCGACGCACAAGTTCACCTTTAGCTTTTCTTGCCCTTGACCGATGAGGCAACGGTCGTAACCGGGTCAGCTGATATAAGTAGTGCAACCTTTTTCCTTCTCAACACTGAACAAATTGTATTTGGTGAAGCCCATCCATACAGAGACACCATTTCGGAAATATTCATTGTGCATACAGCTGGTGCACTGGAAATCATTGCTGGAGTCTGTTTCCTGGACTTTAAGTTAAGTGAATTATACTTATCGGTAAACGTAATTCGTCGTCAACCACATCATCGCTTACCATCAGGTAAGGATACTTCATAAAAAGGAGGAGGGTCTTTTTAATGTTTGTTACCCGATTACCCAAAGACACCTGGACCGATTTGGAAAATTCTTCGTTTGTTTGAAAAGGTTTACTTTCCAGGTGGTCCCATCTTCATCTACTCTGGATCTGATGATAGGATCCTGGAGAAATCGAGGGAACTCCTCAAATATATTAGGCATACATAAAGCGATTTTAGTATTTTTGTCAACAACGCAATCATTTCCTCCGCCTGCACAGCATGATTTTTTCCTTGTTTACGACTTTTTAGTTCGCTTTTGAAGCAGTCGTGTTTGTTGTTTTTTCTCAGAAAATGACATTCGGTGAAGTGGAAATGGTGAAAAAGACCACAAATGGCCACTGGAACTCCTTAATGCTAAAAATGTCTCGGGTATAAGATATATCGAATAGCTAACCGACTATGATGAAGCAAATACTTATAAATAAATGGTACTGATGAAAATGGTAACATCGAACCGATCTGATAATTATCTACTATAAATGATACCTATCAAAACAGAAAAGGGAAAAAATAATAAAAAAATAACAAAAAAATCAAACCGACTTCTAAAACAAAACACTACAACGCAAAAAGTAACTTTCTTTGCCGAAGTCGGTGTCGAAAAACGGAAAACAATAGGTACCAAAGACACCGACTTTTTTTTTTTTGTATTTCGAACACTCTGCCCCTTAACACACTTAAATAAAGCCGGCGTGTCGCGCTTAGTTTAAATACGCGCGCACTAATTACTGAGCATTGCTTGTGGACAATTTATTTCCCATTAGCTATAACCTTCGGATTTCGGTCGCCCACCTCATATAATGGCGATTATTTTAATTTTGCTAACAACACTTTAATTACTGGCTTCGAGGTCGTCTTGGAATGAGGGTTACTATTATATGCCTAAGTGTTGGGGTTTTGCCACGAGGCGATTATAATCGTTCGTTGGATTTGGTTGCCGATATTGTATAAAAAATCGGGCATTTCGTGTTTCTGAGAATGCATTTTAGTTCTTCGGTATACTGATTATTAAATAATTAGAAAACAAACTAAAAACCTTACACAGGATTCGACCTGACTGTGGTATTAAAATTCCAGATCAATCTGCCTAGCCTTTTCCCAACTATATTGGAGTCGGCTACCAGTCTTACCAGATTTAGCAGAGTACCAGTGTTACATAGATCGACTGCCTATCTGACCTCCACAACCCAGTAACTGGGTAACACGGTACCCCTTGGCAAGACTGGTGTCAGATCTCAAGCTTCTGACTACCCGTAACGAATGTCAAAGATCTTCAAATGACAGCCGGGACCAGCGGCTTAACGTGCTTTCCGAGGCACGGTGGCAACTCGGTATGTTGAAATGGTCACCCATCCACGGACCGACCTCATCAAGAGTTGCTAAACCTTGAAGATCGACGTTTCCCCTACCATTTTTAAATTTCTGTAACAACAGATTATGAAAAATAAGAACATACCTGTATACGAAAAAAGAAAGTCTACAACAGATGTATTCTTCCATGCCTCATATATGGTTGTCAGACCTGGCCATTCTCACAAAATATCGAGCACAAATTAAGGGTGTGACAAAAAAGCAAGGAAAGAAGCATGTTAAACTTAAGGCTAAGGGACAAATGGGAAGCTACAAAAATCAGAAACATAACCAAGGTGGCAGATGTGAGAGTAAAGACAAGAACACTGAAGTTTAGATGGACGGGACATATGTGGAGAACAAAAATAGACAAATGGATAAAATAATTTACAGAATGGTACCCAAGAAATGGAAAGAGACCAAGAGGAAGACAGATAAAGAGATGGGAGGACGATTTACCAAAGGAGTGGCGAAAAACATCAAAGGACCAAAACAAGTGGAAGGAATTAGAGAAGACCTATGTAAAAAGACAAACTGACCTGGTAGCTGATAGTTAGTTAATAATAATAATAATAAAAATTTATTGAAAAAGGCATTACATTCCAATTTTTTAAATTAAAAAAGTTACAAATCACATCTTTTAGAAATCATTAAAAAAATCATTAAAATAACACTATACATTGTAATAAATTCATTATTAAATTCCATTCAAAATATAAAAATCTCATTAATTAAAAATACTGCGTCAATAAAAAATAAAACATTAAAATTATTCGAAAGTCACCTACCTATATAAAGTTAAGATAAGATTTAATATAGATTAGTAAGTAATGCATAGTTATCATAAGCTAGATGTAAGATTTAATTTATAAACAAAAAGGATTGTAAACAGATTACAGGGAATAAAGGCTATTTTTATTTTATTATTTAACATAACAGAATTAGCATTTTCGTTTATTATCTTCAGCTAGCTTAATCCTTCTCTTTAGTAATTGGTGTAGCCCAATTGACGAGATGCCTACTCAATTATTCATGTTCGTTGTGTCGAAAGTTCTACGGGTTAACAACGGTAATTAAAATGGTGGTGGATACTAACGACTTAGGCCTTGAATTATAATCTAATAATCTGAAATTAAGGTTCCCTAGTCGACGGCACGAACTATTTCGTGCGCGGGGTTAAAATGCATGCTATTTCATCCGACAACACGTGCGAAAGAGATAGATGCTGTGATGAGCAGTTGAGCAAGTTCGCGCACGAATTAGCACTTTTGCAAATTTGTATCGAAATGTATGATGATTTAGGACGAAAACGAGCGCGCGAAATTTTATAAACAGACCTTTGGGAGTCTAGATATCATGAAAAAACTACTAAATGTATATTTTCAAAATACAATTAATCTATCCCTGTATAGTGGCCGTTTTGCAATTTTCCTTCTTCTTATGGTATTTATTTCTGCCTAAAGATGCGTTAAAATTAGTGTTGTTGAAATATGGAACTTTCGACGCACATAACTCTCAAATATATATTTTTTTAACTTTTTTGATTCCATACAGGGCTAGATAATGATGAGACAAATTGATGTCATTTTTTATTTTGAACGTACATCGTCAAACAGTGGAGTAATCGCTAGACTACGTTTGTATGGAAGAATGATTGACTAGTGTAACCTTAAGTAATAAGAGCGTCATTAGTTTTATAATAAAGTATTTTTTTTTCTATTAACAAGATAGCAAAAGAAGGTCACTTGAAATC
This sequence comes from Orthosia gothica, assembly GCA_949775005.1. Lineage (NCBI taxonomy): Eukaryota > Metazoa > Arthropoda > Insecta > Lepidoptera > Noctuidae > Orthosia > Orthosia gothica. The sequence continues at coordinate 4,450,787 of OX459064.1, read as the reverse complement.
CTAGACCGAAAGATAGTAATCCATTTTGTAATTTTTGAACTATTTTTCTTTGATAATAAGTTTAATTAATCAACGATATTCTAAAATAGCAGGATTTAATAATCTTGACATATTAATGTTTTTTTTTCTCACAACAACAACTTTAAACCTAATTTGTTATGTAATGAAATAGATGCAGATATAATAAGGCCACTTAAATGGCTGCTCGTTTGGCTATACGAGTAGCTTGCCACCGAATTCACATAACGTTGTAGGAAAATTTTCTTGTTATATCTTTCAATAATACAAAATCATGGCGTCAGGCAAGTTTTGAGTTTTAATGTAGATGTCTATAACTAAGGGTATATTAAGAAGATATTAATTAAAGATAATATGGCTAGACAGGGGGTAACGATTTAGATGACAGCAAATCTATCTACAATAATGTTATAATGAGGTAAAGCTTGGAATTTTGTGAGGTTGTAGGGGGATCTCTGGATCTATTGAACCGATTTGGATGAAATTTGGCTTGGAGATAGTTTGAGACCATGGGAAGGATATATATTTGTATTCCCTTGGGATGATAAAACACTTTTTACGATAGATATATGAAGAAAAAGACATGTTACGCTGAACTCAAATATATTAGAACCATGCCTATCCAAAACCACGTTCGATTGACGATTTCTTGATGAGGGAAGAAGCTAGGAAGTATGACGAAGGAAAGGGAAGGTGTACCTATACGGGGCAATGGGTGATTCTGGGCTGAAATGAGGGAGCAATGGTGGCCCAGTGGTATCGGCCGCGACTTACAAGTTGTAGGTCATGGGTTCGAGCCCAGGCAGGCGCTTTACTTTGTGTAAATTATTTCTTCACCACTGCTCTCAAAACGGTGAAGAAAACATCGTGTGGAAACCGCTTTGTCCTAGAACCAAAAACTCGAAGACATGTGACATCCACCAACCCGCACTGGGCCTGCGTGGTGGATTACGGCCCATTCCCTCTCACAGAGAGGAGGCCTGTGTCCCAGCAGTGGGAACATTAATGATGGGCTGAAATGATGATGATAAGGGGCAGAATAATGATATTCATAATTAATGTTTTAAAAATAAGTACAAGGCTTTTGAGTCACATCTGACTTCACAGCAAAAGTCAAAACAAAAATGAGTCATAAGAATTGTCCCAATCCCATTCTCACCGACAATCAGACCACACATTCCCCTCTAAAACTTCGATTTTTCGAGGCAAAAGCGGAATTATCTCGAAGCAAAGGTCTAAAGAGGTCATCGCCAGTCGGACCACCATTTAATTACCTGTACGTTACGTTCGCGACCCTATTAATCCGCAATTACGGAATTAGGGCCGAAGGAAGAAATAACTCAGGGAGTCTCGATGCCTCGCTACTGGCTACGTTTATCTTAATTTTATTAAGGTTCCTCTCGTTTGGATCGTAATGGGAACTAGATACGTACATGTTATTATCGTGTTACCTTTTTGTGTCTTTGGTAGTCTTTGTTTGGTTAACCGATATTATAAAGAGTTTATTAAATGTTTGCCTCTTTATAGATATCTATGTTTGTGAAAGGAAAATTACGAAAATTCTTACTCTGATCTTTTACTATCTGCTGACTGTCAAGGGTAGCTTTTTATGCCATAAAATGCACCGTTCTTGTAGGATACGCTACAAGAGCGATGTGACAGGAAATATAGTCTGGCTAAGGTAAGTCTGCAGAAGTCTTGATTGGCATCCCCAAAAAGTTTTGCATGTGTTATGCTTCATCTGTCACTTTCGTGGTGCTTGAGCAGTCAGCTTGCTTACGCTGTACATTGTTTTTACAAATTCAAATAGGAAAATGGTTAAATCTATTAAAAATGGAGTGCAGGAGTTATTACATAACATGATATGTAAATTCCAAGATGAGAAGGCACCAAACGTTGTCGTCTTTAGCCAAAAACGACAATGTTTACAAGATATCAAAAGGTGACATGTACGTCGATCTGATATTTGATTTAGATATTTTGCATTTAGATTTTTGCATAATAGATTATTTAACTAAGAATATTTTTCCGAATACTCTGCCTGTTCACGTTGTTTACAAGAAGATCGTGTCAAATTAAAACATAATGAAGCAAAACAACAAACTTTTTGGTTTTGCGGTAATCATACACTGTGAAAACGTTCACTCACAGTGACAAAACTGTATCAAATCAACACTGAATCGTACCAAGGTGACTTATCTTTACCAGAAATAGTTCAAAATATAAACAAAGTACCTTATCATGAACAAAAAAATACAACTTTCAAAATATTTTTTCGTAGTACAGACAGTATAGTATTATCATACCCAAATTTTCATTTCCCACATTTTTGACTTCTGCAGACTTAGCTTAGCCAGATTATAGTTAATAGTACTCTTCTAATAATTAAAAATATTAATAAACGGTATAACTGAGTTTAATTTTGAATGCAATCAAAGGTGTTGTGATTCTGTAGTCTTGCCTTTGCCCCATTTTATAAACTTTGAAGCAGTCAAAAATAGAAGACCGGTAAACATGAGGTAGAACAACCTCATCAGTCTTGGTGGAGCAATTATCTTCGCAGGGGTGGCTGGTTAAGAGTTCACGAGAATCGAAATACAAGACGTGCGATGTCCAGCTGCAGACTGATGACATTTATGACGAATTAAAAAAAAAATCCTGTCTCCCAATTTAATAAAAATCTTGCTTAGAAAAATATATCTTAGATATTTTTTTCTTATTTCAAGAACAAGTCTTTAAAAAAATATCCTTGTGAACATTACTTAAAGGTTAAGGCCCGTATACACTCGTACTTTCAACCGGTCAATTCCCCACAATCGCAACAATCCGCTTTGTCCAACAATCACTAAGTCCATTCATTGTGTCTATGAGATGAGTGGCCGTCGTTAGCGACTTAGTTGGCCAGATAAGGGCTTAGTACAGCACATATCAGAGTAATCATTTATACACGTGCACGTTGGTAGAGCTTGTATGTTGTGTTGTTGGTGGAATTAATTTTTAAGATTGACGTTTTTTATCTTTTTTTTTCCGAGTCTAGTGAAAAGCATTTTTTGCTGTTTATTCAAAATCAAAATTTATTTATTCAATTAGGCCATTAAGCGGCACTTTCGAACGTCAAAAAAAAAAAAAGCTAATATTAATTGATTCTACCGTCCATTCAGAAATGTAGCTTGTTGTGGAGAAGAATGGACAAGAAACTCCACACTTACTACCCTTTTAAAAATAATGTGTTTTACAAGTAGTTGGTTACATTATCCCGTTGAAAAAAAAATACATATATGTGAGAACGATGTAAAAAAAAACGCACTTACAAGCTTACAAGCTTCTACAGTAAAACAAACAATTAAAAATACAATAAATAGGTAATTAAAAACAGGCGGAGGCAGCTAAGTTATGACCAATCCCAACTAATGGCGCCCGTTCACGAGCATGACGCATGGATCGGCACCACTCAGCTCAACCATCATGAAGGGAACCGAATGATCCAACACACGTGCCACCATCAGAGAGACATTAGAGAGAGCATGACACACTATCAACTGCCAGGGCACACTGAAGTCAACGAACGACACAAAGGTACAGCAAATGGTAGATTTACAGTTGGTACAAAGTACTCACACATGTGCTGTGCAGTTATATAATACAAAAATTAATTGAGTTTATACAACACAAATACATTCATTCAGTCTTCAGCAGGTCCAACAATACTTCAGAACTTTTCTGCTTATAACTTGTTATTGTGCCCTAGAGACTGTGGAGCTGGACTAGCATTTACTTTATTAGCGAGAGTATATTAAGCCACTTTTCCAAAAGGGACCTGCGTGACCGACGCGACAATGTGACAACAATTTTTATAATTTATCATTTATTTATCATTACCCTCATTTTCCCCGTCTAATTCTCTATAAGCATTATACATTTTTCACAGTTTTCCTATTAACTTTCAGTAAATCCCGTAAAAAAGAAAATGAGATTTCCTTTTTCAGTCCCCTGAAAGACTTCTGAAAGATTAAACACGACACTTCTTAAGCCCAATTTACCCGGCTTTTGACCGGCCGATTCCCCACGCAATCGGCATTGTCTAACCGTAGTAGTTTCAATTCGCCCGGCCATTGTGTCGCCAAGAGATGAGTGGATGTCGTTAGACAGTGTGAGATAAGGACAAGTACAAAAGAGCTTGTTGTAATCGCCATGTGCGCATTTGGCGAACATGGCGATTGTGTGAACGGGCCCTAAGAAGAAAATTGACAGTTTTTTTTTGACGTGTAGGTTATATTTCAACGTGGTCGATTTATTTTGTTGGTATCATAATATTTAATAGACACATTTTAACGCCATCTGTACCAATATTATAAAGAGGAAATTTTTTTTTGTTAGTTTGTGTTGTTGTTTATACCGAATAGGTTCCGAAACTATCGGACCGATTTTAAAAAATCTTTCACCTATGGAAAGCTACATTATGCCCGAGTAACATAAGCTATTTATTATTTTCAAAGAAATTAGAGATCCTAATGAAAATTGCAATAATGTAACCCGAAGTAGAAAAAATATATTTGGCGTACGCTGAGAAAACTATTGATGATATGTACATAAAAATTTGGTAGGGTGGATAGCCAGTTTATGAGAGCGAAGCCGCGGGGGTCATCTAGTCTATAACAATATTATAAAGAGGAAAGATTTTTTGTTTGTTTGTTTATTCTGAATAGGCTCCTAAACTACCGGACCGATTTAAAAAATTCTTTCACCTATGGAAAGCTACATTATTCCCAAGTAACATAAGCTATATATTATTTTCAAAGAAATTAGAGATCCTAATGAAAATTGCAATAATTTAACCCGAAGTAGAAAAAAAATATTTGGCGTACGCTGAGAAAACTATTGATGATATCTACATAAAAAATTGGTACGGATAGCCAGTTTATTAGAGCGAAGCCGCGGGGGTCATCTAGTCTACACCAATATTATAAAGAGGAAAGATTTTTTTGGTTGTTTGTTTATTCTGAATAGGCTCCAAAACTACTGGACCGATTTAAAAAATTCTTTCACCTGTGGAAAGCTACATTATTCACAAGTAACATAAGCTATATATTACTTTCAAAGAAATTAGAGATCCTTATGAAAATTGCAACTATGTAACCCAAAGTAAAAAAAAAAAACTTAATTAAAAAATCAAAAAACCCGACTGCTTCAAAAGCGAACTAAAAAGTCGTAAACAAGGAAAAAATCATGCTGTGCAGTCGGAGGATACATATTCGCGGGCTGGCTGACCAAAATCTGGTGTATCCTCCGCCTGCACAGCATGATTTTTTCCTTGTTTACGACTTTTTAGTTCGCTTTTGAAGCAGTCGGGTTTTTTGATTTTTGAATTAAGTTTTTTTATTTATAACTTTTTAGTTAGTTTTTTTCGAATTAGATACATTTAAACATATAAGTGTTATATATTTTTGAAATCACCTCTTAAAACCCTTTATTTTGATACCCCACACGATGGGTTTGGAAGAAAAAAAAAAATTGGGCCCCCACAATATGGCATCCAAAAGCCGCCATTTTTCTATTATCCAATTTTAATGTAGCCTATGACACTCGCAGGATTAAGACGCATCGTTTGACGTATGAATCATCAAAATCGGCCAATGCGTTTGGTCTCTGGAATGCCACATAGGAACAAACATACATACATACATACATACATACATACATACATACATACATACATACATACATAGACTGATAAACACATTACCCTCCTTCGGCAGTCGGGTAAAAAAATTCCCTAGTAAATTCGCTGAGAAAACTATTGATAATACATAAAAATTTGGTAGGGTAGAAAGACAGTTGACGGGAGCGAAAGGGGTCAGCGAGTGTTTAATAAAAACATATTCTAATTACACAATAAAAATCATGTTCTTCGATATCAAATAAAATCGTAAAATACCACTAAAAATAAAGTACTTCAACACACATTAGACACCCGAGTACATCATCAATTTGACAAGTGAACATCAATTTGAAAAAAGAATATTCCAATCAAAGTAAATATATTGTATTTATAAAGCAATGAACAAGAGGGTTTAAGGGTGCCCATATGGTGGAGGCGTCGCGTAATCGGATACATACGATAGGTAATTGTATCTAAATCGATGGCATTAGTTGTCGAACAGTTCCGTCGAAGGATCGACGAGACACATTCATCGATACTATGGAGACATTCATTAGAGACACGCACACAGACATGTGTTTACACTTATACAAGGGCTATGTGTGTGTATGAAAGACGATGCAGATGTCAGAACATTGTGAAAGTGACAGAAAATCATTTGGGTTGTGTATTTTGTTGTTGGTCTAAGATTAGTTGTAGCAACTGTTGTTTGTTAAAGTTTTTACCGCTAACAATGATCTAGTATACAATGTTATTTACTAAAAATAAGAACTGCAATAATATCTTTAGTGAGAATATTAAAAGAAAACATTTTTTTTAACTCTTTTTGCAAATATTGTCTAAGAACAATGACTCTACATTAATCTATTCCTGTAACCAAAAATAATAACATAATAAGTACATTTAAGGCGTATATATTCCCCAATGTTAACGCAGTACTGGCCTTGCACCCACTCGGAGCCAGGATATCAATATTGAGCCTAATTTTTTAAAGTTTTGTTTAGTTATGAAGCAATTCTAGCCATATTTTTTTCTGTGTAAAAATATTTTTAAACACCCAAGTCGTTTTGGAGGAGTATCCAAAAGAAGCGAAAAAATATCGTGTTATTAGTTTTTTTTTGGAAAGCAAAACTATTTGTTATACGAAAAAACCATGTCTCACAAATAATGTACTTACATGTTTTTTTTTTCAAACCTTTTAACCTAGCCGTTACTAAGGTGTATTGTTTTAGAATGTAACCGTTTTACGACACCAAAAGCAGTGGAAGCCCCTTAACACTAATAAACATAATAATGGAAGCAAACTTAATCTATACCAATATTATAAAGAGGAAAGATTTTTTTGTTTGTTTGTTTGTTTGTACCGAATAGGCTCCGAAACTACTGGACCGATTTTAAAAATTCTTTCACCTAAGGCAATATATATTATTCCCGAGTAACGGGAGCAAAGCCGCGGGGGTCAGCTAGTCTATACCAATATTATAAAGAGGAAAGATGTTTTTGTTTGTTTGTTTGTACCGAATAGGCACCGAAACTACTGGACCGATTTAAAAAATTCTTTCACCAATTGAAAGCTGCATTATGCCTGAGTGACATAGGCTATTTTTTAATCCCGAAAACGGGTCCTGTGGGGTGGCCCACGGGAGCGAAGCCGCGGGGAACAGCTAGTTATCATTATTTTTATAATAATGCATATTTTTCATCAACATCAAACGCGAGCCGGTCGAAAGGTCACGTAAGCGATGAGGTGGTCGACGTATGTATATAAAATTCATACAGAACATCCAAGCCACATCTAGCAAAACCTAACCTTCTTTCTAACATCCATGAAGCCCATACTTCAAGCCGTAATCAAGCAATATTCTTCTTAATCAACCCCACCCACTATACGGCGGGGGTCGTTTCTACCAACAAAGGAATTGATTAAGTAACTATACCGCAATATTACTTGCCAGTATTATTCTACTATAATAAAGAGGGCTCTGTTACCGTGGTACTTAATGAGAGTAAACTCGATTAGAATTCGTATTAATCTTGTAATAAGTTCGGAAGGAAAGTTGGTTGATTGGACCCGGATAGTATTAAGTTTTTGTATGATACTCTTGACGCAAGGGTTGTTGATGAACGACAACGTAATTATGATAAGTTAATATGTAGGTATACTTGCCAACATAATCCAATCACCTTGTCACAGTGGGACGAACAGTACAGAAACTACCTACAAACGCTCGAAACGGCACACTCACACAAACATACGAATCGACGAGACCCCTAAGCGGCACGCACTATTGACAGCATCGCGACAACCGCTTCAGGTGTGCGTTTATAGGTAGTTTCCGTACTGTTCGTCCATGTTTATACTGTGACCTAGACGACGTTTTATTTTTTATTTTTTTATAGTAAAGTTTAATATACCGCGTCTTTAGGCTGTGTGTAGACCAGAGTCAAGTACGTCTCAGCCAGTCAGTCAGACCAACTCTTTATGTATATTTGAACGGTACAAGAGGGCGACAAGACTAGCTGTTCCCCGCGGCTTCGCTCCCGTGGGCCACCCCGCAGGACCCGTTTTCGGGATAAAAAATAGCTTATGTCACTCAGGAATAAAGTAGCTTTTTATTGGTGAAAGAATTTTAAAAATCGGTCCAGTAGTTTCGGAGCCTATTCGGTACAAACAAACAAACAAACAAACAAAAAAATCTTTCCTCTTTATAATATTGGTATAGATAATTTCATAAACTACTGAAAAATCACGCTCTAAAAAGTATGAAAAAAGAAAATATTCTCATCTGAAACTGTTACGTACAAACTATTCGATATGTATCGGGTAATACGAGTAAATAAACAACTTACATGTAATAAATATTTTATTAGTAGAGAATAACCGTGGTCGTATGCCACCTACCACAACAAAACAATACATTCTGCAAAGTAGAATACGACCATGGTTGTCCTCTGAACACCACTATGAATATGTATGAAATATGATGATGTACCAAACTCAACCTTCATTCTAAAATCCCTGTTCAATGATACCACACATGATGGGGTGGTGCGATATTTTTTTGTTCTTGACTTCATGCCCCCTAGAAGGTGCCATATTCAATTTAATGTGATATCTTATCTATACCAATATTATTAAAAAAAAAATAATTTAGAAATAACAAAAAAACCCGACTGCTTAAAAAGCCAACTAAAAACACGTAAACAAGAAGAAAATCATGCTGTGCAGTCGGAGGATACATATGCGCAAGCTGGCTGACGAAAACTATATGTATCCTCCGACTGCACAGCATGATTTTCTTCTTGTTTACGTCTTTTTAGTTGGCTTTTTAAACAGTCGGTTTTTTTTGGTAATTTTTAATATATTTTTTAGTTACAACTTTTTAGTTTTCTTTTTTAGAACAACAAAAATATATAATACTTATATATTTAAATGAACCGATCATTTAAATATATAAGTTTTATATACTTTTGTTATCACTTCTTAAAACCCTTCATTTTGATTCCCCACACGATGGGTTTGGAAGAAAAAAAAATTGGTCCCCCACAATATGGCGCCCAAAAATCCGCCATTTTTCTATTTTGCAATTTTAATGTAGGGTTAAGACGAATCAATTGACGTAAGAATTATCAAAATCAGCCGACGCGTTTGCTCTCTAGAACGCCATATAGGAACAAACATACATACATACATACTTACATACATACATACACAGACTGATAAACATATTACCCTCCTTCAGCAGTCAGGTAAAAAGGAAAGATTTTTTTGTTTGTTTGTACCGAATAGGCTCTGAAACTACTGAACCGATTTTAAAAATTCTTTCACCTTTACAATATTACCGAGTAACATAGGCTATAATTTTGACGGGAGCGAAACCGCGGGGATCAGCTAGTAGCTTATAACCAGCGGACAAACAAGACTCTTCCAACTTCACTTCATTAGTCAAATTATGATAAGTAGTTAGAAGTTATGAAGGAAACGATAAACTTACATACACACATTCCGGGTTAAAACATAATCTTCCCTTTTGCTTCGCTGTAGTCGGGTAAAAAAACTATTATTTTTACAATAGACAAAACTGTTTTGCATTAAGCTGATGAACAGTCCACCAACCCGCACTAGACCTGCATGGTGGACTACGGCCCAATCCCTTTCACAGAGATGAGGCCTGTGGCCCAGCAGTGGGAATATTACTATGTCATGATGAAGATGACAACCTATAATGTAGTGAATGTAAAATTTGTCAGGACCCAGGACGACCTTTGATCATCATCATCATCATATCAGCCGAAAGACGTCCACTGCTGGACATAGGCTTCCCCCAAGCACACATTGACCGGTCCCGAGCGTCCTGCATCTTGCGAATCCCCGCAATCTCGACTTTTATAACTTGCATGCATTTACAACTTTTGGTTTGTGCATTACACTCAAGTCCATTAAACTGTATATATTACTTAAGTACATAGTAATACACTTGAAAAAAATCTGTTACAAATTAGTTTAAAATACTGAAATATCCACTCATACTACAAGAAATTAGAAAAATAAATCTACTGTTTATTTTATCTCAAGTGCAATCAAATTATTCAGTTCAGAACTTATTTTCATCTCTCTTTTTTCGATTTTCCATAAGTATATATAAAGTTGGAAAAGTGTATGACTTTACGTGACCAGAGGGCTGGCCTTTTCATCTGCCAGAGAATCAGCATTGCCATCCAACGTGGCAATGCTGCCAGCGTTCTGGGCACGTTTCCCATTGACATCGTTGTGGACGAATTTTTTGATGCACAATGAGCTCTTTTTCGTCTCCCTTTTGTATTTGTATATATGTTTGTTTTTGTTTTTAGAATATTCAATTGTATATATGTTAATAAAATCGTACTACCTGTCCAATAAAAAAGTGTGTTCATATTCAAGTCTAATTCTATCTTAAAGCCTGCCATGATCAGCAGTTTAGCTATAATAAAAATTTCTCAAACGAACAGACGTTCTTCCAGATCATTTCAAAACACTATCGCCTACATATTATTAGATTAAAGACACTCAATAAGAATAAACACCATACCAACAACAGTGTTAAGTACCCATACAGTAAAGACACTTCATTACTTACATAGGAAATATGCACAGAGCAACTAAGAACTCAGCGGACACTGCTAGAAATGGCATCGTTAAAACTTTTTCAAACAAAAAGTGTCCTTAACCCAAGACAAGTGAAATTTTATCAACGAAAGCGTGGCGATAGCAATTGTAAAAACCAAGTGCGAGTCAAACTCGCCCACGAAGGGTTCCGTACCATTATCGTAAAAACGGCAAATAAATCCCGTTTGTTGTATGGGAGCCCCACTTAAATATTTATTTTATTCTGCTTTTTGTATTTGTGAAAATTTCAACTGTCTATCACAGATCATGAGATACAGCCTGGTGACAGACAGACAGACAAACAGACGGACAATTCAGTCTTGGTAATAGGGTCCCGTTTTTACCCTTTGGGTACGGAACCCTAAAAAATACAAAAATGTATGGGAATTTCAAACGCTATCGAATTGGCATTCGACCATCGCTATCGCTGACACCGAATGTCACCTGTCTAGAGCTTCACTTCACAGAGTGTCACTGTTTATTCATAGAAAATGATGACCCGTGACGATGAAAACATAAAACAAATTAAAAGAGTCTCAAAAATATTGAAGTTATTTGATAAAGAGAGACAGAAATACTGCGTTTGACGATAAACGACAAAAATGTCAAAGTGGCGGTACACCATTTAGTACAAACGACAAGAATGACAGAATAATTTCAAAACTGTGTAACTTCTTAATTTTTCACAAAATGCCATATTCCTTGTATTGACGGCCTTTACTTTAATACATATTTTTTTTTTATAACCTATAGGCTCGCGCTTGACCACAATCTCACCTGATGGTAAGCGATGATGTGGTCGACGGTGAAACACGCTTGCCTAGAAATAACCTATTCACTCTTGACTTAAAGACCCCTAGATTGTAGCTATCGGGAAACACAGACTCCGGCAGGGAATTCCACTCCTATTTAAATCTATGAGTAATGCCGTGTCTAGTTGCTGCCATGGTCTGTGAAAATATTAATTAGATCGAGGCGCTACGGGCAGCGGCGACATTTATTGCCGGACTGTCTAAGCACACGGATATAGTGTTTTGTATAACCATCGAAGATAAATGTTTGTTTGTAATTAGTAGAGTTTGAACATATAAAGTTGGTTGAAGTGTTATTTATCAATTGATGTTTTTAATTAAAAACATAACTGTTTGATGTATTTCTTCTTCTTAGCAGACAGAGGTGTAGATTTATGCGGAGTCTTTGTTTCCTGATAGCTACAACCTTGGGGTCTTTAAGTCAAGAGTGAATAGGTTACTTCAAGGCAAGCGTGCTTCACCGTCAACCACATCATCACTTACCATCAGGCGAGATAGTGGTCAAACGGGCGCCTAACAATAAAAAAAAAAAACAATATTTTTTTACCGAAATCCTACCCGACCTAGGCAACTAACTAACTAACTACTACTCCTGGCTATCTTGGGACCCGCACCCTAGCGACTGCATTTGCGTCACTAGACCAGATGCTCTAGACAAGCGACATTCATATCAACGACAACGTAGCGATAGCGATTAACAAAATGTATTGGAACGTTAAGACGGTACCCTGACCAAAAAATCGGCATGCGATATGAGCATTCCTATTGGTCTAGCGGCACTGGTGGCGCATGAATTACAGTAGTGAATACGCCCAGATTTTAGAATAAAATCATTATAAAATCGAATTTTGGTCTTTTGAAAAAAAAAATACTACCAAAATGTTCGTTATTAAATTGTCTATCCATTAGTGTTAGTACAAAAAAATAATTAATGAACACTTTACGAGGAGATGCATGCTATCAATAATTGAAAGGAGATTAGTGAAATATATACAACATTAAAAAAAAAAACTAAATCTACCATATTAGAATCAATATTATGTAGAAATTTAATGTATTTTTATTAAATGATATTTCTTTTTGAATAACGAGTAGATACCTCCTAAAAACAGCACGAAAAACGGCTTGCGCGGCGTTTTGCTCGGGGTACCGCCTTAAGCGAAATGTCACGTGATCAATCCAACAGTGACATTTTTGGCTTTTCGGTCATTGCTATCGCTTATGTAATGATACTTTGTCTAGACCTTCAGTTGGTTCCTGCTTTCCTGAAGGGTTGACCAAAGTCGTAGATAATCCCGCCTCAGGGCAAAGGTCTAAACACACAACTATAGTAAAAATTGTTGTTGTATGGTCTAGGACCGAAGGTCAGAAGTCAAAGTCAAAGTCAAAAATATTTATTTCAATAAGGTAATTGTAAACGACAAGGCTCACGTGGTAATTTTAAGAAATGGACACATCCCACGCTGAATTCGTCAATGGTTTTCTTTATAGGTACATGTGTTTTGGGTTTTTAGCGGGTCTATGAATGACGGCAATATAGAATTTCTGTCGGCCTTTTTCAATATTATAAAATGTAATTTAAAATCAATGCTATTAATGCAAAGACTCCAAGCAAACACCAATACAGTCCACTTCAGTAATTTTGAACGTCACCCATTATTATTTACAAGTAATAATGATTGATTCTACCATCCATTCGGAAAAGTGGCTTTGCTATGGAGAAGAACACAGAAGGACTTAGACGCCTATTTGGCATTTGCGTGCAGGCCTCCTTTCTGTGAGAGGGAATGGGCCGTAATCCACCACGCGGGTCCAGTGCATGTTGGTGGATGTCACAAGTCTTCGATTTTTTGGTTTATAGACATTCTCCTCACGAAGTTTTCCTTTACCGTTTTGAGAGCAGTGGTGATGAAACAATTTACACAAAATAAAGCACCTGCCTGGGTTCGAACCCACGACCTACAACTTATAAGTCGCGGCCAATACCACTAAGACACCACTGCTCTTTTTTAAACAAACTAAGTAATTAATAATTCTAACAAACTAATTAATGTAATGAGAGAAAAATACCTAGCAGATAATTATCAGTAGTTTTTCATCTCTCATTTCAAGCAAGATTAAGTCAGGGCAAAACCTGTTATTTGATCAGGGTGTCTAATTAAACACCTACATGAATTTCTGTGTTTATAAATTACTAGCGGACGCCTCGCGGTTTTACCCACGTAGTTCCCGTTCCCGTGGGAACACAGGGATAAAAAGTAGCCTATGTCACCCGGGGATAGTGTATCTTCCCAACGGTGAAAGAATTTTTGAAATCGGTCTAGTAGTTTTTAAGTTTATTCGTTACATACAAAAATACAAATCTTTCCTCTTTATAATGTTAAGTATATAGATAAAAACGTTTCTCAGTAATTCTAATTAGTGTGACCGTTTGACCTTACAAAGTGTGTTTTTAATTAAATATTGTAATGTTTTTTTTTTTTTTTTATTGAATTGTTATTTGGATTTTCTGACGTAGGTAGTTTTTAATAGATGCCATGATGTTCTTGGTGGTAGCAGGCGCTCCTAACAGACTTAGAGTCCTGTATTAGATTCCCAGCTCGGGAAAAGTTGTATTGCTTTTCGGTATTTCTCACAAGTAGTCTGATCGTTGATGTTGAAAGCAAATGATAGTGCTGAAATTAATATAGACCAGGGTTCAATCCCCGGGTTAAGACAATTTATTAATATTTTTATTTCTTAAGGATTTTTACAAGCTTTTATTTAACTTGCAATGTATGTATGTATGTGTGTTCGGAACAACTTGCAACTGAATTTTGTATGACAATGCATGGTTAGCTAAGTGACGTCATTCTAATTCAAATATGGCGGACGGCTCAAGATGGCGGACTAGTTATTTTTGTGCACTGCCATGATATGGGTATCAAATGAAAGGTTTAGCTGAGAAGAATACAAAAAAAACTTCTTTAAAAAAAAAAATATTGTATATATTTCAGTAGCAGCACGGTATTTGAATTTATGCTCGGTTGATGTACGTTTTTAATCGACTTCAAAAAAAAAACATAACACAAACGAATTGATAATCTCCTCCAGGTTATCAATTCGGTTGCATTTTGTTTCTTTTTAATAATAAGTTACATTTATGAGAAACACAACTATGTTATTTTATGCTATGTTACTTTTTCTTTCGTCACCATTGATGATTTGTCAAATTTCCACACACACAATTTTTCCAATCTCAAACTTTCCACTACACACACACACACAAAAACTTTCACTCATTGTCACAACATCTGTTACATCGTCATAAAACCAACTAACTTCGCTAATTAAGTTAGCAAACGATACCGACCAACTTTACAGGGGCATTAAGAGAACGCGCTAAGTAGTCTAAGTTAGCCTGAAAGTTACGGTGTTATCTAAATGAGACCATCTTTCGTTATATAAGCTAAGTTAATTAAGAAGTGGTAGATGAGAACGGGCGCCGGCGGGTGGGAGCGTTGAGGTAAGTAGCAGGCTGGTTTTTTTGACGTGTGACGGATGGTTGGATATTTTTTGACAGGTGAAGTGACATTTATTGTTGTGACTGTAAGATATAAAGGGCATTAGTAAGCGTTTTAATCATATGATTTGACAAAATACTGTTTAGCACATTCGTAGTTAAAATTTTCTATTGAGAACTTAATTTAAAATCTGCGAATCAGTATTTAAAGTAATCATAATTACTGATGGTTAACGAGTTTTCATAAATAAAGCAGAAAATGTCTTCTGATTTTTCTTAATATTTGTTTATTTTATTTATTATATAGTTTATTGTACACCACTTAAATAATTACAGGACAAAACATTTATAAAGATAAGTGTACAATGGGCGGTCTTCTTGCACAGAGACTCTTATAGACAACCTTTGGATGGACTGAACGAGAGGAGATAGACATAGGGCTGTCAGTGTACAAAAACTTTATTAAATAATATTACTTAAATATAACATAAAATACATACATACAAATAAAATAATATTCTAATAAATATCAAATATAGGACAGAAAAAGGAGACGAATAGTTACAGAGAAAAAAAATGCTCCTTCATCATTTTTTTAAATGAAGGTAATGTTTGCGCACGCCTTACCTCAAAAGGTAATGCATCCCACAAACTAATCATAATAATTAATTCTTTAGTTCAATCAGTTGCAACAACGATATAATATACGAACGATATTTTTTTCGGTGAAGGTTGTAGGTACTACCCGTTGATTAATTAATTTAATTACGCGGAATAGGTTGTTGTATCGTAATCGAATTATAATTCTGATGTGGTATTAATTATTGAGTGTTCTTTTTTTAAAATTATTTTTTGCTTTGCCAATAGATACTCGTTAAGTACAAATCTTAAAATAACTTTAATTACTCAGCCATAAAAAACTTAATCCTAAACATTCATCATTATTAATTTATTACAATAAATACAACGTTAATTATCGCTAACCTTGTACAAAAGTTATTGTTAACAAAAAACAACAATGAACTAACGTGTTCGTCAAACAGTTACTTACAATGTTGCTTCATAGGACGCTAAACTAAGTGTCGACAGTTGTGTATGTGTGTGTAAGTTTGTTTGTGTGTGTGAGTGAGGGAAAAATACGCGAGCATACATGTGTGTGTGCAATGGATTAGTCTTATAATAAAAGTTTTTGTAACAGATGTCAGATATTAAACAAGGCTTCATATTAATAGCTCCGAGACGCGACCGAGGAAAATATATAAAAAGTTAGCAAATTAGGTTCGTTCACAATAATTTGTTGTTGTTGGCCTTTGTGTCTCATTTGGCTTGATTTGTTTGTTCGCTCGATTTATGAGGGTGGAGGAAACCATTATAGGAATATAGTAAATTAGTAACTTTTAAAGATAATTATGACATTTTGGTCGAGCTACGATGAATCAGTATATATCTTGATTTAATTTTAAGAAAAAAATATTAACGTCATTTTATTTTAAAAAGAACACTATTTCAAAATTCGAATAAAGAACATACCAACCAACTATAAATATATAATTCTCTTGACATAATTTTATGAAAAAAAAATATTCCATTTAATTTTAAAAAAGAACACTATTCCAAAATTCGAATAAAGAACAGACCAACCAACCTCAAAGAAAAACGAAAAGCAAAAGTAATTAAAACGCTACAAACATTTGCTACGCGCATTGCTACGAGGCTACGACGTAGCACGTAAGCAAATAAGGCCGGACACACACGGAACTAATTCGTCCCGCAATCTGTCAACAGCCCTCATTCACCGCCTGCCGTCCGCCTCGAGAGGACGTCCCGCTGCTCGCCGCTCTGCTGCTCGCCGCCCCACCGCGCGCCACGCCGCGCCCCCACCCTCCGTCTCGTCGCGCCCCTGCGTGACGTCACTGCGGTGCCGCGACTCTGCGCGCCGCCGGCATTTTTGGCCCCTTCCGGGTTAAAACCACGACTTAGTGGTCCTTGGTGGATACCTTACGGTGTTAACGAAGCCAAGTGGAGTGCTGCCCCTTGCACTCGCCAAGCTCCTTCAGAGCACGGCAGTCAGAAGGAGTCGGGAGCAGGATCAGTTGGCCTTGGTAGATAGCCTAGCCAACCCCTGCTCTGTTCCACAGCTACACCTGGTACGGTAGGGTGTTTCTACCCCTACGTACCAGACTCTGGTACACAAGTGGTGGGTGGCCCACCTTCGGTGGGTTTACCGGTACCTTAGGACCCCTGTCACCCAATAAGATTGGTGACAGGTGAACAAGCTTAGGGCTCACCCAGGTACACACCTCCCAGTCTCACCCGGCTGGGAGGGTAGGGTTGCACACATCCCCGGGCGCACCCACCCGGGGAAAATTCCTCTCTTTATTTTTTATATCGTCGACTATGTCTTTTAAGGCAGTAGTCGACCTCCTTCAGGAGATCCTTCTCTCCGAGCCTCAGCTCAAAAAGAAGTACGGTCCGGCCTTCAAAGCCGCCACCGCCCCCGCCCCCGCCCCATCCACTTCGGGCCCAATACAGGAGCCAATTAAGGCTTTCAAGCCATTCCCGGATGACGACTCACCCAGGTCGCCTTCCGTCGAACCTAGCCAAGAGGCTAGGACACCCTCCCCTACTCAGGCCAGTGAGCCAGACTCCCGCCCCGACTCCCCTATGGAGCAATCTCCGTTTCCTGAAGAGGAATCACGGGACGCTTCCCTTCCCTCCACCTCCTCGGAGGATGACGACTTCCAAGTCGTAGGAGGTAAGAGGAAGAAGAATAAATCCCCTTCAAAGGCCACCAAGCCCAAAAAACCGCTCGTGGCAACACCGTATGCCTCCCCTTGCTCTTCTCCTGAGCCGACAGAAACTCTCGCCCCCACTACCGCTTCCCAGCGGACTAGTCGCCCCCCTAGCCCCACGGCCTCTTCTGTTAAGAAGATCAAGCCCCCGCCGCCGATATTCCTTCAGGATAAGGCAAAGTGGTCCAACGTAGCCACTCTGTGTTCGGAGAACCGGATACATTTCAATAGTGCCCGCGCCTGCCAGCAGGGCATTAAGATCCTCGTCCCAACCTCCAGGGACTACCGGGAATTGACCCGACTTCTAAAAGTGAGGAAGTACTCCTTCCACACCTACTCTCTCCCCGAGGAAAAGACCACCCGGGTGGTTATCCGTCGGATCCCTAAGGAGATCCCGACAGAGGACGTCCGTCTGGACCTCCTGTCCCAAAACATTCCGGTCATAGCGGTTCACCGCTTGCACAAGGCAAGAGGTGGACAGCAATATGACATGGTAGTGGTTGAATGCAGCCCTACCGAGTCCCACAACCCCATCTTCGGAGTGAAATCGGTTTGCTCCCTCTCAGGCATCTCAATAGAGAAGCCTTACCGCCCCACTATAGTTGGTCAGTGTCACAACTGCCAATTATATGGGCACTCACAAGCCCATTGTTTCGCCACCCCCAGGTGTGTTAAATGCTTGGGAGATCACGGCACCAAGGACTGTCCCCGTCCTAAGGACCGCGCAGACTGCACAGAGCCTCCCAGCTGTGTGCTCTGTGGCCAAGCTGGGCACCCTGCCAGCTACCGGGGTTGCCCAAAAGCCCCTAAACTTGCGCCAAAAATGGCCAAGGAATTTAACGCTCGCCTCCAGCGCGCAACCCCCTCTGTGAGCTTGCCCTCCTCGCAGCTCCCTCAAAGACTCGCTCCCCAAAGAGCCTCACCTTGGGGCAAACTAAACCAGCGGAATGCCACCCAGGCACCACTGGCCTCTCAACCCCAGCCCATTCCAGCACTGATGGGACTCAACATCCCAGTGCCTAACCCACTTCCGGCCACAGCGGCCCCAGTGCAAACCAACACGGTGGCCTCCACCACCGTCGCTGGCGCGCGCCTACGCCCTGTAACTCAACCCAGCCAGGGTTCATACCGCTGTGTCGCTGAGACTATCTTCAGCGCATACGCGATCTGGATGACTCCAGAAGCCCGATCCCTTCACGCTGAATTATTAGCTAAGCCCAGAGACCCCATCGCTACCCTCGAGATTTTCTCGAGATATCCCACGATAACACAAGAGCTAGACAGCCTTGTCTTTGTTAACGGAATATGGGTACGCAATTGAGAAACAATTGCCTGAAGCCCAGATCCCTTAAGATAGGTTTTTTCAATGCAAATGGCATTAATACCCAGCGTGATGAGATTGCCACGTTTCTTCGCGATCATCAGCTGGACATCTTTCTCATTCAGGAGACCCTATTAAAGCCCCACCGCCGCGACCCTAAAATTGCCAACTATCGCATAGTTCGCAATGATAGGACGCGCGCCCACGGTGGCGGCACTCTCATTTATTTCAAAAAGGAGCTCCACTGTAGCGAAATCACCCCACCTGATCCCACTTCGTACTTAGAGTACTCAGCCTGTCGGCTAGGAATGACTGGTCATCAGTCAATCACTATTATCTCCGCCTACTGCCCTCCACACTCGGCGTCATCGGGTGATAACCCAGATGGTCTCAAAAGAGACCTTACTGCCCTCTTCAGCTTGAGTGACTCCGTTATCCTAGCGGGTGACCTCAATGCTAAACATCCAGACTGGAACAGTACCGCTACTAACCCTAGAGGAAAGTTGGTACAGAGCCTATGCTCAACCCTCAATTTTGACGTCGTTGCCCCAATGACCCACACTCACTTCCCGGCTAATGTTACGCACAGGCCGGATGTCTTAGATGTAGCGTTACTCAAGAACGTAAACCTTCAGTTTCGCTCTATAGTAACGATAGATGAGCTAGATTCCGATCACCGCCCTGTGATCTTGCACCTAGGTAGTCGCTCAGGCCTCCCAGAT
The DNA here is from genome assembly GCA_949775005.1 of Orthosia gothica. Classification (NCBI taxonomy): domain Eukaryota; kingdom Metazoa; phylum Arthropoda; class Insecta; order Lepidoptera; family Noctuidae; genus Orthosia; species Orthosia gothica. The sequence goes on along the minus strand of OX459064.1, from coordinate 4,430,815 downwards.
CTAGGACAGCCACCCCCTACCAAAAAGGTCACCGACTGGAGGAAAGTAAGTGAGAAACTGAAATCCACCAAGTCACCCCAGTTAGACTCAATCCCCGATGTCATTAACTCAGTCGCTGACACGACGGCTGCAATCGACTCGATTACAGCCCACGTACAATCCGTCCTGAACGAGTGTTCAAGGGAGGTTCCAGTGCTGGACATACAGCAAGGGAAACTGCCGGACGATGTACGGAGGCTGATAACCAAGAAGAATGCAGCTGCCCGTCATTACAGAAACTTTCCATGTAACGCATACAAATCTCACATGCGTAACTTACAGCTTGCTGTAAGGGAACGTACTGCTGAGAACCGTACTGCGACATGGAACAAGTTACTGAGCGAACTAGAGCCCAACCACCATGCCTTCTGGCAACTACAGAGGAGATTACGCTCCACTGAAGACCAAGTCATGCCCCCGCTTATTCGCCCCGATAAGAGTGTTGCATTTGAGAACTCTGAAAAAGCCGAATGTCTGGCTGACAGCCTCGAACGTCAATGCACGCCCAGCTCCCAACCAGTAGACCAAGCTCACCTAGACATGGTAGACGCCGAAGTCGAACGTAGGACCTCTCTTCCTCCCGTTGAAGACCCTGATGACCCGCTACCTCCCGTCACCCCAGACGAAGTAGAGGAGGTCATCAAAAGGCTTCACTCCAATAAAGCCCCGGGCTTAGATGGCATCACCAATAAGGTGTTGAAACTCCTCCCTCCCCAAATTATATTGCTAATGACGGCCATATTCAACGCTGCATTAAGCAAAAATATCTTCCCACAAGCCTGGAAACAGGCCACTGTGATAGGCATCCCCAAACCGGGTAAACCCAAATCGGAGCCTACCAGTTATCGACCCATCAGTCTGCTCAACTCCCTTGGTAAGGTCTATGAACGGCTTATTTATAAGCGGCTCAAAGACTTTGTCGAGCGAAAGAGCCTTATCCCCCACGAGCAATTCGGTTTTCGTTCCGAACACTCTTGCCCCCAACAAGTTCACCGCATCGTTGAACACACTAGTGCTGGTTTCCAGCGTGGTCTGATGACGGGTGCCTTGTTCTTCGACATAGCGAAAGCGTTCGACAAAGTCTGGCACAATGGCTTAATTTATAAGCTATACAAACTCGGTGTGCCAGATCGTCTCGTACTCATCTTACGAGACTGGATGTCGGACCGAACTTTCCGCTATCGTGTCGAGGGAGAACTCTCCTCCCCTCACCCCATACGAGCCGGAGTCCCCCAAGGCTGCGTATTATCCCCTATATCCTTCACGCTGTACACCAGCGATATTCCAAAGACCAAAGGGACCCAGTTGGCACTATTCGCTGACGACACGGCCCTCTATTACACTGGCCTAAGACCCAATGCCATCGCCCTGAAACTCCAGAGAGCCGCAAACACACTGGCCAAGTGGTTCCGCCTATGGAGAATAGAAGTCAACCCAGACAAAAGTCAGGCTGTCCTCTTCTCGAGGCCTGACCGTAAATATAATAACCGTTATAATAACCCCCGCCCCCCCAAACCCATCACCATGTACGGCAAGCCGATCCCCTGGGAATGGCAAGCCAAATACCTAGGTGTCACCCTCGACAACCACCTCACTTTCGCCAAGCACATTAAGGCGGCCCGCTCGCGAGCCGCCTTCGCTATGGGCAGACTCCATGGGATGGTGAACGCGAAAAGCAGCTTGTCACTTAGGTGCAAGCTGCGCATTTTCACTGCGGTCATCCGTCCCATCATGACCTATGCTTGCGCTGTCTTCGCACACGCAAAGCCCCACCACATTCACAAGCTTCAGGTTATACAAAACCGATTCCTCCGTAAAATCACTGATGCCCCCTGGTACGCTCGTAACCAGGAACTCCATGTCGATCTCAAAATCCCCACTATCCAGCAGTTTATGAAACGCGTTACCAAGCGCTTTTTCGACTCTGCTGTCAACCATAGTAACCCCCTAATTCAAGCGGCCTGCCGCTATGAACCCTCCCAAATATCTAAAGTTCGCCGACCAAGGCTCACTCTCTCCACCCCCGATGACGCCACTACCCTGTTCCAGGAGAGCAACCCAAAGACCAGCACAATTCGCAAACACAGACCGCCTTCGTTCCGCCCTCGCCGCCGAGGCCCGCCGCGACGTCCCCGACAAGATATACAAGCCAGCCCGCGAAATGCTGTGCCGTAGCTAAATTCTAGCTAGTTAATCGGAGTTTCTTGTCCGTTCTTCTCCACGTAGGCTTTTTCCGAACGGATGGTAGAATCACTTTATTAAGATCCAGCCTAGTTAGCTGTCCCCCCAGCGACGCCCTGAGCCGAGGTTCGACCCCACAGGGGGTAGCCCTCAGCGTTGTCGCTTAGGTTTAGAAAATTTTTGCCTGGCTGGAGGCTATATAGCTTAGTCTCCACAGGAAAGCCCGGTTAAGCAATAGCCGGCCACTTTGGCCGAATTGCGAGACGCCCCGTAGAAAAAAAAAAAAAAAAAAAAAAAAAAAAAAGTCAACAGCCCTTCCTGTATGACAAGGCTAATTACTTATGTAAACTGTCCCTTGATCGTTTGTAGGGAGCCTACGAGTGTACAAACATAATCTGTGATCTGTCCGGCCTGAGATGATCTTGGTGTTGACTGAAGTGACGGGAAAGATAATCAGAGGAATTATGATTAGGATTGTGAAGTCGTAGACGGATCTAGCCCATGGTTGTCCTTTAGTTTCGTATCTTTCATTCTTAGTAGGTACTAAATGTTGTTGAGGTCAACATAATATAAAAACCGGCCAAGTGAGAGTCGGGCTCGCGCACGTAGGGTTCCGTACCAGTATCGCAAAAACGGCAAAAATCTCACGTTAGTTGTATGGGAGTCCCACTTAAATCTTTCTTTTATCTTTTCTTTTTTAAAAAACGTTGCGCCACACTAGGAATTTCTTCCTGTATCGTGTGTGCGTTTACAAACATAAACTCCCATACACAAACACTCAAAAAATAAATAAATAAATATTAGTAAAGTATTAATAGTTTTAGCATTAGTAGTAGTTATTCAGTATTTATTAGTTCTGTTTTTAGTATTAGTTGTTACAGCGGCAACAGAAATAAACCATCTGTGTGTCTTTTCTCAACTGTGTAGCTATCACGATTCATGAGATACAGCCTGGTGACAGACAGAAAGAGAGAGAGGTGGACCACGGAGTCTTAGTATAGGGTCCCGTTTTTACCTTTTGGGTATGGAACCCTAAAAATTACACCATTAAAAAAACTTTTACAAAAAAAATACAACCGACTTCCAAATAAAAACACTACAAAGTGAAAAATACCTTCAATTTCGGCAGTCGGTATTCTTGTTTTTGTTTCTTCGTTTTTTGACACCGACTCCCGAAATTGAAGTTATTTTTCATTTTATAGTGCTTTTATTTGGAAGTCGATTGTATTTTTTGTAAGAAAGTTTTTTATTAATAAACAGACACGCGATTGCAGCAATCCCGAGAGATTATCCGTTGTTTATTGAAGACTACTGTTGTATATCTCCGAAGTTCGTCATCAGATCTTCATCAAATTTAAATGGAACAACATGAGACACACCAGCCTTCCAATAAATCATCAAAATCGGTTCACCCGGCAAAAAATTCTGAGGTAACAACAATACAAAAAAAATACAATCTAATTGAGAACTTCCTTCTTCTTGAAGTCGGTTAAAAAATCAAATGAAAAATAAACGAATAAATAATAAATATAGCCTTCATTCATTAACTTACACTCACTTACATTTATTCACGCTTTGCACCAAAGTTCGTTTGGTTTTAGCATAGGCCTCCCCATATTCAGCCACGGTTCCTAATATGGGTTTTGCCTCTTCCAAATTGTCTCGGTGCCACCTTCAGATCATCATCCCACCATCGTAGCGAGCATCCTCTCTTGGTACTGGGTACTATTGGGCTACTAATTTAAACCATATCGTTTTAAATTCATTTTAAAATATCACTTTATTTGAAAGCTAGCTGTCCCACGTGGCTTCGCTCCGCTCAACTGGCTACCCTACCCTACCTATCCTACATACTCTGTTGAAGCTCTCAAAAAGAGAATTTTTTTTCCCCATTTTGCAACATTTTTTATTTATGCTCTGCGCCTATTGGTTGTAGCGTGATGTTATATAGCCTATAACCTGCCTCGATAAATGGACTATCCAACAGAAAAATAATTTTTAAATCTTATAATATATATAAATCTCGTGTCACAATGTTTGTCCTCAATGGACTCCTAAACCACTTAACCGATTATAATAAAATTCGCACACCATGTGCAGTTCGATCCAACTTGAGAGATAGGATAATTTTTTTTTATTATTATTATTATTTTATTTTTTTTAATGGGTAGGGTAGGTATGTAGGGTAGGGTAGGGTAGGGTAGGGTAGGGTATGGTAGGTAGGGTAGGGTGGGTAGGGTAGGGTAGGGTACGTAGGGTAGGGTAGGGTAGGGTAGTGTAGGGTAGGGTTGGGTAGGGTAGGGTAGGGTAGATAAATGTTTGGTCTTTTTATGGCAAAACAAAGTTTGCCGGGTCAGCTAGTATTTATATATAGTATAGACTACGTGTTATTTATATCCAGTTACTTACTTACATATTTCTCACATTAGTGTAGTAGTGTGAGAAATTATTACCCGTTAATAATTCTGACCTTTTCCAAATTCTGTTCAAGGTCAAAAAACGGTCCGACTACCACCTGACGCAACCCAATTTCTCCAACCGAAAATACAGTGTGAATACTTAATCGTTATAGAAAATACTTTACTTGCTAACAACCATACATTTAAGTGACTGGACCCAGTCAACCTTAAGATTCTTCACCGCAGACATCATTAAGCACCTACCAGATGACTCTAAGGGGGTAAGCACACCATATAATTACAGAAAGGGTATAATTTTTACAAAATTATGTCACATCGCACTTCCTCGAATTATCAACGAAATTGGACGAGTAATTTAACCCGTTCCTACTCATCTGTTGTTTCAGAAACAACTGTTGGGAATTAGTGTTGACGCGTACAGGGTTAATTGATTTTTGTTGTGACAGCAGGTTGTTTTAAATTATTTGTGGCTATTTGAGGGTTCATTTTATAGGTTTTGTAATGAGGAAGCAGGCTTTTTACTTTAAAAAATTAAATGTCATGAGACTTGATATGAAAACTTATCACTTTTATAACTCAGGGTCCCATTTTTGGTAACAGTTAATTAAATTTAAGGCGCAGTATTACTTTTCTGAAATGATACATGGAATAAAATTTTATGATCTACATCGTTTAACTACTTATTGGATCCCATTAAATGGTAGATGACTACGCGGCAGATCAAGTCGAAGTTGGAGTGACGAAAATGCATCATCATCATCATTTCAGCTGAAAGACGTCCACTGCTGGACATAGGCCTCCCCCAAGCGTCGCCACATTGACCGATCCCGTGCGTCTCGCATCCAGCGCCTTCCCGCAACCTTAACCAGGTCATCGGTCCACCTAGTGGGAGGCCTTCCAACGTATCGTCTTCCGGTTCGCGGTCGCCATTCCAGAACTTTTCGGCCCCATCGGCCATCCGTTTTGCGAGCAATGTGCCTTGCCCACTGCCACTAAAGTTTGGCAATTCTTGGGGCTTTGTCGGTAACTTTGGTTCTCCTGCGGATATCCTCATTCCCCGACGAAAATTACTCGTACTGAAAAGACTAGCCCGCAATGGCAGAGGAAATATGTTGTGTGAAGACAAGATAGAGGAACGCCTATGTCCAGACTCTGCTCGTCATAATTATAGTAACGCTTTATTTTTATTTACTTTTCTCTTTTTATTTAAAAAAAAATGACTCGCACACTGTTCCGTTGTTGTTGAATTAGGTAATTTACCTATGTTTGCAATATTTGTAAGTACGTGAGAACCATGTTCCTAATAATCAAGTAAAGGAATTTACCTGTTAGTGCTTGTAATTCTTTATACCTATATGTAGTAAAGTAGTGCTGGGTGCATCGTCGTTATGTAAATATTGTAAAAAACGCATTTTTTTTAAAGAGTAAGTTAGGAGTTTCTTGTGAGTTCTTCTCCATAACAAGCTACTTTTCCGAATGCACACGAATCAATTTTTATTAATTGTAAATTTTAACGTTCACAACGTCGGACACAAAAGGCATATTAGGTAGATTGGAGATAGGACAATTTTAAGGCCAGTTCTTTGCTTCGGCACCTACTACAAAAAATAAATCAAAATTTATAATACATCCAAGTAAAGCAATTATAAGCGATGACTGATCAGTATCATTAACCAACTCACACCCCACACAGGAATGTCAGTTTCAAAAACAACACTACACTTTATTACACCAACATTATCTTAATACCACTCACACCAATAAAATTAAACCACAATCTAGATTGCGAGATGACGAAACTAATTTTCGTCACCAACTTTTTTTCAATATACCTTCCTTGGTTAATCGCGCTTTTTTCACTCACTTTTTATCCCGACATAATTAAAGTTGCGTTGGTAGGTGTAATAAAAAAACTGGCCAAGTGTGAGTCAGACTCGCGCACGAAGGGTTTCGTACCATTATCGCAAAAAATGGCAAAAAAATCACGTTTGTTATACGGGAGCCCCACTTAAATATTTATTTTATTCCATTTTTTTTAGTATATGTTAATAGCGGCAACAGAAATACATCATCTGTGAAAATTTCAACTGTCTAGCTATCACGGTTCATGAGATACAGCCTGGTGACAGACGGACAGACAGACAGAGAGACGGGCCGCGGAGTCTTGGTAATAGGGTCCCGTTTTTACCCTTTGCGAGTCGGGGTAGCAAACGAAGGGTTCCTTACCATTAACGAGACCTTGCTTCCATACATACATATCATGTCGCCTGTATTTCCTAAAGCGTTAGGCAGAAGTGATCTATAGTACACTTACCTAGTTGAGTCATATGAAAATTAATGATTCTTAGTCAACTAACGACAATTAGATTTCTTCTAGGTTTTGTGTGTGTAAAAAACACGTTTCTGGTATCACCTAGGTCCTGCGTTACCGCGCGCTACGAGTCCAGGTTATGCTGGAGGTTGCTTTTTACCCGACTGCCAAAGGAGGGTAATGTGTTTATCAGTCTATGTATGTATGTTTCTTCCTATGTGGCGTTCCAGAGACTAACCCCGTTGTCCAATTTGATGATTCTTACGTCAATTGATTCGGCTTAACTTTGTGAGTGTCACTGACTACATTAAAATTGGAAAATAGAAAATGCCGGCTTTTGGGCGCCATACTATGGGCTCCCAATTTATTTTTCTTCAAACCCCATCGTATGGGGTATCAAAATAAAAAGTTTTAAGAGGTGATTTCCAAAATATAATACAACACTCATATGTTTAAATGTAACTAATTCGAAAAAAATTATCTACAAAGTTATAAATAAAAAAATTTGATTAAAAAAATAAAGATATAAAGCGAACTAAATCATGCTGTGCAGTCGGAGGATACATCTGGTTTTGGTAAGCCAGCTCGCGAAGTATCATCCGACTGCACAGCATGATTTTCTTCTTGTTTACATCCTTTTAGTTCGCTTTTTGAGCAGTCGGGTTTTTTTTATTTTTTGTAAACAATTTTTTTCTGCGTACTATGGAAGTTAAGAAGTATTAGACCAATTATTTTTAAAGTATTAGAACAAGAAGTTCCAAGAAGACTGACGGATAGACGAACCACGGCTGCTTATTAATAGGGTTCCATTATTCAAACTCCTTGCAAGGAACCCTAAAAACTGGAGGTAACGACATTTTAATTGTGTGACTGATTACTGGGCGTCGTCTTGCCGTGTCGCGTACATCATCCTGCTATTACGAATAATTGCATTACGCTTCGTTACTGAGGGAAAAAAGCGAAGAAGTTTGTGTTTAATTGACACGTTGCTTTCTTTGTTCGCGCCTAACACTTGCTCGGTTCACACGATGGTGGTTGGCACATCACTAAAAATCCAATACGGATAGGTTTGTGTTTGGGTCGTATTTTGGAAGTTATATTTTCAATATTGTATTATTTGATGGATAAATTGTGAATGATAATGTTCTGAAAAATAATTTGAGCAGCGTGTATTTTAATTATTTTATTAATTATACTTTTATTTCTCATCCTTATCATCACATATAGGAGCTCGTGGCTAAATAATAACAGCCGCACTGGTCGATCATCAAGGTTAAGCAACGCTTGACGAGGTCGGTCCGTGGATAGGTGACCATTTCAAAATACCGAGTTTCCTCCGTGCCTCGGAAAGCACGTTAAGCCGTTGGTCCCGGCTGTCATTTGAAGATCTTTGACAGTCGTTACGAATAGTCAGACGCTTGAGATCTGACACCAGTCTAGCCAAGGGGTACCGTGTTACCCAGTTACTGGGTTGTGGAGGTCAGAGAGGCAGTCGCTCCATGTAAAACACTGGTACTTAGCTGAATCCGGTTAGACTGGAAGCCGTTGCGAAGTATGTGTGGTGTAACTTTAAATGATAGATTGAGGAATGATTTAATAAGACAACATTGTGGTTTAAAAGAAGATGTAGTGAATAAAATTGAAAAGAGCATGTTAAAATGGTTTGGCCATGTTGAGAGGATGTATGAAAAGCGACTTACGAAAGGTAAGGTTACAAGGCAGACGTGAATGGAAACGCCGGGAGCGGATGCACTAGAAAGACATACATAGACCTTATTGGTGATGTTCTTCAGAAAGGCCAGGTGCGCAGTACTCATAACCGGCGTGTGTGTATGACTAGATGTATGAATGTGAGTGAAGCAAAAGATGTATGTAAGGATCGTAGCAGGTGGCGTTCTGTAGTTTCTGCCTACCCGTTTAGGAAAAAGGCGTGAGTTTATGTATGTATTACTTTTCATTTTATTATTATTTTGTAACACTTGTTTATTTGTGATGTCCCTTTCTTGGTATGTACTTGTGTGAAATAAAAAAAAACGATGCCGTAAACATCCAAAATAAAAGCTCTACTACTTTTTGCTTAGCCTGTCTCCCAGACTACTTCTTCGCGATACAGATAATTGAAAAAAGCCGAAAAGATAGACGTTTTAATTGCTGCATGATTTTTCTGCCAATAAATATCACAGGGACGTTCCCTGTGATGTTTACTGCACGAAAAATTAATTTCTGCTCGTTTTTTTTACAAGAAAATAAAGTCTCAATTCTCAGACATAAGTATATTAGGACAACAATGACTCTAAAATTAAAACAAATTTCCTATCCAAGCCCACAATGAGATTAATTCACCCAAAAAGTTTCTTTCTTAAGCCAAAAAAATGTCAAATGAAACAACATAATAACATCCCACATACAAAATAAACGGAACACTTCGTGATTCCATTGTGAGCAAAAAAGAAATTTAATCATGAGAAACAATAATAACGACTTCTAAGAAATTAGACTGAGTAAGTACAGGAGCCACGCAACTTAAGCTCACTTTGTATTTTTTGAATGCCATAAGCCACAATTAAAACTCTACCCTAACTGTCTCTAGATAAAGTTGGTTTTAGAGCAGCGTGTGTAAATGATTTCACTATTGTTAAGGCTGTATGACTATCAATTATTTCCATAGTGTGTATGAGAGAGTGCATTGTGATCGAACAGTAGCTTTCATTCCGATTGAAAATTAAAGAACCGATATAATTTGAGATGAGACTAGTGATGTGCCTGTGGTAATCAGATTATTATTAAATCTAAATCAAATCGATTTTTTATCGATTTTGGTTTCAATTGAATATGTTTAAATAGTTCAACATGTTTTCATGAGACATACTATGTTGAAATACCGCAAGAAATTGTGAATAGACATACTATAAGGAGTACGAACAATAAATTTGCCTAGCCTTTTCCCAACTATGTTGGGGCCGGATTCAGCTGAGTACCAGTGTTTTACATGGAGCGACTGCCTATCTGACCTCCACAACCCAGTAACTGGGTAACACGATACCTCATGGCTAGACTGGTGTCAGAACTCAAGCTTCTGACTACTCGTAACGACTGTCAAAGATCTTCAAATGACAGCCGGGACCAACGGCTTAACGTGCTTTCCGAGGCACGGAGGAAACTCGGGATGTTGAAATGATTACCCATCCTCGGGCCGTCCTCGGCAAGCGTTGCTTAACCTTTAAGATCGACCCGTGCGGCTGTTACTAGTTAACCACGAGCTTAGGAGTATGAAAGCATTGGAAAAAAAATATTTCTTGAAAAAATATGAATCCTTAAGCGAGGACATCCTGTTAACTAATTCAGGGAAGTAAAACTTCATTACTACTTTGATGGGCTTTAAAAACAAATACCGGCCAAGTGCAAGTCGGACTCGCGCACGAAGGGTTCCGTACTTGGTAAATTGCGGTTTACGATTTATGACGTATTAAAAAAAAACTACTTACTAGATCTCGTTCAAACCAATTTTCGGTGGAAGTTTACATGGTAATGTACATCATATATTTTTTTTAGTTTTATAATTCTCTTATTTTAGAAGTTACAGGGGGGGGGGACACATTTTACCACTTTGGAAGTGACTCTCGCGCAAACTATTCAGTTTAGAAAAAAATGATTTAAGAAACCTCAATATCATTTTTGAAGACCTATCCATAAATACCCCACACGTATGGATTAGAAGAAATTCTTTTTTGTTTCAGTTTCAAGTATTACCCCTAAAATTTATTGTATTTTTTCAATTTTTAAGTGAAAATCTTAATGCGGTTCACAGAATACATCTACTTACCAAGTTTCAACAGCATAGTTCTTATAGTTTCGGAAAAAAATGGCTGTGACATACGGACGGACAGACAGACAGACAGACAGACATGACGAATCTTTAAGGGTTCCGTTTTTTGCCATTTGGCTACGGAACCCTAAAAAGGATATCGAAGTTGCAAATTATAGAAGATTCTGCCAGCGGCTTCGAAATTCATCCCGAGGGAACATATTGCCGGGATAAAAAGGATTCCATGTATATAATCTATCTCTGTGCCAAATTTTATCCAGATCCGTTCAGCCGTTTGAGCGTTAAGATGTAACAAACACACACACCACTCATAAACTTTCGCCTTTATTATTGTTTTTTATTTTATTAGAAAATTTACCTAAATAGAACACATAAAATAAGTCCATATCAATAGAAGCTTTAAGTTGAGCCTCAAAAATCTTGATCTTCACTAAACAACTGGTCGACTCAAAGCTCTAAAGCCTTGAACATAGACGACGAGTTGCCAGCCTGTCGGTTTCTATCGGTTACATTTCGGGGAGTGTGCGACGGAACTGCACAATTTGATTCCACCTAGCCCTTTCCATCATCGGACTACAAGACGTACGTACGGCAATGCGCCATCGGTACATGGTGGATATTCCACCCATACGCACAAAGCGTTTTGAAAAACTTTCATTGTGCGTAGCTATCTTAAGTGATGATGTGGTCGAAAGCGTGCTTCACTTTCGACCACATCATCACTTAAGATCAAGCGAGATAGTGGTCTAACGCGAGCCTATAAAAAAAAGAAAAAGTTGAGATGTATCAAGGGACACCGGGATGGAACGAAGTTTTAGTTGATTCGCTATTGAAAAAAAAAAGAAAAAAAAATGTACATATACATACACACACACACATATATAACGCACACATATATACATATATATGCACTCTGTCTGTCTATTCTTTCGTAAACGTAATACAAAAAATAAAAAAAAATTGTACATAATAAATAATAAAAAATAGTAACAGTAATGAATCCTGACATATTTCAAAAATATCTATTAATATCTATATATTTTTGAAACACTGTCAAAAAAATATATCCATTTATATATATATGGATATTTTTGTAACACTGTCAGGATTCATTATTGTTATTATTTTATTGTTTTTTTTTCGCGCACGCCGCACGGCATACAACTATAGCAAAAAGTGTTGTTACAACTTTTGGTCTTAATTTTTTCCGTCTAGCCCCCTTTCGCAACGCGCGAAAAGGAACATCGTTACAAAAAAAAACAAAGTAAAAATTCGATACTCAATCGATCTACTACAACTATTTCGACTTAGCCTCATCACTAGCGCTTGGACATTAACACGTCACTCTAGAGATGATAATAGCTCAGGAGCTGTGCCCCAGTTAATTGCTTTAATAACTTCCTGTGTCAAAATAACAAAAGAGCGATGCGGTATTAACAAAACGGGTAATGACGCTGCCGTGGTAGACAGCTCCCGGACTATGTTCATATTGTGATATGTGGACTTTGAAATGTATTCGATTTTTTTTTTGTTTGTTTGGTCTTAATAATAATTAATAACGTAATAACCTTTCGCAGCTTCAAATTACACAGATTTTTTGTATGCGTATACTTGGTAGTTCATTGTTTTTTTTTTATAATAAATCACATCGGGAGTTCTTGTATAATAATTTTGTGTAAATTATGCGAAGGTTCATTGATCTGACAAACACTAAATCTTTGCGGATCACGCGCATAATGTTTTCTTACGTTTGTTTTGGCCCTGTTTTCTTTGATCCTCTACAATATTCTGATTATTGCAGATTATAGTAGACTTAGTTAACAGACTTGTAGAACATAGACAAATTAAAATAGGAACAATCGAACAAGATTCAACTAAGTATTAAATATTGCTGAAATTTAACAATGCACGTTAAAAGTATACATATTTAGTTTCTATCATTTTATAATATACTAGCTGTCCCACGTGGCTTCGCTCCAGTCAACTGGCTACCTGCCTACCCATCTACCCTACCTACACTACATACATGATTGTTGCGTAACTTAAACCGCTTAAACAGTGCACGGAAGCTCTGAAAATGGAATAATCTTGCCCGTTTTTGCAACTTTTTTCATTTTTGCTCCGCTCCTATTGGTAGTAGCGTGATGTTATATAGCCTAAATAACTTTCCTCGATAAATGGGCTATCAAACACAAACAAATTTTTTAATTCCAACTAGTAGTGCCTGAGATTAGCGCGTTCAAACAAACAAACAAACTCTTCAGCTTTATAATATGTTATTATTATGATTATGATATATTTGACAGCTACATTTGAACTGCTTCCAATACAATTTCTTTCTGTTAGTAAACGTAAATTTAGTTTTTTCGCTGTTAAATCATCCAATGACTTCTCCCGCTCTGGGTGAAGCGGCAGGGGATATCAGACTTATACCGACTAAAAACCCACCCGTGTTCCTTCAGTTGCTTGAGCCAGGGTCGCGGTAACTCTTTTTAAAATTTAGCCGCGGCCCAGACGACGTTTAATGTAGGAGACAAGAAGTAAAATTTCACAATTTAAAAAACCGCCGACACATTTATCTTGCGAAAACACCCCGATTCAAACAGAAAAATGCCCATACCTTTTGAACGGCTGAACCGATTTTATTCAAACACATAGCTAAAAACACTCTCGACAAAATTACCTTTCAAAATCAAAATCGGTTCATCCGTTTAGGCGCTATGATGCCACAGACAGACACACAGATACACAGCAACACACGTGAAACTTATAACACCCCTTTTTTTTCCGGCGGGGGTTAAAAAAACCTCGTTTTTTGTAACACACAGTCATCCAATCTGAACACGGTGCACCATCTACAATTAAATTGGAATCATTACCGTGCCCACCTACTTACATGGCAACAAATAATAAATAATTGCGGACAAAATAAATATCCGTATACAAGTTATTAACTAAATCAAGTACAGTTAGAAAGTTTTTGTAAGTAACGGTTTGTTTTTATTATAATTATTTGTCATTACTTTGGTTCATGGGAGCTGACCTTTATGGTACTCTTAGTAGTAGATAATGCCACTGAAACAATATGGAACGGAATACTCTCCAGTTCAGCGATTAGGAAAAACAAATACAGGAAAAACCGGCAAAGTGCGAGTCGGACTCGCGCCCGAAGGGTTCCGTACTTGGTGAATTGCGGTTTACAATTTATGACGAATTAAAAAAAAACTACTTACTAGATCTCGTTCAAACCAATTTTCGGTGGAAGTTTACATGGTAATGTACAACATATTTATTTTTTAGTTTTATCATTCTCTTATTTTAGAAGTTACCACTTTGGAAGTGTCTCTCGCGCAAACTATTCAGTTTAGAAAAAAAAAATATTAGAAACCTCAATATCATTTTTGAAGACCTATCCATAGATACCCCACACGGTTTGATGAAAAAAAATATTTTAGTTTCAGTTTCAAGTATCCCCAAAATTTATTGTTTTTTTTCTATTTTTGTGTAAAAATCTTAATGCGGTTCACAGAATACATCTACTTACCAAGTTTCAACAGCATAGTTCTTATAGTTTCGGCAAAAAAGTGGCTGTGACATACGGACGGACAGACAGACAGACATGACGAATCTATAAGGGTTCCGTTTTTTGCTTTTTGGCTACGGAACCCTAAAAACACAATGTATAACTGCAATTCATAAAAAAGGATTATGTTTTTTTTTCCTCGCACTGGAACACCTTGGAGCAATTAAATCAATAGAACACAAACTTGTAATAAACTAGCTTGTGTCCGCGGCTTTGCCTGCGTAAAAATGTTTTATCATCCCCAGGGGAATACAAACTATCCGGATGCACGGACAAATTATGGAATTTCTTGTACATTCTTCTCCATAACAAGCTACTTTTCCGAATGCACGGTAGAATCAACTTATATTACTTGTAAATTTTAATATTAATTTTTGTTTGACGTTCAATAGTGCCGTTTATTGGCCTAGTTGAATAAATACATTTGAGTTTGACTTTGACTTTGGTCCTATGTCCTTCCTAGGGTGTCAAACTATCTCCATGCCAAATTTCATCTAAATCGGTTTTGTAGATCCTGAGATTACCCCCTACAACCCTACAAACTTTACCTCTATATAATATTATATAGTATAGACTAAATATAAGTACCGGTTTCCTCATGATGTTTTCCTTCACAGTTGTCTTCAACTTAGAAGCATATGAATTGAAAAAACCACATTGGTAATTGCCCAGATTTAAACCCACGACCTCAAGCACGAAAGGTCTTAGCCACTGGGCAACTATGTCATTATATCATTAACCCCAATAGAATTGATTGAAATAAAAAAAGAATCTAATATATACCAGAATATTATTAATTTTGCAATTAATTGTGATAGCGGTGTATGCCTAGCCTTAATATGAATAAAATGATAATTAATCATAAATATACACAGCAACAATGTTGCTAATCACTAATTAAAACCAACACTAAGAAACAAATCGCTATTAAAACAACAACATAACAATTATTAACACTTTTTACAACAATTATGCCATGTGCTTTTACAATGTTGCAACGGCCTGACCCAACTTGTATAATGTACCTACCTAAGGAAATAATTCGCGTGGCCCAAATAACAAGCGAAAGCGATAATTATTGTTATTGTTAAAAGCTCGTAAACTACTATCAAAGAGAATCCATCTTTGATCTGTTTCGTAAGTGTTAAAGATGAAGCAAGTGTGTTAGAATAACTAAACTTTATTGTAGGAATAAATTAAAAGAAATGCAATGAATTTTCATTAAAAAAAAATTTTTTTTTCATAATCATGCGTAGGTTTAAATTAAATTATAAGAAGAACCCATTTAGAAAGATATACAGTAAGTAACAATTTGCGCAAATGGCATATTACGGTGTCTGAGAAATATAATTTTCATAATTTATATCTTGATTATACGAAGATAGAGTGCAAATTAGATTTTTTTTTGATAGCTAGGTTTTTTGCTGAAACCGTCTTATAAATGTAAACATGTTTGCGGTTATGTGCGTCATGTATTCCTCTTATAATCCAGATTTCACTAATGAGTTATCTAGCATTTACAAATGACTCATATCCGCTTGATCCGACTATTTTAACGCGTCTATTTTTAACATATTCAGATGATTTAGATTGAGAAGAATAAATTGTCTTTACGTCATTTTGATCGATACAGATTTTGAGTGGACGATATATCTAATTAGTTATTTAGAAAAAATACTGTCAAATTGTGTTTTCTCAAGTAATTAGATGTTTAATTTGAAACTATGTGAAAATAATTGACAGTAGATTAGTTTTCGTCAACATTTTATCCAAGTATTTAATTGACTTGAAATTTTAAAATTATCTAGATATTTTTTTAAATTAATTAATTGCTTAATTTAATTTATTGCAATCAATTTAGCTTTTAATAGTTTTTTTATTGTTTTTAATTAATACATTCTGTATTTATCTCCGCATAATTTAGTGCATGCTGTGCTTTTCTTTAAGTGA
This sequence comes from Orthosia gothica, assembly GCA_949775005.1. Taxonomy (NCBI): domain Eukaryota; kingdom Metazoa; phylum Arthropoda; class Insecta; order Lepidoptera; family Noctuidae; genus Orthosia; species Orthosia gothica. Next base: position 4,414,505 of record OX459064.1, on the reverse strand, counting down.
TGACGCACTTAGACTTAAGTTTGAAATGTACAAATTTATAAAGTAACAGTGTACTCAGTGTTGAAAAGCCAAATAATAAATAAATAAATAAATCTTAACTATATAATATCATAAAGCTGAAGAGTTTGTTTATTTGAACGCGCTAATCTCTGGAACTACTGGATGGAACTGAAAAATTATTTTTGTGTTGGATAGTCCATTTATCGCGGAAGGTTATAGCCTATATAACATCACGCTACGACCAATAGGAGTGGAGCATAAATGAAAAATGTTGCAAAAACGGACAAAATTTTTCCTTTTTGAGAGCTTCCGTAAATGGTTTAAGTTACGCTACAATCATGTATGTAGGGTAGGTAGGGTAGATGGGTAGTAAGGTAGCCTGTTGAAGGGAGCGAAACGGCGTGGGACAGCTAGTTGTAAATATTTTTCTATTTATTTAAATTTGCTCGTCTTGCTGGTAAAGTTCGCTGAGCCCAATTTCAATAAAAAAAAAACTTTTTTTGTTTGATAGTATATGTTTCGAAATTGGTCCCATTTTAATTTGGTGAAGATCTGATGAAGAACTTCGGAGATATACAACAGAATTCTTCAATAAATAACGGCAAATCATTCGGGATTGCTGCAATCGCATGTCTGTTTATTGTAATACCATTTCATAACATAACATCACGCCAGTACACCATAAAGGGGTACGCAGATCTCTCATTTCACCTAACCGGTGTTGTTGTTGTTCAAGTTTCATGTTATTCGGGTAATCTATTCTGGCGTTATAGGTACCTTACTAAACAACTTGCCTATTTTAGGAAAGTACAACTAAAAAGGGAAAAATAAAAAAACTTTTTAGCAAAAAAATACTACCGACTTCCAAATAAAAACTACAAAGTGAAAAATAACTTTACTTTTGAAAGTCGGTGTCCATATCGCAAAAAAATAGGAAAAAAGAAAGAAACCGACTTCCAAAAGTAATGTTAATTTTTCACTTTGTAGTTTTTATTTGGAAGTCGGTAGTATTTTTTTGCAAAAAAGTTTTTATTTAAAATGTTTATGAAGGTTAGGCGCTTTTCGCTATAACCTTATAACTTGACCCCATAGCCGCAAGGAAGGAAGGTCTCGTCAGTCCAGGAGGCACAATTGAGAAGGGCCCCGCGTCACGGGACGATGGCCGACGATGGCCGACAGTGGCCGACGACGCCGCAATTATAATTACCGCTTCCTCCTCAACTTGATACACCGATTTAACACATATGCTGTTTTGACTTATTCATTGCTTTTAAGTAAGTTGTTGGTCTTAACTCTTAAAGCAGGAAAATGTAAAATTATTTGCAAGGAAGTGACACATCTATGGCTTTGTGTTTAAGGTTTGTATTTCCTGATTTTAATGAAGTGGTGATTCCTTTATTAAATCTTGATTGAGAGTCTAGACTATGACAAGCTAAGCTTCAAAACAAGATAGAATCAATTGCTGATAATTTTTTACAGGTAAGGTTACACTAGTCGATCATTCTTCCATACAAACGTAGTCTGCCGATTACTCCACTGTTTGATGAGGAACGTTCAAAATAAAAAAAAAGATATCAATATGTCTCATCATTATCTGTATGGAAACAAAAAAGTAAAATAATTGAACGTTATGAGCGTCGAAAGTTCCATATTTAAAAACTAATTTTAACGCATCTTTGAGGGGAAATAAATACCATAGAAGAAGGAATATTGCAAAACGGCCACCATACAGGGATAGATGAGTAATTCAAGAATGCAAATAATTTTATTTTGAAAATATGCACTTAGTCGTTTTTTCATGATATCTAGACTCCCTAAGACCTGTTTATAAAATTTTGCGCGCTCGTTTTCGTCCTAAATCATCATCCATTTCGATAAAAATTTGCAAAAGTGCTAATTCGTACGCGAACTAGCTTCTTACTGCTCATTACAGCATCTATGTCTTTCGCACGTGTTGTCGGATGAGATAGCATGCATACGCAGTATAAAAAATTGTTCGTGCCGTCGACGTATTTATTTTGAGATCATTATGAAAATTGCATCAATCTTGACAACATAACACTTTCTAAATATATACCTAAACGTTCTAAATAAATTGTGTGTGTTTACGATATTTAATAAATTTAGTTCCGTATGGTGCCGGAGTTCCGTAAGGTGCCGGACGTTAAGAATTTCACCATCCCATGTCTTCCCGTGGGTGTCGTAAAAGGCGACTAAGGGACAAACCAGAGAATGGGCAGCAGCATTCTCTGTGCTCCTATAACAACCATACTGCGATCGCCAATCCGCCTGCCAAGCGTGGCGATTATGGCAAAACCCCCCCTATGAATAGCACAAATAAAAAATGGCCCCTAGTGCCCGGCAGCCCGCCTACCCTCGACTACGGTAGCGGTCGAGGTTACGGCATGGCAAGGGGTGCTAAGAATCTCCGGACGAGATCCGGCTACCCCAACAATCACCGACGACTGGACCTGGCAACGTACAACACGCGCACACTTCGGACCGACGAGAAGATCACCGAGCTCGAAGAGGAATTGAGCAGGTTGCGATGGAGCATTATAGGGTTATCTGAAGTCCGAAGAGAGGGGGAGGACTCGATAATCCTCAAATCCGGTAACCTGCTCTATTTCCGAGAGGGTGACCGGCAGTCCCAAGGTGGTGTCGGGTTTATCGTCCACAGGTCCCTTGTGAACAACGTGGTGAAGATCGAGAGTGTGTCGACCAGGGTGGCGTACCTTATACTCAGAATATCCTCTAGATATTCGCTGAAGGTCATACAGGTCTACGCCCCAACCTCGGCACACCCCGACGACGAGGTAGAGACCATGTATGAGGATATCTCCAGAGCCATGCATGGTTTCAAAACTCACTTCACCGTTGTCATGGGGGACTTCAACGCGAAACTGGGCAAACGAGACGAGGATGAGCTGCAAGTGGGGCAATTTGGAGTTGGACGACGGAACCACCGGGGTCACCTACTGGCCAGTTTTATGGAGAAGGAGGGCCTCTATATGATGAACTCCTTCTTCAAAAAGCGTGAACACCGGAAGTGGACCTGGCAGAGCCCCGATGGTGCAACAAAAAATGAGATCGACTTCATCATGTCAACCAAGAAGCAAATGTTCAATGATGTCTCTGTGATCAATTCGGTAAAAACCGGGAGCGATCACCGCATGGTAAGAGGCACATTGAACATTAATATTAAGCTTGAAAGGTCTCAACTGATGAAGTCCACGCTCCGTCCAGCACAGGTCCAGGTCCAAAACCCCGAGAGCTTTCAGCTCGAACTCCAGAATCGTTTCGAGTGCCTGGGGAGCTCCGTGGACGAATACAGCGACGGGTTCGTGGAAGCTGTCCATACGGTCGGGTCTAAGTTTCTCAAGACCCGTCGTACAGATAGAAACAAAAAGCTCTCTGATCATACCCTCAAGCTTATGAAGGAGAGGCGTGAGATGATCCTGCAGTCTTCAGATGAGGCGTGCAAATACCGGCAGATCAATAGACAGATCTCTAAATCCTTGAAAAGAGACCTCCGCCGCTTTAATACCGAGCGTATTAAAGACGCGATTGAGCGAAATAAAGGCTCCAAGGTGTTTTCAAGGGATCTGTCTATTGGGCAGAGCCAGCTCACGAAACTGAAGACCGATGATGGCAGGATTGTATCCGCCAAACCGGAGCTTCTGAGGGAGATCGAGAGTTTCTATGGGCAGTTGTACACGTCAACCAGTAAACCCGTTGCGAATCTAGCAGACGACCCAAGAGCTAGATTGACCCGACACTATACCGAAGATATCCCGGACGTGTCAGCCTGTACGAGATTAGGATGGCTCTGAAACAGCTTAAAAACAACAAGGCGCCAGGTGATGACAGAATCACGGCTGAACTCCTGAAGGCGGGTGGAAAACCGGTCGTCAAGGCCCTTCAGAAGCTTTTTGATTCCGTCATACTCGAGGGCAAAACGCCACAGGCATAGTGCAGGGGTGTGGTGGTACTCTTCTTCAAGAAGGGCGACAATGCCCGGCTGAAGAACTATAGGCCCATCTCGCTTCTTAGCCATGTTTACAAGTTGTTTTCAAGAGTCATCACGAATCGTCTCGCGCGCAGGTTTGACGATTTCCAGCCTCCCGAACAAGCCGGATTCCGAAAAGGCTTTAGCACCGTAGACCACATACATACGCTGCGGCAGGTTATACAGAAGACCGAAGAGTATAACTTGCCTCTCTGTTTAGCGTTTGTGGACTACGAGAAAGCCTTCGATTCGATCGAGACTTGGGCTGTACTACAGTCTCTCCAACGGTGCCAGATCGACTACCGGTACATTGAGGTGTTGAAGTGTCTGTACAAAAACGCCACCATGTCAGTCCGTCTTCAGGATCAGACCTCGAAACCTATCCTTCTCCAGCGCGGCGTAAGACAGGGAGACGTAATTTCTCCGAAACTGTTCACTGCTGCGCTGGAGGACGTCTTCAAGGTTCTGGACTGGAAGGGGCTTGGCATCAACGTTAATGGCGAGTACATCACTCACCTTCGGTTTGCCGACGACATAGTGATCATGGCTGAGACCATGGAGAGCCTCAGTAAAATGCTCGATGACCTTAGTAGAGCTTCCGAAAGAGTGGGTCTTAAAATGAACATGGACAAAACCAAGGTCATGGTGAACGCCCATGTAACACCCACTCCTATCAAGATCGGAGACTCTACACTTGAAGTTGTAGACGATTATGTTTACCTGGGACAAACGGTCCAGTTGGGTAGGTCCAACTTCGAGAAAGAGGTCAACCGTCGAATCCGACTCGGCTGGGCGGCGTTCGGGAAGTTGCGTGGTATCTTCTCGTCCAATTTACCGCAGAGTCTCAAGACAAAAGTCTATGACCAGTGTGTGTTGCCAGTGATCACCTATGGGACCGAGACGTGGTCGCTCACAATGGGCCTTATCAGAAAGCTTAAAGTCACCCAAAGGGCAATGGAGAGGGCTATGCTCGGAATTTCCTTGCGTGATCACGTCAGAAATGATGATATCCGCAGGAGAACCAAAGTTACCGACATAGCCCGAAGAATTGCCAAACTTAAGTGGCAGTGGGCAGGGCACATTGCTCGCAGAACGGATGGCCGATGGGGCCGAAAAGTTCTGGAGTGGCGACCGCGAACTGGAAGACGATACGTTGGAAGGCCTCCCACTAGGTGGACCGATGACCTGGTTAAGGTTGCGGGAAGGCGCTGGATGCGAGACGCACGGGATCGGTCAATGTGGCGACGCCTGGGGGAGGCCTATGTCCAGCAGTGGACGTCTTTCGGCTGAAATGATGATGAATGATGATGATGACGATATTTAATATTTTTTTTGATTGGCATATCTCAAATTCTAATGTGTTGGATTATATTGTGTATTTTTTATTCGTGATTATGCAATTAATGATGTTAATTCTAGCCTAATAATCTATGTTCTATAATGTATGTACCTATATTTGCACGCCACACTTGGCAGAATGTGATGATACCATTTATTAATTTTTAAGACCATAATGTACCATATTCAGACAAATAAATGATTGATTTGATTTAAATAGTCGCTATTCTAAGCTGCCTTAAATAGTGAAACTTCAGCTTCAGTATTGGCTGCTAATTTTCAAGCGTCAATTACAAGAGTCGACTAATTTACAGACTCGGCTAAGTAATTAGCAGTAAGTGACTGCTAATCAGTAGAAAATTCCTTTCAAAACTCGTCGTCGACTTAGAGCATTTATTTATTTATCACAATTACTCTTTGCACTTACAGTTTGACCCCTGTATTTCAATGTAACTTACAACACCTGTGTTTTTACTTGTTGATAGAAAGAAAGAAATTATTTATTTGCTTCTTCTTCTTCTTCTTTTCGTATGAAGATGCGGCCAACTCTAGTGTCAGAGTTAATAAAGCCGCCTCTGGGAAACCCCAGGCCTTTGACTTGGCTATTTCAGAATCACATCTATGTATATAAAACAAAAAGTATGTATGTTTATATGTTCCTTATAGACTCCGAAACGGCTGGACCGATTTTAATGAAATTTTCAATCAATCTTTAGATTGACCCAGTGGATAATCCTGTAAAGTTTGCTGGCGATCGGAGCATTTTTTTTTAAGTTTTGAACTCGGGCGATGCGGCGGGCAGAAGCTAGTTAATTATATGAGTCCAGGTTTCCTCACGGTGTTTTCCTTTACCGTTGCTATATATGTTCAAGATAAACTTAGAAAGTAGTACATATGAATTTGAAAAAATCACATAGGTACTTTCTCCGGATTTGAACCCTACAAGCCCAAGCACGAGAGGCGAGGTTTTAGCCACTGGGTCACCACGACATATTAACTATTTATTTGCTAAAACTGTAGGTGAAATAGTTTTGTAAGGTGTTGAGTTTTTGCATGCTATTGATTTGAAAATTACTTGTTCTTTAACCGTCTCCTTTATATATTTTTTATGCTCGTAATTGGAACTGTCAGTATAGAGCAGTGGTGGCCCAATAGGTCGTGGGATCACCACTGCTCTAAAAACGGTGAAGGAAAACATCGTGAGGAAACCGGCATGTCTTAGAACCAAAGATTCTATGACATGTGACAGTTCATGGATAAATAATAACAGCCGCACGGGTCAATCTTCAAGGTTAATCAACGCTTGCCGAAGTCGTTTTGTGGATGGGTGACCATCTTTACATATCGAGTTTCTTCCGTGCCTCGGAAAGCACGTTAAGCCGTTGGTCCCGGCTGTCATTTGAAGATCTTTGACAGTCGTTACGGGTAGTCAGAATCTTTTGATCTGACACCAGTCTAGCCAGCAGCAGGTATCGTGTTACCCAGTTACAGGGTTGTAGAGGCCAGATAGGCAGTCGCTCCCTGTATAACACTGATACTCAGCTGAATCCGGTTAGACTGGAAGCTGACCCCTAAATAGTTGGGAATAAAGCTAGGCAGATGATGAATTGGGACTGTCAGAATTCATAGAACAATTCTCTACGTTTTGCATCTAGTATAGCTGCTTTTGGACTTCATTTGTGCACTCTTTTTGCTTCTGTAGTTCTAGTCCTCATCAACTCTTTATGAGGTGAAACAATATGTACTTACTATACATAATTATGTTTATTAAACTATACAATATTACTGAAGGCCAACCTTAAATCTGGGCGATAATGACTATGGCTACTTATTTTCCTTTTCATATTAAATGCGTAGTTGAACAAATCTTTGTCCTGACTGACCTTAAATTTATAAAGCACCATGGCTGTCTATTAATATGTACAGTGTGAAATAATTATACCGGTGTTGTCGTTTCCCTTTGAATCTTATACCTGCTTTATTTACCAAATACGTGGGACACTCAGAAAGTTTTGCGAAACTAAAAAAAATTGTTCTATACGTACATATATTTTTATTAAATCTTTTCAAAGTACTTTCCACCAGCCTCTATACAAAGATTCATGCGCCTAAACCAGTTTTCAAAACACTTTTTCCAGTCCGCCGCAGACACCTCGTTTACAGCCTGCTCGAACGCAGCCAGCGCATCTTCCGGCGACGAAAATTGTATCCCTTTGAGCTGATTTTTTATTTTTGGGAATAAAAAGAAGTCACACGGTGCTAGATCAGGGCTGTAAGGAGGGTGACCCAGGAGTTTGACTGGCGTGCTGTCCAGGAAGTCCCTCGTTTTGAGTGCGGTGTGCGCAGGTGCATTGTCGTGGTGGAGCAGTAGCCCGCGGAGCCCTGTGTTTGGTCGCTTGTTGCTTATAACAGAGAAAACTTCTGGCAAACATTTGGTAGTATACCATTCGGCATTAATGCTTCTTTGATCCCGTAAGGGAATTGATACCAAGTGGCCAGTCAAATTAAAAAAGCTAGCGATCAAAATCTTACCCCCGCTTCTAGATCGCTTCACTTTGGTAGGCGTTGGCTCATTTTGAAACACCCAAACAGTCGACTGGCGCTTGGTTTCTGGGTCGTATTGATAAATCCAGGACTCATCACCTGTAACGATGTCGTAAACACGCCGAGACGAGCCTGCTTCAAATTTGTTAAGCATATCACGGCACCATTCCACCCGGGCCTGCTTCTGAGCATCGGTGAGGTTGTGCGGCACCCAGCGTGATACTATCCTCCTCACGCGAAGATGGCTGTGTAGAATCTCGTGAACGCTTCCCGATCCAATCTTCAATATGTGTTGAATCTCCTGATATGTAATTCGCCTATTGTCTTGGATTAAATTTTTCACTGCTAGCACGTTTTCTTCGGTAACAGCCGTCAAAGGGCGACCGCTTCTTTCGTCATCCCCCAAAGTTGGTCGACCGCGCTTGAATTCGTTATACCAACGATACACGGTTGCCTTGGAAGGGCCTTCATCCATGAATGCCATTTGAAGTCTATCGTACGATTCATCCGGTTTCAGGCGACACTTGAAATCGTATAAAATCATAGCTCTAAAATGTTCCCGGCGCAGATCCATATTTCAGTGAGACACAATACTTTGAATTAACTCGCAAAAAATGTGGAGGGAAATTTTGAAATTGGAACTTACTTATTTTTACTTATAAATAATCATATTTTCGAAAAACATTATAACTGGCCAGTCTCCCATATATAAAAACTTTTTTTCGCAATACTTTCTGAGGGGCCTGGTATATTACTTGTCCAGAAGTTCCAGTACAAGAAACGCATAAAAGCGATAGTACCTACAAGTCGTATTAAATAGCGCCCAATGCAGCTAAATGCAAACGTTCAGCTATATTTTAGATCTAAGCTTTTTAACAAAATATAGATATTTTCAATGGAAGGCCTCCTAAATTCTCAACGCTATAAGTACTGGTACTTATATTTAATTATACTATATTTAATTTTTAAATACAGTAAAAATTTACATAGTATAAAATTCTACATCGCTGTCAACGTGACAAGTGCCCAGAACGCTGGCAGCATTATCACATTGGATGGCAATGCTGATTCTCAAGCCGAGGAAAAGCCCAGCAGGTTTCAACTCCAAACGGCTCAAATATATAACTTCCAATAAGGTTGTTGTATTTGCGCCGTTTGAGGTTTTCTGCACCAGCAGCAGCTGCCCCAGCACAGCTCGCCGTGCTAAGAAGATGGGATGGCGCAAGAGTGTCGACACATGTTGCATCCCACACCAAAGGCCTACCCACTGTCCAAGGCATTATGGGCACCCTGCAAGCAAGGTTATAAAGCTGGCGCCCCGGCGGTGACAAGAGCCCGAAGTATGATGTAATGGTGATTTGTACTGTATTAAAATTAAACCATATATTTTGAATTGTCGTTTATTAAGTAAATTGTTATTTTTAAATTAGGTTTCTATTGCCCCATCCGCGTTTGCAGAAAAGTCCTTGACTTCATTTGTTTTCAGTGGACCTTCTCCCATTACCTCCCCTATGCAAGGTACCACAACGTCTATAACCCTTCAAAGCAGCACGTGCTGTGACCTCGATCCATTGAGCTGATGAAAGCCCTTAATTACCTTTGTCTCCACACGTGTTTAGCAAAGGAAACATGAATAAAGATGGCCGTCGCGCAATTGTTGTGTCCTTTTTAAAGGCGGAATTATTTCACTAGTGCGTTACAATTTGTTTTGTGTTTGTGGATCCAAATGTTTAGTTTGGTTGGTCTTTGTTTTTTGAAGGTTAGGATGTTTTGTTCTTTTCTTTTTTGTTTTGATTGAAATCGAACCAAAATTGCATCGAAAATCTAGGATGTTTTGTTTTGGAAGGGCAGGTTTCCTTGAGCTTCAGACAAAATGATATTCCATTAGCAATAATGATTGTGAAAAGACCAAAATATATAGGATTCAAATCCAGATATTTCTATAGTGCAAATGAAGCTTTATAACAATAATTATTTAAACCTCTGTGAGGACCAGTCTGTGTTGCCAGTGATGACATATGGCTCTGAGACGTGGTCGCTCACAATGGGCCTCATCAGAAAGCTTACAGTCACTCAAAGGGCAATCGAGAGGACTATGCTCGGAGTTTCCTTGCGAATCAGAAATATAGAGATTGAATCAGAAATGTAGAAATCCGCAAGAGAACTAGGGTTACTGACATAGCCCGAAGAATTGCCAAACTTAAGTGGCAGTGGGTAGGGCACATTGCGCGCAGAACGGTACCAGCAAGCATTGCGTTGGAGGCCTCCCACCAGGTGGTCCGATGACCTGGTGAAGGCACGGGACCGATCAATGTGGTGACGCTTGGGGTAGGCCTATGTCCAGCTTTGGACGTCTTTCGGCTGATATAATGAGGAACTAATTGCGCGTCAGTGAATGGTGTTACCGTAGCTACTGTTGCCATTAACACGGTAAGAAGAAGATTAAGTTTATTACCTTTTCCATCATTTCACTCACATTTTTTTACATACTGCAGAGAGTTCGTACCTGCAAAATAAAAACCACTCAATTTAATGCACTTCTACAAAGTCATAAAAGTAGAAATCAAGAAATTAAAGACCACAAATGAAAACATTAAACTACTAACAGACCTTAAGTCATTATAATTGTACAATAATGACTACTAACACACAATTAATGTCCATACATGTGTATAAAAACTTTATCTTTGTATGAAAGTAACAATTAACTTAAACCGACAATCTCAAGGGACTCTTCGAGTAATTGTAGATACTTCGTGCGATGACATATGTACTATTGTATCACAATATGTGCTAATTGCATATTACAAGAAAAACATTGTATGGATACTATCTACTTATGTTTCATTATAATTTAACAGACACTTAACGCCAATTATATCTGACAACCTTACGTATACTGCTCATGGCATCAACACATTTGAATTTCAACCTTATTACTTATGACTAAGGTTTTTGATTGTGGGTTGTTGGTTGTTTGTATAGTTTAAGTAAGTTTTGAAGACGCTAGAGAAAGGGGAAGGCGTGTTTCTTGATGAATTACAATAGAATTTTAATGTATCCTTCTATGAGTGGGTAATGCTTTTATAATTTGTTTGTTTTATTGTCTACTTTGCATTTTATTGGATTTAATTGGCGCCATTTGTATTCTTAGATTGGTTTAGGGTTCTGTGTAAGCGAAAGTGAATTTTAAATCACTCGTTCTCTTACGATGTTTTTTTTTGGGCTACATATTTCATAAATTTTCATTGGCTTGTGAGTCACTACAAAAATAAAGAGGTCAAAAGGTGTTTGTTTGTCTGTACAAGTTTATCCGTTTAAGAATATTATTTCACTGACAAAAGGCCAAATTAGGCATTAGTGCAATAGGTTACTATCTAGGCCAAAAAATATATTGTATATTCCACGGGAATAAGGAAATAAAGAAAAATATTTATTTGTGACCCACACAGAAGACAGGAGAAATAAGCAAAAAATTAAACAATAATAAAATAAAACCCCGTGTGAAACCAAAAATGCTCCTATCTCAGCAATTGCACTGATATCCAAAAAGGAAATAACGCACCCTAGCTGGTTTTATCATAATAAGATAAGAAAATCATATAGATATTTGTGCAGAACCTTTTCAGAATGATATTTATTTCTTACTTGACAGCCACTTTCTATGGCACAAGCTGTTTCAATGGTGTATTGAATTAAAAAGCTATTGTTATTCTGAAGTGATTAAGTGTAATAAACTAAACGATTTTGTTTATTGATATAATATGTAAACAATTAAATTTAGATTAGATTTACGTTTTGATAAGGAAATTATTTAAGTTAAGGTCGAAATAAATTATTGAATCGTCACAAATTACGGTCAAGACTTATCTGTTGGCAATTCTTTCAATGATTTTGTGGATGATTGAATGAATTGTCAACAGAAAATCGCATTTCTTGGTTACCGCGCTTTTGACAATTTGTCTGATTAATTTTACGATTATTTTCGTTTCTGAAACTGTGCGTAAATTTTAGTTTATTTTGGACAAGACTTCATTTGTGAGCTACTTTTTTTTTTTTTTTTTTAAAACGTTGCCCCACACTAGGAATTTCTTCCTGTATCGTGGGTGCGTTTACAAACATATAAACTCACATACACAAACACCCAGAGCCGGAACAACTTATCTGTAGGTCATACAAATATTTGTTCCGTGCGGGAATCGAACCCGCGACACGCAGCGCAGCAGTCAATCGCTCAACCACTGCGCCAACCGTGCGCCCATATTGCATCTTAGGCAACTATTATGAAGTTTAAATGGACTGTAATGGACATTGTATTCCATACCTACATGTACGTGTATGGAAATCGCCAGTAGTGTCCGACCAAAACTGGTTTTTACCGAGACCAAAACCGAATTTCAGCAACACTCGGTTTCAGCCGAAACCGAAAACGAAACATCCTTACAAGGATTATGTTTTGAGGGAAAAATAAAGAAAACTTTATTATAATCATATACTTGCCACTTGAATACCTTGGTAATAAGTATTAAAATGAATTTCGAAACTCTGTATCCATAACATTATTACCACTAATTAACTATAGTAAGTACCAAGTACCTAACTAATGTTTGTTAAGGTATAGCATTAGCGAGAGAGTTAAATCAGGCAAACAATATTTAGATAGTTAAGTTAAACTTGATTCTACTACAATCTATGTATTAGTTTGTTATAATGAATTAATTTTTGATATTTACTACCTACTCCTAAGCTCTACTTACTACTGACGTAATAAAATTTACCAAAACCGAAACTAAACCGAAATTCGTTTTTTGCCGAAACTCGACCAAATCCGAAACCGCTTTCGGTCGGACACTAATCGCCAGTACAATAGTAAAGAGATACTGATTATAATCATTGCATAAACTCATCCACCAATGAATCACGCTCCACACTGTAAATTAACGACACACAACGACAAAGAGCAAGGAAATGAGCAGTTTATTAAAACTCACCTTGTTGAAGACTTGTCGGAGCCTTCAGAAGGCTTAATTGTGGCTTTACATCGACTACAAAACGGCTAATTGTAGCTTCAAGTGCTTATTGTGAGAGTTGCGGTGAAGATAGAGGTAAACTGGATGTGGCAACGGTTTGCTATTTTGACGGCAGAACACAGAAAAATATTAGATCGTTTTGGCACGGTACAGAAGAACTTGGGATTCGGCGAAATAGACTTGTCTATACCAATATTATAAAGAGGAAAGATATTTTTGTTTGTTTGTACCGAATAGGCTCCGAAACTACTGGACCAATTTAAAAAATTCTTTCGCCTATGGCAAGCTGCATTATTCTCGAGTAACATAGGCTTTAATTTTGACGGTAGCAAAGCCACGGGGGACAGCTAGTAAGGTATAAAAGCGTTACATACACACTAAACGTTTTGGAAATACTTTCATTATGCGTACAGCTAAGGAGTGGAATTCCCTGCCGGAGTCTGTGTTTCCCGATAGCTACAATCTAGGAGTCTTTAAGTCAAGAGTGAATAGGTTACTTCTAGGCAAGCGTGCTTCACCGTCGACCACATCATCGCTTACCATCAGGTGAGATAGTGGTCAAGCGCGAGCCTATAATATATATATAAAAAAAAAAAAAAAAAAAAAAAAAAAAAAATTGCGCCACAATGTTAATTGCGTCTTTTCTTAAATGTACATAGCATTGCCACAAAAGGGAAAACATTCAGAGCTGTACTAATCCAGATACTATTTGCGTAGCAAACTTTTCTATCATCATCCGAAAGATTTTGAAGGAAATGGCTAATCTATAGCTTCATATTTTCTTCATATTATGTGTGAAAAATTTATTTATTATTTATTTATTTAATACTTCATGCACACAAACGTACAGAGGCGGACTTAATGCCTTAGGCATTTTCTACCAGAAAAAAAAAAGAAAGAAATTCGTCTGCTAATAGACGTTAGTAACGCAACAAACATCATTGAATTGTCAAAATTGTTCCCTAAAGTGAAAAAAGTGTTCCCTCCTTAGTGGAATTCCCTGCCGGAGTCCGTGTTTCCCGACAGCTACAATCTGGGGTTCTTCAAGTTAAGAGTGAATAGGTTATATCTAGGCAAGTGTGTTTCACCGTCGACATCATTACTTACCATCAGGTGAGATAGTAGTCAAGCGCGAGCCTACAGAATATATATTAAAAAAGTTACAGGTCGCTTCTAGTCCACTGTATCCATGTTCCCCGTTGTGCTGGGTACCTGTGAATTCGTACCTTCCGGCGAAATGTGTGTGAGACCGCAACGAGGTATGATTGCAGCGAAAATTAACAATTTGCATTGACTCTAGTAATTAAATGGGCTTTTTTGGCCTCGGGCTTGATTTCGTAATGGTTAATAACGAATGTATGTAATGTGTTTATGAATGTACAATGTTTTTGTGAATGGAATAAACGTTTTGACGAGACTGTAAAATGATAAGTTTTTTTGACATGAAATTGACCAGAACTTGCTGCAATGACCCCAAACAAGTGATAGGGCCGAAAAGAGTCCGAGATCCGTGCATTTTGCCGGGATAAAAACTTGCCTTTTGCACACAGAGAATCAGAAAAAAAGAGGAAATTTTCCCTTAAATAAACAATCAAATAATTTTACCTCTTTATTATATTACTTTACATTTCTGATCGTAAAATAGCTAGATAACGTTTTCTGAAATAAACAAACGCTGATTTTAAAAACACATAAAGACACCTAGGTCTTAGTCCAGATTTATAAGACGCTAAACTTTTTCCGATGACTTCATTCAAGATTTACATTTGGCTACTGACAAAACAAATATACACGCAAAAGATTATTTTATTATGCATAGTTTATTAGGTTAACTTGTCGAAACTACAAATATTTTTACTGAATGCATTATACAACCTTGTTAATAATGTACTAAGCTAAATGTCGAAATAAATTCCCTCCGTATTTCACATCTATGAATAAAATTAAATGGTTTTTCGTAAACAATAGAGGATTCGTACGTCAGTGTGATGACTTCTTCAGTCAAACGCCGACATTTCTTAGAACTTGGGGGAAATCACTAATAAATCTCGATTTGATTTACGTACCTACTTCTATTTAGTGTTTTTAGGGGTATGACGTAATGTGAACTCTTTAATGAAGACTGCTGGCTGGAAACACACTTCGCCTTTGGAGTTGACGTGGATACTTACGAGTGGTTTCGAAAATAGAACACTAATCAGGTTGCTTCTGTAATCTGAAATGGGATGTTGGTTTATTGGTTCATCTCTAATGGTTAAGCTTTAGGATTTGGCTGTAATTTCACGATGAACTTTGCCTAACATCAAAAATGTACCCAATAGCGAACATATCACATATATATTGATCAACACCATATCACTAGGATGTAGGTTGGCTACACGAATTAATAGTTTTTACCCGGCTGCAAGGAAAGGGTTATGTTTTGCGCGTGTATTTTGTATGTATGTATGTAATATTCTTTATTACCTCGTATCTCTCAAACCACTGGAGGGATTTTTATAATTAAGAGATCGTTAGATAGGTCTTGGCCGTCCAAGTGTTCATAGATAAGTGCCGTTAAAAAAAGAAAAATGGCAGATTTTGGGCTACATATTGTAGAGGTTGCAATTTAGCTTTTTCTTCACAACCCGTCGAGTGGGGTATCAAAATGACCACCACTTATATGTTTAAAAGACATTCGAAAAAAAAAAGTATACCTAAAAAGTTCTAAATAAAAAAAAAAAATATAATCAAAAAACCCGACTGCAAAGATGTAAACAAGAAGAAAATCATGCTGTGCATGTGTCGGAGGATATTTATAGTTTTGGTCAGTATCCTCCAACTGCACAGCATGCTTTTCTTCTTGTTTACATCTTTGCATTCGCGTTTTTCGATTGTATTAACTTTTTTTCGAATAATAATAATACCTAAGTCAACACTTGAAACACTTGAACTGGCGTTTCATAACATCTCTGTGATTTGTTACACGCTACCTTATAGTTAAAAGTCTTTGGAATTATCATAGATTTAAGTGTAAACATTGAAAAAGTCATTAAATCACCAAGTTTTCACAAAAGTAAGGCTAAAACTTTTGCTCTTCTGTGGTATATTGGATATTATTGTTGGTAATGTTTCAAAATATGCTTCATCTAAATCATCAAAGTTCATCGAAGATCATCAATTCTAGATCATCACCCACTTAGAGTAGGCTTCCACCTAGCAAGCCTGCGCAGCCAGCAATAAAATAGCAATATTACTGCAATTCGTTCCCCAATTAGATACTTCAGAGACTAGATTCTAATTAAAACTTAACGTATTGCAAGCTATACATATTCTTGATAGTTGCAAATTGATTTGGATTCAGCGAATAGCGCATGTGGTCCTGATGAATCAAGGATCTCCTAGTGTAGTGTTTTACAGGCAATTAAATTATACTGATTGATACTAGCATTTGCCTATATTGCTTACGTGTAAGTAGAATTTTTTTTTTTTTTATAAAACGTTGCTCCACACTAGGAATTTCTTCCTGTATCGATGGTGCGTTTACAAACATATAAACTCACATACACAACACCCAGAGCCGGAACAACTATCTGTAGGTCATACAATTATATGTTCCGTGCGGGAATCGAACCCGCGACACGCAGCGCAGCAGTCAATCGCTCAACCACTGCCCCATATTATCCCAGAAGAGTTATAAAGTATTTTCACACTAACCTACTAATATTATAAAGGTGAATGTTTGTGAGTGTGTGTGTTTGTTTGTTACACTTTCACGGAAAAACTGCTGAATGGATATGGATGAAATTTTGCACAGAGATAGATTATAGTCAGGAGTAGCACATAGGATAATTTTTATGCCGGGAATATGTTCCCTCGGGATAATTTATGACATTCACGCTGGCGAAGCCACTGGCAGAAGCTATAAAGAATATAAGATTTATAGTATTTTAATAAATAATGTCCTAATCCAGGCTTTGTTTTAATAGTCATCCAAAAAAAGTATAGGAAAGATATATCCAGAAATGACACGAAAAGAAAATCGTTAACAAGATTGTTAGGATAAAAAAAAACCGAAAAAGTGCGAGTCGGACTCGCGCACGAATGGTTCCGTACCATAATCGCAAAAAACTTCAAAAAAAAACCACGTTTGTTGTATGGGAGCCCCACTTAAATATTTATTTTATTCTGTTTTTAGTATTTGTTGTTATAGCGGCAACAGAAATACATCATCTGTGAAATCATCATTTCAACTGTCTAGCTATCTCGGTTCATGAGTTACAGCCTAGTGACTGACAAACAGACAGACGGAATCTCAGTAATAGGGTCCCGGTTGCACCCTTTGGGTACGGAACCCTAAAAAACTATAATCCTCTCTAAGACTGAAGAATTAATCGTAGAAATTAAAATTGAATATGTGAAAGACATTAGCAGTATTCGCTCTTGGTACTAACTATAAATTTTGCTTCTCCAAAGTCTGCCGTGATTGATCAAAAGAAACCATTACCGGTTCTCTGATTTAATGAGCCAATTGATGTTTCTTTTTAACCACAAGACGTTGAAGATCTGTTTTTTCGCTTAACAATAATGATAGACCTACCCGAAAAATAACAATACGTTCGGTAATAATTTCATCTGTTCCGACACAAAACCAAAATAAATGTAATTAACAAACAAGATATCATTTGAGTTTCTATAATAAGTTTCAATTAACCCTTACAATGCGGCGTCGGGAGAAAATAAGACTTTTTTGTTGCGGTTTTAATTGTATTATTATTCTTTTATCTTTTTTAATAATTAGCTTTGCGGTTTGGGATCCGGCGTGAGTGCTGCCCTCTTTGTGAGGTTAATGGTAACATGATTTTTGTTATAAAATACCATTTGGCGGGTATAATGTAAATTGCATAAGTATGTCGAAAGGTATACATTTTGCTTGAGGTTACAATAACCCGAGATCCTACTGCAAAAATCTGCACATATTATGTTTTTGATATAATTTGATTTTTAACCGACTTAGCAAAAAGGAGGAATTTCTATGTTCGACATTATGTACTTTTTTTTTTAAATTTATATTCACAGATATCTCCGTCAATTTCCAAAGCTTGCTACAGTAGTTACCTTACTAAAACCTTGCCTATTAGATAGGTACAACTAAAAAGTGAAAATAAAGAAACTTTTTTGCAAAAAAAATACTACCGACTTCCAAATAAAATAATACAAAGTGAAAAATTACTTTATTTTTGGAAGTCGGTGTCTTTCGCAGGTACATTTTTTTTGCGTTAGTGACACCCACTTCCAAAAATAAAGTTATTTTCACTTTGCATTTTTATTTAGAAGTCGGTAGTATTTTTTTGCAATTTTTTATTTTATTTTGAATGATACTTAATCGTAAAATAGATGAATAGATTAGGTAGCAGGGTTAACTTGCCGCATCTAGTCGCAACTAGCTTTTATAAGTTTGTCACATACTAGGCATTTCTCTAATCAACCAGTATATCCAGGCAACCATGCATAAATCTATCCTACTATCAAGCTCATTCATGAAAATTAAGTTATCTCAAAACAAATTCACATGCAGATTTTCGTAGTGGGCTCCTAGACTATAATTATTTACAAGAGATTGACAGTGACAGCTGGTTAAGTACATCGCAATGGAAAGTGTAAATGAATTATAGTTCCCACCTTATAATTTGCAAAACAAATAATACATCTTGAATATTATTAAGTAAATGATGAGGAAAGGAATGAAAAGAAACTTTGGTTGATTAAATACATTTACCTGTTTCAGATGTCCCTTAACTAGCTTCTGTTAGCAGCTTCGCCCGCGTATGTTTCGTAAATAGGGTAGTTTACTGAAAATTAGTTTTTTGTCCGTCACGTAGATTAATAAAAAATATTGATAAACTTAAAGTGACGTCGATATAATGCATAGAAATATCGTGTGACGTCACGCCGTTAGTACACTTTACACTGCCTTAGTGACGTCACAATGCCCCACTCCTGAACTTTGATGCGCTTTAACTTTGTAATTTTTTATTGATTTGGTAAAGCAAAAAATCATCATCATCATCATCAGCCTATTAATGTTCCCACTGCTGGGACACAGGCCTCCTCTCCGTGAGAGGGAATGGGCCGTAATCCACCACGCGGGCCAAGTGCGGGTTGGTGGATGTCACATATCTTCGAATTTTTGGTTCTAGGACATGCCGGTTTCCTCACGATGTTTTCCTTCACCGTTTTTGAGAGCAGTGATGAAGAAATAATTTACACAAAGTAAAGCGCCTGCTTGGGCTCGAACCCACGACCTACAACTTGTAAGTCGCGGCCGATACCACTGGGCCACCACTGCTCTCCCGTGCAAAAAATACGTGTCCAATATTATTTAATAAACTCACTGACGGACTAAATATAATTATCATTTTTCTACCCAGAAAATATCCCTATTTATTTACTCAAGGGTACATGTACTCCCGTGATAAAAATATCCTATGTCCTTCTTCGAAATCCAGCCTAGCGTCCGTCAGTGAGATTATCAAATACGGACACGTATTTTTTGCTTTATCAAATAAATATCATTGACAAAGATAAAGCGCATCAAAGTTCAGGAGTGGGGGCTTGTGACGTCACTTTGTAAGTATAAAGAGTAGCACACCGTGACGTCACACGATATTTCAACGCACTGTTTTGTTGTAATTTTTTGGTTTACGTGGCAAAAGAAAAATACATGTCCAATATTTTAACGTAATCTAACTGACGGACTAAATAGATTTTTTTAGTCATCTATCCTATCCATCAACATTGGTTCAGCGGTTTAAATGTGAAAAAGTTTTTCATTTTTTTTTATAAATTATAGGTCGACGGTGAAGCACGCTTGCCTAGAAGTAACCTATTCACTCTTGACTTAAAGACCCCTAGATTGTAGCTATCGGGAAACACCGACTCCGGCAGGGAATTCCACTCCTTAGCTGTACGTATAATGAAAGTATTTCCAAAACGTTTAGTGCATATGGGTGGGAAGTCTACCATGTACCGATGGCGCATCACCGTACGTCTTGTAGTCCGATTATGAAACGGGCTTGGTGGAATTAGATCATGCAATTCCATCGCACACTCCCCGAAATGCAACCGATAAAAAACCGACAAGTTACAAACAGACAGAGTAACTTTCACGTCTATAATAATAGTTTGGACGTTAACAAAAAACAAACGTCATTATTTCTGAAAACAAAGTGTTAATTCGAAAGGTTTCTTCTACCCTACGCTTATCGAAAACTTTATCTTTTAGCACGATAACCAGCATCGTAATTCTACAGCTAGATAGACAACAAACACCTTCGTCTGTTATTATACAAAATAAACTTCGCACCTCCCTATCTAACCCTTAATCGCGGAGGCGGGTGCTTAATGACCGCTAATGAGTGTTTTTATTATTTCACTGCTGTGAAATAATTTCTTATACGGCGCCTCTTTATACCTAGATAAACATCGAAACTCGCTTCACACTTCAATCTGATAATCGAATTAATGCTCTCATACCATTTTACGCTGTTTTATTGCTTCTTATGTTGTTAATACCACCTTTGAATCGTAATTTCGGGTTATCAGTGCATTTCGATTGAATTGATCTCGATTTTTTGGGCAGTTTGTTTCGAGTGATACGAAAGTTTGCTGTTATTTATTAGACTTTGTTTAGTTTCTAGAGAATTTGATGGAGTGGAAAATATAGATGGTCTCTTTTAATAGATAGTGGTGGTAAATGTATTTGAGTTGCATTTTAGGGTTAGATTTCTTGTGATGAATTGGTCGAACATTACAGTCTATAAAAACACAATCTTTACCTACTTTACGTTGATGCAATATATATACTGTTAGTATAGTAAAGAGTGTAGTACACTACAGTAGAGTGTAGGCATTTAGATATATTAATATTTGGAAAAAAAAAACTTCAACATAAACAACTAATAAAAAAATATTTAAAAATAACAAAAAACCCGACTGCTTAAAAAGCCAACTACAAAGACATAAACAAGAAGAAAATCATGCTGTGCAGTCGGAGGTTACATCTGGTTTTGGTCAGCCAGCTCGCGCATATGTATCCTCCGTCTGCACAGCATGATTTTCTTCTTGTTTACGTCTTTTTAGTTGGCTGTTTTGTTATTTTTACATGTTTTTTTTATTTACAACATTATTGTTATTTTTTTTTGGCATTAGGTACATTTAAACATATAAGTTTAATATATTTTTGTAATCACCTCTTAAAACCCTTCATTTTGATACCCCACACGATGAGTTTGGAAGAAAAAAAAAATTGGGTACCCACAATATGTCACCCAAAATCCGCCATTTTTCTATTTTGCAATTTGAATGTAGCCATTGACACTTCCAGGTTTAAGACGAATCGATTGACGTAAGAATCATCAAAATCGGCCAACGTGTTTGGTCTCTAGAACCCCATATAGGAACAAACATACATACATACAAACATACATACATAGACTGATAAACATATTACCCTCCTTCGGCAGTCGGGAATTTTTTTTGCCTCATTTACATTCAAAGAAAAAACTGACCACCAAAAAAAAAACAAAAGAATAAATCTGAAATTATTAAATGACCACCACCAAACACCTTGCAATGCTTATTAAACATCATCAATAACGTCCTATACTTAAGAATTCGTACGCACCAGAACCAAATAATCTCGAGTGGCGATCGTCGAGATCCCCGCACGAGATAACCCTACCGCGCCCAAATAACCTAACTTTTAACCAAAATATGCGTATAATGAGGGACTATTTAATTCGGTCTGTTTATCTTTTGTGTTATAACAACCGTACAGTGTTGATGTACGTTAATAACATGTAATTTTCATTTCTCGATTTCCGAAACCTGTTCGACATCGTCTAATAAGTCAGAAAATTTTCTGCTCCCCTGAATTTTTATGAGTATATTATGTGCGATAATAAATACTTACGGTTCCTTTGTTTTTGGTGGAGGCTTAAAATTATTTTGGCACTTGACCGCACATTAAAAGAAGACCGAGTGATTTTACGACCTCGTATATACTTACAATGTTAGTTCTTAGTACAATGTTGTATCTTTAAACTGAAGATACAGATTCGACATTTATAGTTTGTTCTACATAAACAGGGGAATTAACTAGCAGTTCTATGGCTACTGTTCAGTTATATTGTAAAGATTAAGGCATTATGAGACTGAAGCTTTCCACTGAAGATATCATTGAATTTTTATCTTGTTAAATAATCTTTCATCATCATCATCATATCAGCCGAAAGACGTCCACTGCTGGACATAGGCCCCCCCAAGCGTCGCCAAATTGACCGGTCCCGTGCATCTCGTAACCAGCGGATCTCCGCAACCAACACCAGGTCATCGGTCCACCTGGTGAGAGGCCTTCCAACGCGACGTCTTCCGGTTCGCGGTCACCGTTCCTGAACCTTTCTGCCCCATCGGCCGTCCGTTCTGCGAGCAATGTGCCCTACCTACTGCCACTTAATTTTGGAAATTCTTCGGTCTATGTCGGTAACCCTGGTTCCCTTGGGTAAGTGAGAAGATACCGCGCAACTTCCCGAACGCTGCCCAGCCAAGTCGGATTAGACGGTTGACCTCTTTCTCGAAGTTGACCCTACCCAATTGGATCGTTTGTCCCAGGTAGACATAGTCGCCCACAACTTCGAGTGTAGAGTCTCTAACAAATAACCTTTAAGACAAAACTATTCTGTAGAACTGAAGCTAAATATTTGCCTTCACACACGCTACTATAGATATTTCGTAAACAAAAATATACAACTAATTTCCTTTTCCCGCTTCAAATGGCATAAAAAATGGCTATCGATTAAGAGTACGTCTGAAACTGGACCAACATTACATAATTAGCCCTCGATCCCATTTGTATCTGCTACACGAGAAAACATTTGCTCGATGTCTGTATCGATTAATAAAACAAATAACAGACAAAACTACACTTACGCAGTTAGGGATCTCTAAATAGATATCGATTCCGGAAAAAATCTCGAACATCAAGTCGGTAATATAGTTTTAAAATTAATCAAAGCTTGTCACACAAACAATAACTAATGTGCGTTAGAAATAAGAATCTAATTTTTAGATCCGATTTTCAGTATTTTTTTTACAGTTGCCAGTATTAGCACAGATATTATTTTCATTACAAACTGACTAATGTAAAAACAAGAACTAATTACCGTGTTCAACCAAACCCTACTAACTCAAAGTATCTGAGGAAAATGACAGATATATAAGGCGCCGAAAAGCTGCGCGCACGCAACTCGCTGATCTAATTTTAAATAGTATTTACATCGAGCTATCGGGAGCAGGTAATTAATACAATCTTTGTTAGAGGGTAATTTGCCAGATCTAATGCCGGCGTGTGTAATCTTCAAAGGGGATTTAGAAACACGCGTTCTAATCTATTTTAGTCGTGTTCTGAAACAGAGAAATATTTACAATCTCTCTGGAACACTTCGGCGCATCCGACGGTCGTTATGCGCGAACGCATCGATACTGACTCAGTCGCGGGATTTGATTGAGATGAGTCGTGATGGAGATGCCTCATTAATGTCGGTCTGTACATTCCCCAACACAACTATCTTCTGTATAATCGAGCATACTTTTCTGATGCCACTACAAAATGCATCAAATTCCGAATTAAAAATATTCACGACAACATTCTTATTTCTACCGTGATTGACGGGATTATAGTTCTAACACCCATTACGTTTGTTATTAAAAATTTCAAATTAGTAGCTGTCATTAATTCTGTTCTCATTTTATTAGCATCATCAAAATTACGACCACTTCTTACGCCTTCTGCAGAGTGTGTTTTTTTTATTGTGTCTAGAATTTAGCTTGCAGTGTTGGACTGGCGGAATCTTTTCATTAATCTCCTTGGCGGTTGAACATATTTTTAAATCTATTCCTGACACTTAATTTGTCATGGACTTACTTCTGTTGCGTTTGATTATTTTAATTATTCTAGGTAGAGATTTTGCGTGTGTTTAATCGTTTCCGTCATCGCTATTTATTTTACTTCGTGTATCGTTTTGAAGTTTAGTTACATGAAAATTAGCATGGAACCGCGATAAATTTGGTATAAATACTGTATTACTCAGCCGGGACTGGTCCGACTCCACAATTTGTCAATTTTACTACCGTGCCGTGGGCAGACAGGGCCGGTAAATCATAATCACACAATCGCAGTAGTATTAAGAATCCTCCTAACAATATTATGTTCCCGAATATATTTTGTCACTTTGCTCTTCTGCCCACGCTAGAGGTAATTAAAAACGAAAATAAACAGAGCGCCTCGAATCGTAAAAAGAGTATCTATGTCGGTTATAAATGAGTACAGATGAACGTAGAAGCAATAAAACTGATTCAAGTCACAGAAATAAATCTTACGAGTGTTCGAAAGTATAGGTGAGAATATTCGGGCGTTTATTGTAATGTTCCCGTTGATATCCGTGCCAAAGTGAACGTCCACCAGGAATGCCGTTAAAAAGATTCCGATCTAAACGCCACGTGTTATCGTATCTGGGACTTTGGGTAGGCAAGTGAAATGTTCCGTTTATGATGGAACAATAAAAAAATTGGAATTTGCAATAAATAAGGCTGAGAATGATGAAGAAATAAACAACGTAGTCTGGTGCGTTAGTGCGCAGATTGGAGAGCATGATTTACAGCCGTATAATGCTTCGGCCGCATTAAACCGTGCAATATCTAAATGGGAGTGTAACCGCTCTATTCATTTGTTTGTATCTCCGCCACCGCCCGCGCCACTGCTGCCACACTCATTATAATTGGTAAGTCATTGTAGGGGTCGTTTGTATCACTATTTCCAAAGCGTTGCAATAAAAATTGGTCCAGATTCCACATCGAAAATAAGACGTTTTTTGGTCGTCTGCCAAGTTCATTATGAGCGTTCATGAAATTTCACATTTGAATTATTTTACTGTCTGACTTATGGCCGTTACTTAAATATTTGGTAAACAGTAAAAATATAGCTCTGATCGATCAAATTTAATGTGCTGAGCTAAAATAGCATGTTTAAGTGGATCACGGCATTATATCATGAGATCGGCGAACCAATTTAATACTTTAACACAATGTTTGACATAAACACATTATTTCTAAAAAATAACAATTTACTCAAATGCATTAGATAGAAAATTCCTGGAATCATCCAAAGTTTATAATATAGTTGTAAATTATGAGTTCAACGACGTCATAGGAGGAACTTAAAGCTAAATATTTAGAACCAATTAAAATGATGATCTAAGAACAATAACAGTAATAAGGGCAGAATTAATGTGGGGTACCAAATGTTATACAAAGCGATAGACATTGCATAATTCCAGTTTGCAATATGCAAGCCAACAATAGAACAGAACATTATGAATCATCCTCGCCTGATCCATTCGCCAGTCGAAGATTATCGAACTGGAACACTAACACTTGCGGGATGCATTAAAACGCACGTGAACCTAATTTACGCTTGCAAATAATCCCCTGGACGCAGCCAACTTTAACAAAGTAGTAGTTGATGCATCAAACGATATGACATTTGTGGCTAATAAGTTGTAGACATTAAAATATCAGCTCTCGCATCCGCGTGAACAAAACGCAAGCCAGAAACCGATGCGCGGTGCTAACTACCCTCCCTTATTTATAGTGTGCCATCTGTCAGATCGTAACCGTTCCAATTTCAAATTCAAACAGTGTTCTAATTGGATTATATTTTTGTTTAAAGTGCTTCTAATAAGGTGGCTGGAATCACGCACATTGTTACAATGATCACGAACACATGGAAGTGTGTTTACGCGTTCGCAATTAGATCGGCCATTGATGTATAGGTGCGCTGCTGGAGTGTGCGCGTCCGATTGAGAAGTAACACGAGGAATGGATCTGGAACTGATTAGCGCGCGCCTGTGTTAGTTAATACGCGCTCGTGAATAGATTTCTATGTGTTGTTGAGCATTAAGTATGCTTTGAATTTTATTATTTAATGATTCATCTTAGGGTTATAGAAATAGTCAGGAATGCTCGCGCCGTTCGCGTTGAAAAGCCAGTAATAATAGAATATTGGCGCATCTGCCCCACTGTATATGTTTTAATGTTATTACTCTTCTGCTATATGATATTTCGTTCCAGGTTTATTTTAAGAGTGTTTTATGTTTTTAATTGCGATACGCGGATTATTTTTCCGCTGTCAACTAAAATTTTTACAGCTGTTTTTATTTCACCAATGTGACCGATGACAGAAATAAGGTTGTTTATGAATATACCGGGATTGAATTAAAATTATGTGTTATAAATTAGGTCATAAGACATGATACTATCTTCATAATTTTGTAACGTGGGTGTGTGAATATTTGTATGTCTGTATTTTATGCCCTCTAAAAGTGTCTCGCGATGTATTAAAAAAAATCATACATGTAAAATGAGTTACAGTTAGATACAGTTAATTTTTTTGTCAACTCGGTAAATTAATAAATCTATTATTTTATGTCATTTAGGACTCATCAAATTATATTAGTACGATAACGGTGCTTTTTATTAAGGGAAGTATCTTTTTTTTTTTTTGTCTGTCTGAGAATTTGTGAAAAAACATACTACTTGTAAAAGCCAGATTACCGCATGAAACTTACTAGAAGTGTAGGCACTAGTAGACTTTCTACGTATGGATTTTATTCCTCTTATTATAGAACAAAAGAACAGGAAAAATTCAAACGTGATTAATAGGCACACATCTTTGTAGAATCTAGGTCTTTCCCGCTAATGTTCTTTTGTTTCCCATCGCTTGTTGGTTTATCCGCAAACTAACAAGTCATCAAAGTATAAGTATCGAAGACAATTCGTTCTTCTTGCTTATTATCCTATTGCATATCCATACTATAATATTATAATTTCGAAAGTAACTCTTGTCTGTCTGTCTGTGCATTACCATTTCACGTCTAAACCACTAAATGGAATTCAATGAAATTTGGCAAGGGGAAAGATGACCATCCTGAGGAAGAACATAGGACAAATTTTGTAAAAAAAGATATACTAGGGTAGGTAGGTAAGGTAGGGTAGGGTAGGGTAGGTAGGTAGGTAGGTAGTTGACGGGAGAGAAGCCGTGGGTGACAGCTAGTTTATTATATTCCTAAAAAGCGGGTAGTGCTGCCACGATCACTTCGAGTCCGTGTTTAAAAATACTCTAAAATAGTAAATCGTGTTCTGTTTACAACCGATGTTATCTAAAAATGTGCTTAAACATCTAAAGCTCTAGTGACATTATTGGTGAAATAACTGTGACGCGTTAAATCTTAAAAAAAAAAAAAACGCCTCAAAAACTATCATCGTCAACCTTCATAAACGGTTGCCCAAAACTTAAAATTGTGACTAAAAAGACCAAATAAAAACAAGCAACGAACATAAAAGTGGCCAGTGACAGTGATAAAACAACCTTAGTTAAATAAAACAATCAATACAAAAACAAAAGTGAAGTGTCATAGTGTGGCAAAAATTTTTTTCTTAATTTGTCACAGTAACGCACTTCAAATTCAAATCTTGTACGAAGAAGTAAGCAGTAGACAATTTCAATCCTGGTGTGCAACAACCAAGTGGCTAAATAGTTACAGTTAGGATACAATTTCTGACATCGCCGTGCGACTCCGGGTTCAAACCCAAGCAAGTGCAAATACTTTTGGAAACTTTAAAAATTTCCAATATGAATTTCTTAGATAACATCACCTTTCGTCGCAACCGTACTAAGTCCGATTCAAACACTACTGGTATTGAGAATGAAAGTATAACTTCAACTGAATCGCATATAGATGGCACCACAACAAGTTTACCTGACATTTCTGATGACGAAGACAACCAAACTATTCAATTAAAAAAACAACTTGAACGATTAACAACAGAACTAAACAGCGCTTATAATAAAATAGAATCATTATCTCTAGAAAATACTAACCTCAAGAGTATTAATCAGGAGTTGCTTGAGCAAAATGAACATTATAAGAACATTACTTGTTCCTCAAAATTAAAAATACCAGTAAACCGAGAGGTAGACGAAAACAGAAAATCAATAGATTTAAATGAACCAGAACTGAATACCACAACTACACACAATCAGAGCAAACATAGTAAAATTTGTGTCATCAGTACCAACAAATCTAATAAAGTATTATCGATTGCAGAGGAAAAGATAGACAATTATGATATCTATCATTACCTAAAAACAAACTGTGGAATCCAACAACTACTTAAAGGAATAAAAAACATGCTTAAAAACTATACCAAGGATGATTTTTGTATAATATTAATCGGAGAAGACGACTTCATAACAACAAATGACTACTTTGATTTGATCTATAACATAAGAAACACCTTGAAGGAAATTGACAATACAAATATAATCCTATGCCTACCTACCTTTAAGTTAAATAGCAGTTCAAATCTGTTCAACTGGCGAGTACAAAACTTTGCCAACTTACTGTATCTAGATATAATGACACATTTACATGCATACCTATTGGACTCGAACCTACATCTTACGTATGACAGTAGAATGTTTAGCAATTTGACAGGAAAACTGAATAACAATGGAATGCGCACCATATTTGACGATATAAAACGGCAAATGGAAGATATAATTGCTGTAAACCTTATGACAAACGATAACTACGATCTCGAACAAAAGGGTCAATCGGAGACAAAAGGAAAACTAGCAGACTGCTCTCAGTTTTTTCTCTAACTTCGTATTGCATAAACGAAACAAAGGAAAAAGAAACAAAATATGTCAACTGACTAAATTTACACTAATTTTCCAAAATATCCAAAGCATCGGAAACAAAGTAGAATTAATAGAACAATTACTTTTTGATTCTGAATTTGATTTTATCTCACTATCTGAATTGTGGAAAAATGAAAATTATTGTCATTCAATCTTGCCGCAGGGATATAAAATAGCGTCCATTTTTTGTCGTAAAACCCGCGACGGCGGAGGAGTTTGTATTATTGTTAAAGACACATTAGATTTTATAGAACGAATAGACATTGTAAATCATTCAAAGGAGTATGTTATAGAATTTAGTGCCATTGATGTTCCCAAACTTAACTGTACTTTTATAGGACTTTATAGAGCAGATCGTCATATTGATATATTTCTTCAACAATTGGGCAAAGTTTTACATAAATTAAATATAAAAAGATCACATAAACACTTAATTATAGGAGGAGACTTTAACATAAACGTGAACAATAAAAATAAACAGACTCTGGAGTTTTTGAACTTTATGAAAACATATAACCTGCAACAAATAATCCGCGAACCAACACGAGTAACCAAGACAACATCTACTTGCATTGACCTACTTTTTACAAACTACCCACCACTCATAAACAAAGCAATTGTTAAAGATTATGGATTATCGGACCATAAAGCAATAAATGTTCAGTTAAACGTAGACTATTTATCCAATAACAATAGTAAAACTTGGTACACCGAAAAAAGATTATTCACAAAAAATAACGTCGAATGTTTTAAAAACTCAATAAAATCCAAAAATTGGGAAGCTATACTAAATAAAAATAATAGTGTACATACAAATTACGAAATCTTCATTACAATAATTAAACACAATCTAAATACATTTATTCCATTACAAAAAATAAGAATAAAATCTAAACCAAAAAAAGGATGGCTTACTAAAGGTCTCAAGAAATCATGCGAACACAAAAGAGTGTTAAGAACTATTTTTAATGAAACCAAAAGTGGTGTTATTAAAAAGCACTATAAATTATTTAGTAAAATCTTAAAATCGACTATTAGAAAATCAAAAAAACTAACATATATTAAACAAATGCAAGAATCTGACAATAAGGTAAAGACAATGTGGAATATAATTAACACAAAAACAGGGAAGGCAAAAATAAATAGACGTGAAAATATATCACTGAAGATAGAAAATGAAGAAGTAAAATGCCCATTAAATGTATCAAACAGATTTAACGAATTCTTTGCGACGGTAGGGCAAAATCCAACAACTAACTCGACCAATAACATTGGAAAACCCGTGGTCAACCCCTCTACTTGTTCAATGTATTTACGCCCGGTGGACCAAAAAGAGATAGTTAATATAATAAGGTCAACTAAAAACAAACATAGCTGCGGTATCGATGACATTCCACCAATATTATTAAAACAATGCGCAATAGAACTCTCCATTCCTTTAATGTTTTTGATCAATCAAAGCTTCCAAGACGGCCAATTTCCAGACGCACTTAAAGTAGCTTTAGTAAAACCAATACATAAAAAAGGTGACAAGCATATCCCAAGCAACTATAGACCCATAGCACTGCTACCAACCTTTTCCAAAATATTTGAAAAAGCTATGTGCAATCAGCTTTATATGTTCTTGGAAAGGTTTAATATTCTTGACGACGCACAAAATGGATTTAGAAAATGTAGATCAACAACATTAGCAGTATATAAATATGTTCAACAAGCTCTACAACATATAAACGACAAACAATACGTAATTGGGCTACTACTAGACATGACAAAAGCATACGACAAGGTCCTTTATGACATTTTACTTACAAAATTATATGGTTGCGGTGTACGTGGACCAGCATATTTGTGGTTCAAATCATATTTACATAATAGGACACAAATAGTACAAATTGAAAATTACGACCATGGAAAACATGAGATCAAAAACATTAGATCACAAGAAAAACAAATTACTTGCTCAATCCCACAAGGAAGTGTATTAGGATGCCCACTGTTTTTAATCTATATTAATGACCTTCCTAAAATATTAGACAAAGAAAACGTTTTACCCGTATTATTTGCAGACGATATTTCAATATTAATTAAGTGTGAAAATATAAATAACCCTAGTCTACAAATACAAGACACCCTCCAGACTGTAGATACTTGGCTCCAGATCCACAACTTGGAAATTAATAATAATAAAACTAAAATAATACAATTCAGATCATACAAAAAACCACCACTCAATCTAATAACAACATTTAGAAACACTAAAATAGAAGAAGTTAATACATTTAGCCTACTTGGTATAAATATTGACACACATATTAACTGGAAATCACACATCGAACATATAAAAACAAAGCTATCAAGATTCTCTTACGCTCTTCTTCAAATTAAACAAAGCACTAACACACAAACAGCTATGGCTGCTTACTACGCATACGCCTACTCATGGCTGCGATATGGCATCATGCTATGGGGAAATAGTGTTAACGTTAATGATCTATTCATAATGCAAAAGAAGTGTATAAGAATTCTAGCCCAAATAGATAGCACGGAGAGCTGCAAACCATACTTTATAAAGTATCTGATCCTAACTCTCCCGTCAATATACATACTTGACATTTGCGTGTTTGTTTTTAAAAATATCGATAAGTTCACTAAAGTAGAAGATACGCACAACGTCAACACACGCCACAAAAAGAGGTTATGCGCTCCATCCTCAAGAATTAAAATGTTAAGTGATAGCCCATATTATATGGCAATAAAAATATATAATAAGTTGCCCAACACGTTTAAAACTGAAAAATCAGTAACAATATTCCAAAAAAGGCTAAAATTATACCTTATCCAAAAATGCTTCTACTCAGTGAAAGAATATTTAGAGTCCAGCTTAAAATAAAGATTTTATCTTTAGTGGCGATCTGACCTATACAAACAATCAAATTTACTCTATCCTATTTAACTTCATACGAAATTATAATTTGTACTACCTGAAAAGGATGACATTGATATTGTATAATTGTATTAAATTCATTATTATTGACATTGAATTTTGACATAACTATATTTTTATCAATTTAATTATATTAATGTAAAATATTATAATTCAGTAATGATAATGTTGATAATGTTTAATGCATGCTAATTTAGAATGATAAGCACAGCACAATGATAATTGCAATGCTTGTAAAAGGCTGCTAAGTCATAAGTACTAACATAATATAACACCAATATGATACACTTAGTTCGCAATAAACGTTTTGACTTTGACTTTGACTTTGACTTTGATATCAAGTTCATGACAAAACCTACTTGAAAATGTCACGTTCCCTTAAAAAATATAAATAACTACCAAATAACGAAAGCAGCACTTGACCGTATCTCGCCAGTCAGCGCTCATTTACACAATCATGATGCACTTTATTATACTTGCCATACAATAGAATGATCGTTTCGTAACAATCACGAAAGCACCTAAATCTGAAATTAACGTGTACGTAAGAACCAATTTTAAATGAGCTCCCCCACCTCCCTTCAAATTCTATGAATAGGTGACAAAGGGAAAAAAAGAACGGATTAAAAGATCTAGTAACACTGGCTGGTTTGTACGACTTCGGCCTAAAGCTATGCCATTAATGTCGATCATTAAATATGAATTATAAATATAAAAGAAAGCACAAGAAAAGCAATCACGGTCGTCCATTATTAGATTAAATATCTTGCCGTTCTGTGTATGGTCGTTGCGTGGCAATATGATTAATATAACGTGAGGACAGTCTGTATGAATGTTTGTGTAAGAGCTAATCTTATAAACTGTTAAACATATTTTGATGAGTCTACTTTTGGAACTGTTTTTAATGACTGCATTATAATCGAATGATTTAGTTTCGTACTACACGTTCGGAGTTCAGAAATGTGATAAAATAATGTGACAGACGCGTCCAGAGAATTTAATATGACAAGCTTTAAAAGTCTATCAAACAAGTCATCAATCACACACATAGTATTATATGTTATGCACACGTCTAAAATGAATTGTGTTTGGTAATAAATATAATGAAAACGAATTGTGATTCAATATAACTGCAAGATGCCACATTTCTTTTTATTTGTGTTTCCTATAGATTGGAAACCATTCAAAACCAAGAAGCTTCTGAAGACCTGTAAACTCGGCAGGTTTTAGAACTGAATAGTTTATCAAGTAAGTGTACGTTATTAAAGATGGACTTAATTGAACAAAGAATAAATTAATGCAAGTTATATAAAACACTTTGGAGAAAGCCCAGCATTAGAAAACGAAAGCCTATCAAAAATAGAAAACACTGTCAATTCAATAACGAATAAAAAGGGAGAGAAAGAAGTAAAAAAGAAACCAAAATATAGTTCTCACTACTAGAAAATACAAGTATCCATTATCAAACACAAAATCTAAGAAACACACGCTTAAATACCAGATGAAGTTCATTCAAAAGTTAAGCAGGCGGATAGTGTTATTTTTCACAACCATAAAACAAAGTCATTGGAACTAGAAAATGTTGAGACTGCAATTAATCTTTTCAGAGAAGACAACATATTTCATTATAATGGTGAATAGAATCTTGTTTTAAATGTGTGCCAATGTCAACTATTTAAACAGAAGAAAGAATATATTGTGCATATCTATGGTTTGGGATATATATCATAATAATTGTGAAGAATGTCTGAAAATAGAATTGGTGTACGAAATATAAATCGTCCTGTAAAAGATACTGAAAGTCATTCGATTCTCTATCTACAAGGAGGATTACAGATATCGCTTGATATAAAGGGAAGTGGATATTTTCTGAGTCATTTCGTTGTGGGATCCAAGATTTTTGAGATTCGTTGAACTTTAGTTGGTGGAAGATTTATGAAACTCAACATGCAGTAGTTGCATTACGAAATAACCATGACAGTAAAAATGAAATAACTACAACAAATGACGTAAATCTGGCACGAACTTTAGAAAAAGTAGCATTCAAGTTTTAAGCATTCAATTTAGTGATAAGATTATCGAAAGGGCTGAAATATATGGATGGATAGATTGACAAGCGCTACCGAAAAAATCATAATCAATAAAAAAAAATCACATAGGCCTACATGGGCACTTATAAAACGTCGACAAAAGGTGCACGGTTCGCGTTGGTCGTTTCCTATGGAGAAGAACCGGCAAGAAACTCCATGGTTACTCTTTTAAAAAAAATGTTTGGTTTTACAATATTGCCATGTTACAGCAGTACTTTGATGGGGGGACAACGCAGGCCTGACGATAAGTCGTAAGAAACTAAAAAAAAATGATTACATAATAAATAAACAAATGATTAAAAAAAAAGTAAAACAAGATAAAATGTTAACATATGTTAACAAGCACCTAGAAATCTAGAAGGCCTACAATGTTCACAAATTTACAAAACAATCGGTAAAAGAATCTATACAAAGAAAAGTCCCGTGGTCAATCCAATATAATTTTGAACTCTAAACAATTGTTTTGCGTCGTGAAATGTCATTTTGTCAGGAGCTCATTCTACAAATAAATTGATCAAAATGAAAAAAAAAACATACTTGAGAAAAAAGGGTTCGTTCTTGAAAATACACGTCAAGATTACGAACAAAATTTCGTGGAAGTCACGTGTAACTTTATGAAATTTTATTATACAGTTTCAATGAAAATAAATCTATTCTTGTGAATAGTTCAGGTAGGTTCCACTGAACGAGTTTTTATTAATAAGGAAAATGTTATATAATAATATTAATAATTTCGAGTATCTTGTCTAATCGATGACCTGGTGAAGGTTGCAGGTATCCGCTGAATGCGAGACGCACGGGACCGGTCAATGTGGCGACGCTTGGGGGAGGCCTATGTCCAGTAGTGTACGTCTTTCGGCTGATATGATGATGATCACGATGATCTTGTCTAATAGTGTATTTTTTGCTATGATAGATATATCTTTATTAATGTTATGTTGGTTATATAAATTCTTTAATTGCATACTCTCAAAATTGTAACCTTAACGGAAGAAGTCTGATTCTAAAATAAAGGTAATCTTACCTAGCTCTGGGAGTCAGGCATTCTGACTGACTCTACCCAGTGTTGACATAGTAAATAATTTATTTATCAATTTCTTGTCAATGTCAGGAGTGTGTAGTACCAATGACTGTTAAAATTCTAATTCCCTGAACAAAGGCCCTTCGCATAACTTTCTATGAATATTATTATAGCATTCTGAAATAGATCTGTAAGTCTCTCTTTTATGACCTAGGCCATTATGTTTTAGCGAATGATCACCAGATGAAAGACGGTGAAACTTTGTAGTTCTGATCATAATTGTGTGGGGAAATAAAATTAATCCGAATTGAGATGAGTCACGAGAGTGTTTTGACTATTTTGTGTATTGATGCGTGTGCGCATTGCCTTGAAGTAGTTTTGATATTATATTTTTTAAAAGAAAATCTTTAAAATATAGGTGATGATGACTATATTAAAATTACATTTCTAAGTCTGGCAAATGAGTATATAAATAATTAAAAGATACACAAAACGTCGTATGTAGTCCTAGCTTAGGCTATTCTGAAAAACTAAAAAAAGACTCCTTCAAAAAATCATGTTAGTATAAATTAATAGTAACATATAGTTTTAATTTTTGAGCTTCTGACTCAAAAACTGGTAAACATTAAAATCAAACTCACATGTTTAAGATACCGACTAAAATAAATTACCCATTCAGATTACCCTATTAGCACTAATAAGCAAATTGATACTAATGATCGCGTTAAACTTAATCAATGAATTAATGTTGTGAAGAAACGTGGGACAATCCGTGTTTTTGGATCACCTTTCATAAAATTAATTTAAAAAATATTCTGAACTCAAAACTGCCTTTAGATACTTGTAAGAACAAAACTGATTCACATGAACAGAACTTGTAAGATGTATTATGTGTGAAAAACGTATTTACTACTTTAATAGGAAAATATATTTATAAGTTTCTTTTCTTTACTTTTTTCTGCTTCAGCTCTTATGAGGTAGATATACAAATCATTCTTGCAAAAGATATTGACTATAGCTGGTCATTAGAAACAAAGGACCCAACTAAACTTAAACTTAAACTAAATATCCGAGCATACTATATTTCAGCGTGCTTGTAATTAATTTGGAAAATTTCAAAAATTTAAGAAAGCTATATTTTTATATTAAAATAAAAGTACAAGAAAACAGGAAATCCAACCCGTCCACTTCCATAATTCAAACCTAATCTAATAAAGAAAGAAAGTAAAAAATCATTACCACAGTCGTATGTAACATTCGCCACGCTCTAATAGAGGACTCTTAGACCCAGAACATTATCAGATTCCGTCACACTTTAGGTAATTTCGTTTTGACCCCCCTAATGAGTCAAAGTAACGCAATAACATAGAGAACTGGACTGAGCATCACCGTCACAAAATCAACTAATCTATAGAAAGGGACAGCGAATATCTATCTTTTTCTGTAGGTTGTAGTGAACAAGGTGACATTGACAGCCCTTTACGTAAACCAATAAAAATGTTAGAAAAACATTCGTCAACATCTGACAGCACGGTCACTTTTTCACTCTGACCGTATTCACTTGACAGCCAGACATGGACAACATTTACAAAAGTCTGATCTGTAGAAAGAGACAAAGCGAATGTACGGTAAATTAGGTTTGATTCTTTTTTTAGGGTTCCGTACCCAAAGGGTAAAAACGGGACCCTATTACTGAGACTCCGCGGTCCGTCTGTCTGTCTGTCTGTCTGTCTGTCTGTCTGTCTGTCTGTCACCAGGCTGTATCTCATGAACCGTGATAGCTAGACAGTTGAAATTTTCACAGGTGATGTATATCTGTTGCCGCTACAACAACAAATACTAAAAACAAAATAAAATAAATATTTAAGGGGGGCTTCCATACAACAAACGTAATTTTTTGCCGTTTTTTACGAAAATGGTACGGAACCCTTTGTGCGCGAGTCCGACTCGCACTTGGCCGGTTTTTTCATAATGGTGATAGTGACACTGACATGGCAGCTGATATCAATCAGAATTTAAGAAAAGACAACAGCTCCCTCTCACACTTTTCAGACCGTATTCACTTGACAGCCAGGGATTTTGCATAACTGTCACAAAATCAAGTGTAATCTGTAGAAAGAGACAGCGAATGTGCGGCAAACAACTGTTTATTTTCTGTTGAAATGACGACAGTGAAACTGACAGCCTGTGACGTGAATCAATCAAAGTTCTAAATACATGCAACAATTGGCCGTGCGGTCGCTTTGTCTCTCTCCTACTTTTCTGTCCATAATCACTTGACAGCCATACAGAAAACGCTCTGTCCAGTTCTCTAAGTCTATGGAGTAACGCAATGAACCCAGCACTCGCATTAGGAGTGGTCATTACGGCCATTGGCGTTTATAAAAGTAATTACAATAGAAAGTGGATTCGTTTTTGTGACGAAATTATTACATTCGAATGACTTTTTTTAGTAATTACCTGTTTCTATTATTTATAAGGTTTATTATTTTTTCGGTGTAATTTTAGGTGGTATTATGAGTAATTACAATTGTTTCAGGGTAATAAAAATTGTTTAAGTAATTCTGAACATGGGTTTTGGCTGAAAGGAATATTTTTTACCGTTTTAAAAGCAGGAACTTTTGACGTCATAAAATTTTGGTTACAATTTCAGTACAGGTGGGTTTTTATTCAGTAAAAAATATTGAAACAATTTTTTTATAAACCACTGTCTTACCTGATGGTAAGCCATGATGTGTTTGACGGTCAAATAAATTTGTAAAAAAAAAAAATTGTTCTTACCTAAATTGTAAAATTATAGTTATTTTATATCTCAGCTAGAATTAATTGCAATAAATACCATTTTGAGCCAGTCACTCTGCGGCCCAAAAGTTTGACTCCAAGCCAAAAATATTCACTAATACCTATCCATCAATGGCACAAAACAACAAGCCTATCAGAGTTAATGAGCCATCTACAACTAGGCCGGGGAAGAACTTAACAAACTTCATCATATACAAATCACTGTACATTTATCATGTATGCCTCCCTTAAGATAAAGCCAGCGATTCATTAGTAAACTAGACACACGGCAGTGTATCAGCCAAGTTCGCAAAGCAGAGGAGCGATACATCGGCCAAGTGTATATACGAACCCTCATTCGACCCCACCAAAACTTCAAATTTATTAGACCTCCATACTTGTGATTTCAGTGCTTATTAAATCTCTCTTCTAATTGCCAAATCTGAACTTTCAATTAAACACCTCTTCTAATTCATGAGATAATCACTTTTAAAGTTTTTTTTTATTATAACAGACACACTATTGTGTAAATAATTTGACAAGTTGAAAAATAACAGTCAAGTAACTTGTAATTAAACTTAAAGATTAAATTTGGTGGGCAAGTAAAAACTTGCCAAATCTCTCTATTGAGTGGCAAATGGCAAGTAATATTAAAAAAAATACATTTTTACGCAGCTGAAGAACGTTGTGCATGACAGTAGCAGTATGAGTTGCAGATGGTGCAGTTTAAGCAACATCGAGAAACCTTTGAATACATTTAGATCTCACTTCTTTTATCAGCGAATCTATTATCAAGAACTTGGCTTTCTTTCACATTTATGTTTTCATTCATTAGCCGACATAGTAATGTCTTCTACACGTCTTCGCAATAACTCTACTGGCGATAATATATTAATTTCTCTTTGTTTATTTGTCTATGAACCTTCGCCCTATGATGATAATAGTTTGTATCAGCTGTTTCCTTGTCTTCGTCGTGGGGCTTTTCTTGCCCAATAAATAGTCCCCTTTGATTAAAGTAAAGGAATGTTATGCGGTTGTGAGTTTTAGCTATCTTAATTATAATCATTTTCTTCATTGCAACGATGATTCCTAATAATAATGTGTATTGACCAGAATAGGGTAGTTGACAAAAAAAAACTATTTTGTCCGTCATTAAATAACCTAAAAATATTGGACACGTATTTTTTCTTTTGGCACGTAAACAAAAAAATACGACGATACTATGCGTTGAAATATCGTGTGACGTCACGGTGTGATACACTTTATACTGACAAAGTGACGTCACAAGCCCTCACTCTTGAACTTTGATGCGCTTTATCTTTGTATTTATTTATTTATTTGATATAGCAAAACATACGGTTCCAATATTATTTGATAATCTCACTGACGGACTAAATATAATAGAATTATCATTTTTCTACTTAGGAATCACCCCCATTCAATTACGTCATCAGCGTTAGCATTTGATTTGTAAAGGTCTTTCAGAGTGCAGGTGTTGTACCACAGATAGCAAGACAAGAGGAGAGGCATGGTTTGGGACGTAATACCGCAATAATAATGAAAAGAAGCTTCTAGCAGTAATGTGAATAATGATACTTTCATAAACGTAAAAAAGAGTATTCTGCCCCTAAAATCTAATTTATACCAACCACAAGTGACAGAAATATATGAATTTAATAACATTGAAGACTGCATCTATCACTAGTCTTCAGCAATAACTCTTGAACAACGACCACGCGTTTCCTTAGATAAATCTCATTTTCCCACAAAAATAAACAACAGTCACACATGTTTTTCTGCGAAGTATCGGGCCTGCTAATTTATTAATTTTCCTACACAATATTTGTTCCTCCCCTTAATACAAATGATAAGACTTTTGTGTTCGTGATTACACTTTCTTAATCATACTTCCTTAATTAAGGGAAAAGTTCCAAGCTAATTTGGGACGATCGTACGATAAGGTCCAGGTTCGATGTTCGGCTGTGCTAATGAGTTCGTAATCTCGATGTTACATTATAAGTTATTTAAAGATTTCCATTAAAAGTTCGCGTGTAAGTTCTGCGTCGCTACAGAACCTATTATAGGTATTTAACCGTTATAACGTGAAGTAGCTAATGTAATCTTACGATAAAACAACAGTCTTTAGTATTATTAGAGGGATTTGAAGTTGGCAATTTATGTAATGTACATACATACAGACATAAACTCACGCCTTCTTCCCATGGGGGTAGGCAGAAACTACAGAACGCCACCTGCTACGATCCTTAAATACTTCTTTTGCTTCACACACATTCATACCTCTAGTCATACACACACGCCGGGTATGGGTACTGCGCACTTGGCCTTTCTGAAGAACATCACCTATAAGGTCTATGTATGTCTTTCTAGGGCGTCCCGGAGTTTCCATTCACGTCTGCCTTGTAAATACATTTCGTTAGTCGCCTTTCATTCATCCTCTGAACATGGCCAAACCATCTTAACATACTCTTTTCAATTTTAGTCACTACATCTTCTTTTAAACCACAACGTTGTAATATTACCTCATTCCTCAATCTATCATTTAAAGTTACACCACACATACTCCGCAAGGAGCGCATTTCTACTGCAATAATCCTACTTTCATGTCTTTTTTGTCATATCCAACCTTCACTTCCATACATAAGTGTAGACAGCAGCACGCTGTTGTGAACGGCGACTCGAGCTTCTGGAGACATTGACTTGCTGGTCACAACTGCATATATAGCACCATTCACTTTATTCCCTGCATTCACTCTCCTTTCCACATGTAATGTATTATAAAATTAAAACCCAGTTTAGCCTTTAAAGTCTTCATACACAAAGGTTACAAGCTTCATGCTGAAGTCAATTACGGATACAAAAAAGGCATAATCAGTTGACCAGGAACTTTCTATTTGTTCGAGCAATGAACCAATGAACTCTCCAAGTACCCCACGTAAACACAGTTCGCGCGTATTTTTAATGAATTCATGCAACAACAGTGTACAAGGGCTTGTGTTTCACAATGCCGGCCGAATCGCGCCATGCCGTGGGGCTATTCTCCTATCAATCTCGCAGATGATAGCCCGCTATCGCTGGCTCGGGAACTCGCGATGCATAATGCTTGCCTCAGATAGCTGTCTCGTGCACGAAGCCTCCAAGCTTCGCAATTTATTGTTTCACGATCTCAAGCTAGCTCATTATTAAAACGGTTTGATACGTTCGGAGGTGTTGCTGACGCCCGAGGCTCGCCCGCGCCAATTACTCCGAGAGAGCCGAGCCCGACGTACTTGTTTGACTTAAACAACGTTACACTTGACTTTTAGCGGCCTTTTGTCTTCTATCACATCGATACCGATATGTTAATATCGAACAACCAATATATTATTATTATTTACTTAGACACGATGCTTAAATTCCCTTGAGGATATAACTCCAAACAGAATTTATTATTAACCAAACGTAAATGATCCCAACACTTTTTAATGTCGCCGATAAAAGGATAAATTATTGTTTTCTAATAAACAATAAAGGGGCACTGAGGTCAATTCTAATGACCGAGAATCCATTAGAAGCATAAAACGACGTCGATTAAACGTCGAACTAAAACAATTTTCTTCAACTTCAACAAACAAAATCGATTGGGCTTAATTGCCGTCTGATCAATAACTAATTGTGTTCACCACACGTTCGACGATAAAGAATAATTACTGGCTGCCGGCCAAATAAATCGATCCACATCAAAACGCGAGGTTAATCCATCATTTAGATATTACGGCCCGATTGAAGCTTACCGTTTTTAATTTCCAAAATTACACCGTTCGTAAGTCGGGCGAAGGCGCCTAAACACGTATACATAATTACCATGTCGTAAATTGTCGAACATGAGTGGGGGAGGGGGGTGATCGGGCTTACCCGGCTACCCGCGTACTATCGCCGACCTGTCGTGTTATTTCTGTAATCACTTTCATTTCGTAAAACGCGACATTAATTAAAATTTAGTTTCAGGCCATTAGTCGCCATCGCGTTTCTTCAAGTTTCATTTTTTCCCGGCTGTAATTATAGAGCGCGGGTGCGAGGCTAAATGGGCATGGTAATGATAAATAACATTGTATTGAAGGTAGTCATGAATTTTGTATTCAAATTAGTGCGACTAATAGGTCCGAGGTGTGGATTTAAATGTGGCTTTGGTGCATTGCGCCTTTAATAATGAAGGATAATTATGCGTCATAATTAAGTTGAATATTTGTGAAAGCATATAGTAGCTAACATTACCATTGGCGTGTGATTAGAAAACGTAGTCCGAAACTGGAAACTGGTTTGGCTCAGTTTAGACTCGTGACTTGTGAGATTTTACTGGTAATAAGGCTGTGTATACACAGTGCGCCGAGTTATTAATTAACAGGTCGACAGCAAACAGTCCGCGGCTACCGGACTGCGCTAGGCACACAAAGCTATTTGCTCGGTGAGACTTCGGCGGAGCGGCGTGTAGAATCTCATTACTGGGATTCTCAGAAAATTGGAAGTGAGAAACGAGCTTAAAAAGATGAAATGCTAGTGTATCGTAGTGGCGCTCTTTTTCCAATGATTATCACGACATGAGAGTTTTGACATTAGTGTATTTGTTCGATATACAAATATTTGTACGCCACATTTTATACAAAACTATTTCGGTGAGTGATTGTAGTTATTGTCAGGTTAATGTATGAGAATTTAGGCCTGTAATGTGAGATTTTTAGAGAGAAAGCATTCTTGTTGTATGACCGGAAAGGTAAAGTGCGAGTGCAATGTGTGCTCCTGAAACTTTTGGTCCTTCGAGCCGGATGTATCTGATAATATAAGGTACAGAATAATTTTATTTTATTTTCATTCAAATAAGCATTTACATTGGCTTTGAGTCTCTTTAAGGGATCCAAACCGAAATAGATGATCCAGCAGAGAACGAAAGTTGTCGTATGTTGACAAACAACCTGAAGTGGCAATGGGCCGGCCATATTAGTCGTAGAACCGATGACCGTTGGGGTAGACGTGTTCTTTAATGGAGACCGCGAAACGGTAAACGTAGGGTACGACGCCCTCAGGCTAGGTGGAGCGAAGATCTTCGCAGGGTGGCTGGTAGCAGTTGGATGAGAGTTCCCCAAGATCGAAACAAATGTCGTGCATTTGGAGTGACCTATGTCCAGCTGTGGACTGCTATAGACTGATGATGATGATGATGAAGCATTTACTTTAATACCGTCTTAGATGTCTAGACTTTTCATATTAAAGTTTTTTTTTAAGGATTTTTTTTAACAAATCTTGCCTTGCATTCACGTTTTTGTGTCTCATCGTGATGGTGCGAAGGACACGCTGTCACGTTACAGAGGAACCATTTTTTCACTGTGATATTGGTTACTTTGGGTAAGTATGATATTTTTCAAATATAGTTCAGAGAGATTTTGATTTTTTTAACGTAAGCTGACCCCGTACCACGACGTGTCTAAACTATAATGGTTCGACTGCGAAAAAGGGACAGATGTATACAAGTCATAAACATCTGTCTCTTACGCACACTAGAAATAACCTTGCTCTAAGAGATTATGGTAAACCGCCGGTATCAAAATGGCTAAATGAGTACGTCAACTTGATTATATTTTCTTTCTATTAGTGTATACTAAGCTCAACTTTTAATACCATCGAAAGGAAATGATGAATGTTAACTGATTTCTCAGTACTAGTGCATGTTCAGGCAGGTTAATGGATAGTACAGTACTCGCGCCACTAACTATCCCGCTGCAAAATAGACAGAGTGTTGGCAAAGTTCGTTATCCGGTATTTATTATTAATATGACGTCTGATATGAGCCATGCAGCAGATGTAATTCATGTTGAATTAGTGGGTAACGTAAATAATTATGTGCCTATATAATTCAAGGTTTCTCGTTACGGTGTTAATAAAGCTATTGTGGTATATGATAGTGGCATCCTTATCATTATTATTTCAGTCGGCGATCATAGACATCTTATAGAGTTACTCTTGGCAGATGAACCAATGAATGCAGTTTGTTGTTATTGAGAACTGAAAACTATATTGTGTGCACATTTTCTCTATAAATTATTGGGGCCATTCGATTCCTTTTCTCTGGCCGTAAGAACTATAAGCAATTGTATAATTTGTAATGAAATTGATGATGTTCAGCATAATGCTGATGGAATGTGTCCGGAATAAAGATGAACGCGGCTCGCTTTTGAATGAATTAAAGTTATTGACAAATCCTAAATCAGAGGAGTTAAAAAATTGTGTAGCTTAGTAGTCGTACTCGTACAGTAGTGAGCAGCAGCTTTTTTAGCAATATTTACTATATTTAAGTTTTTTTCTTGTATTACTAAGTGAGTTGCTTTGTTATAGTTTGGGTTGACATAATATCCTTATTTGACAAAAATAAAAATAGAAAAAAAAAGAGTTTAAAAAAAAAGAGCCTATGGCTAAGCTAACTGATTAAAAGTATGACTTTAGAACTTTTCTGAGAATGAAAAGCTTAATCAAAGTAGATAAAGGTTAAGAAGAGCCATAGCATCAAATAAATATACCTCTACTTGTCTATGTTTCTGAAGTTTAAAACTGAGCTGACCTTATTTATCAATCAGATAAATTAAGTACCAACATCTTATTTAATGATTCCATCAGTTTTGAAACGAGTATAAAGTACATTTTCAATAATAAATTTGTTTATTTTTCTCACCACAATATTCATATTTTATTTAACATTGGTCAGATTCGACAATGATACACAATTCAGGTAAGTAAATTGTGGGAGACTGGTGCATATGCTAAGCTCGTGGCCTATGTTTCTGGCCACCAGGATCCCACTCTTTTATATTTTCATTTTATAAATTATGTGATTAGCGCGCTGACCGAATGTAGTAAGCTTTCATACGACATTTCATAGGTTTATTTATTTTATCTACCTACCTATACTGAAGTATGCGAGACAAATGTTGGTTGATGTGTTGTATGGGTGAATGTGTGAATGTGTGTTAAAGTTTTCATATTGATGTTTTCAGTATCATTATAGTTTAATTTTACTAGCCAGTCAGTAAACATCTTTTTCCATTTATTCTTTGTGAGATTAAAGATATGTGTTTGTGAGAGACACCTTATTTCGGTAAGTACTAAGAAAATGTGACTAACACACCAGAATACGGAACTATTCCTAAAACAGTTGTGTGCCTAATTTAAAATCGGGACGGGGCCCAGCATACTTTGAATGACTGTAACTAATGTTAAATTAGTTTCTTTTCAGTCATTAAACGTTTTCATAACTCTCTTGGGAGCATAAAAACGGAATTATCTACTTTAGTCCCAAGGGAGTATAGTATACAAATAAATGTAAGAGTTTAGTCGTTTG
Organism: Orthosia gothica; assembly: GCA_949775005.1. Classification (NCBI taxonomy): domain Eukaryota; kingdom Metazoa; phylum Arthropoda; class Insecta; order Lepidoptera; family Noctuidae; genus Orthosia; species Orthosia gothica. The sequence continues at coordinate 4,369,565 of OX459064.1, read as the reverse complement.
TATAGAAGAGTTGCATAACAAATGTGGAAATAGGTAGCTGGAACTAAATTTTTCTTGTAACATTTTGACTAAAATCACTATTAAATACATTAATAACTAGTTTTTGCCCGGGGCTCGCTCCCGTGGTCTATACGAAGGGAATTGTGCACATCGGAATAAAAAGTTAGTCTATATGGCATTTAATATGTAGTTTTCTAACAGTAAAATAATTGTTGGTAGGTACCCAAGCTTAACTTCCATACAAAAGAGTAGGCACTTGCACGCTATTGTGAACGGCGAATCGAGCCTCTTTGGACATCGACTGCTTTGTGACCAAGCAGTGAAGCTTGGGTATGGCAAAAAAGACATGAAAATAGGATTAATGCAGTAGAAATGCGTTCCTTGCGAAGTATGTGTGGTGTATAAGAAGAATGATGTAATAAGACAACTTTATGATTTAAAAGAAGATGTAGTGACTAAATTTGAAAAGAGTATGCTAATATGGTTTTGCCATGTTGAGAGGATGAATGAAAGGCGACTAATGAAAGGTATTTACAAGGCAGACGTGAATTGAAACACCGGAGGGGAAGCCCTAGAAAGACATGCACATAGACTTTATTGGTGATGTTCTTCTTTTGTTCTTTGTTGGTGTTGTTCTGTTTGTCCTGGTATGGTCATGTGATGAGGAGGGATGAAACGCATGTTACTAAAAGAGTTATGAATATAGATGTGGATGGATGGAGAGGGAGGGGACGGCCAAAGAAAAGATGGATGGACTGTGTGAGGAGTGATATAAAAGAAAAGGGCGTCAGTGATGGAGTGACGGGGGACAGGATAGTATGGAAGACGAAAACGTGTTGCGCCTACCCCAAGTAACATGGGACAAGGACAGGAAGATGATGTTCTTCAGAAAGGCCAGGTGCGCAGTAGTCATAACCGGCGTGCGTGCATGACTAGATGTATGGACGTAAGTGAAACAAAAGATGTATGTAAGGATCGTAGCAGGTAGCGTTCTGTAGTTTGTGCCTACCCCCATGGGTGAAGGCGTGAATTTATATATGTATGTAACTTTTGGTATTCTGAATAGTACTGTCAAAGATATCAAACAAATAATTTTACCTCTCTAAGTAGTATTTTTTAGATAATAATGATGACTTGAATAAAGCTAATGAATATGAGTATAATTAAAAGTAGGTTTTAATAATTCAAACATCGCTTTTCATTAACCTTCATGGAACAGTTTAATTTCATCACTCATATCGAAAGTAAACCGTAGTTAGGTAATTATTATCGAAGCTTTTAATTTTATCAATAGGCGTTATTAACTTAATTGCTTCAAAGGCGTTATTCATTTACTTAATTTCGGTAGACAATTTTGTACGCAATTACAGAGTATTTGGTCTTAATTAATTATTCTAACCTATTAGTCACTATGTCTATTTAAATAATGACAATGTAAAAGTTATTAAGAAACTACAAACTAGGGAGGGCCTTTCTTAGAATAATGACAAAGTAATTAGAATACAAACTACAAAATCTACAACAGCTTAATTACTAACACATACCTCAATTCCGTCGTCGCTAACACAAGAACTAAAACTTCAAAATTACCAAAAGAACGTGTCTCACTTATTGACAGCACAAACATTTGTGGAGAGGCTGGTTCCACACTTACTCAATGTTTACTAAAACACTTTTGTTTTCGAGTAGAAAAATATCAATTACACAGTCACAACACAGCTTTAGTTTTTGGTCCTGCGAGTCTCAAATTTGATCCTGCGATTCTCAAATTTGGTCCTGCGATTCTCAGATTTGGTAATGTCACTCTCAAATTTGGTCCCGTGACACTCAAATTTGGTCTCGTCACTCCCAAATTTGGTTTTTGCGTTTTTACGGTTAGATGTGTTACGAAGAAAGGTCGTAAAAGAAAGTCGTTTTTCGTGTTTTCGTGTGCGCGTTAGGGCGGGCGGCGTCGAGGCGTGCGCGGGCGCCGACAGCGGAACTGTATTGGCGCACAAGCCGCCCGAATACTCGTAAAGTTAATATTATTGTAAGTTTGTTGCAGTTTCAAAGGGCGCGGATCTTTCAGTGATTTGTTGAGTTATTTGCTAGCTGAAGATGTTAAAATTATCATAATGTATTTTTCTACTTTAGATTTCAGTTAGTAGAAAGGTTTTCAGGTGTCATTTAAGTATGGCAAAGTAGTTTCTAAAGACTTTATAATTATGACAGTACTATAGCAAAAGGAACGAGGAAAGTCGGGGGATATTTATCTAGGAATCAATTACGTCACCTGAAAAAAAACTGAAAATCTTAATAAAATTTGTAGGAGAATTCAGACGCGCATCTAAAATTCTAAACCCGTTTGATTATTTAATTTATTCCTCTAAGAACTCTGCCCACGACTATTCTAATTTAAACTATGAATGCGGACAAAATATTTATTGTAATGAATTAACATTTTTAATTACCACAAAAACAAAGGAAAGAATGTAGGAAATCTGTTATTCTGTAATTTAGATGTTCTTATTTCGCATACGTAGGTGTTATAAAAACAAAAAACTTTCCACTACACTATTTTTATTTACTACACTAATACTTTTTAAATTTGGCTCGAAATACCAAAAAAAATATCAGCTGTAAAGTCCCATCATGAAAATCAACCTAAAACACATAGCCTAAGAATGGTTTTTCATTAACCTTGAAATAACAATTGGGTCATTTTACTACTAGGGTAGGTCAGCTGTTACTGAATGGACGGAAACAGGCCATCCATGAAAACGATGGGCTCAATGTGTCACTAGAAAACATTGTGTTCTTAAAAGCCACTACATCTTGTAAACTTGTTACGACATTGTGACGTCATGTGATCGGTCAAAAATAGACACGTTGTTTATAAATAGTTCAATGTATAAATAGTTCAAAGTACCATTAACGGTGTCTTTCGAACTCGTAAGCTTCCAATACTTAGTATTGATCTGCTTCGTCTTAAAATAATCGCTACTAAACTTTGCTTTATACTTTTCTCAGTCGAAAGGGAGATTGCCTCCTTATGTACGTGCTTCACCGTAGCCCACATCATCGCTTACCATCAGGCGAGGTAGTGGTCAAACGCGAGCCTAACGATAATAAAATAAAATAAAAGTTGCTATTTGAAGACAGGACAATCCATAACCATATTTATTGACTACATAATTCGCCAACGACTATGCCAAGGAAACGTTATTCCCGGAATGAAAAATATCCTATGTCCTTCTCTTTTCCAAGGTCCAATTAATTTTTATACAAAAAACTTTTAACAAATAAAACCGACTTCTAACACAAAACAGTCTTTGGTACCTGTCTATTGTTTTCCATTTTTTAACACCGACTTCGGCATAGAAAGTTTTTTTTCGCTTTGAAGTGTTTTGTTTTAGAAGTCGGTTTATTTTTGATAAAAAGTTTTTTTTATATCTTTTTAGTTTTGGTAGATACCTCTAATTACCATAAAAACCATTTATAGCCAATATAATACATTTCATGAACATTCTAATAATCCCAAACACGACTAGTATATATTGTTTTATTTCGGAGTTCCAGTACCTACATTCCGGTTTCATTATCAGATCAATTCGATGGTACCATTTTCATCAGTATCATTTATTTATAAGTATTTGCTGCATCATAATCGGTTAACTGTTCGAGATATCTTATACCCGTGACATACTTAGCATTAAGGAGTTCCAGTGACCCTCTATGGTCTTCTTCATCAGTTCCACTTCACCAAATGATACTTTCTGAATGCAAATGATTGTATTGTTGATGAAAACAATGCCTACAATGTTTGAGGAGTGTCCTCGATTTCTCCAGGATCCCATCGTCAAATCCTGACCTGATGACCATGGGACCACCTGGGAAGTATTACCTGTCCAACAAAATAAGAATATTCCCTATCGGTACAGGTATCTTTGAGTAATTGGGGAAAAAAAACAAAAAAAAAGATTCCGATGAATTGAGAACCTCCTCCTTTTTTGAAGTCTGTTAATAAATTCATCAAGATTGGTTTACCTGTTTAAGCGTGAAAATGTAACGAACAGACAGGCGGGCAGTTTAGTAAGGATTGCATTCTATTGTGTTATTTGCCCTACTGGTTAAACTGTAAATGTTATATATCCTAATTCTTTAAAGTGCAAAAAGGGTTGTCTATTCTCTTCTGGAACCTATAGTTGCCAACTTTAATTCAACACATAATTTATGTGCATATTCTATATCTCCAAAATATTTCCTGTCCCAATCTGAAAATACCATTGGCTCAATACAGGAATGTATATTCTTAAGATGAAAACACAGATCATCATCCATCAGCATTAAGATAAGATGATTTTGATTCTACTTGTGCTAATGCAGATAGTAGGTTTAAAGGATACTTGCAAAATCTACTTACACACTTCGTCCTAGAATGTTGTTATCTGACGAAATCATATTTTGAGTTAAACAAGAAAAAAATACTGTTGGTCTAAAACGGCATTTTCCGGTGTTCAAAAATAGATCTAATTGCGTACTTTTAAATAGCCACATTGTTAGTTTAAATCAATTACTAAATCTTATAAATCATTAAAAAAAACAAAACCCAACTGCTTAAAAAGCGAGCTAAAAACGTAAACAAGAAGAAAATCATGCTGTGCAGTTGGAGGATACATGTTCGCGAGCTGGCTGACCAAAACCAGATGTATCCTTCGACTGCACAGCATGATTTTCTTCTTCTTTACGTCTTTTTAGTTCGCTTTTTAAGCAGTCGGGTCTTTTGTTTTTTTTATGAACTATTTTTATTTGTTACTTTTTAGTTTTTTTTTCAATTAGGTACATTTAAACATATAAGTAATTTTATATTTTTGAAATCTCCTATTAAAACCCTTTATTTTGATACCCCACACGATGGGTTAGGAAGAAAAAAAAAATTCGGTGCCCCACAATATGGCGCCCAAAAGCCGCCATTTTTTTATTTACAATTTGAATGTAGCCAGTGACACTTACAAGGGTTAAGACGGATCGATTGACGTAAGAATCATCAAAATCGGCCAACGCGTTTGGTCTCTAGAACGCCACATAGGAACAAACATATAAACATACATTGACAGTCGGGTAAAAACACGTAATTTGGAGTGTTTTCATTTTTTATAGTAAAAAAATATGGTTAAGAGGTCGATAGAGTATTTTTTGCTGATTATGGAGGTATTAAAAATTTATAAGCAGCCAAATGTCAGATAGTGACACTTATATAGGACGGCAGCACAGATGTACTTCAAGAGAAATTATCTGTAATACTGAGTGGACACGGACAAATTTCGATGCAAAACAGTCGTTTTATGTTAGTTGAAGATTGATGTTGATATGTGTGTTTCCGCCTTTAGTTTCCAAAGACTATTGCTGCAAGAGTTGGCAGTAGGACCAACATGTTTTTCTTTTGAGACAGGTAAAGGTGTCAGCTGTGAAAAATTGTCATGCGGTTTCTCCGAGCTAGATTTTTTTTAAATAAATGTTTTTTCGGAATCTTTTGATTGATAATAAATCATATTCTGTGTGCAGATTTTATAATGGCTTTATAATCTGAACACAAATGTGGACCTAAATTGTACTTATTTTTGGAAAATGGTAATACAGGAAAATATAGAGCTGAACAGAAGTCATCTATTTCCATACACACCAAACGTTTTGGGAATACTTTAATTATGCGTTTAGCTAAGGAGTGGAATTCCCTGCCGGAGTCTGTATTTCCTGATAGCTACAACCTGAGAGTCTTTAAGTCAAGAGTGAATAGGTTTCTTCTAGGTAAGCGTGCTACATCGTGGACCACATCATCGCTTACCGTCAGGTGAGATAGTGGTCAAGCGTGAGTCCACCATTAGTATAAAAAAAATTGTGCCTGACGGCTTTACCGATTTTAGGAAAATTTTAATAGTAAAACTTTTTAACAAAAAATCAAACCGACTTCCAGAACAAAAAACTACAAAGCAAAAAATAAATTTCTTTTCCAAAGTCGGTGTCGAAACACGAAAAACAAAAGACACCGACTGATGTCACACCGAATGATACTTTCTGAGTGCAAATGCACTCAGAAAGTATCATTTGCTGATTGTTGGGATGGGATTGCATTGTTGATGAAAATACCAAAATCGAATATGTATGCCTATAATATTTGAGGAGTTCCCTTGATTTCTCTGGGATTCCATCGTCAGATCCTGACCTGATGACTATGGGACCAACTAGGAAGTATACTCTTTCAAACAAAAGAAGAATTTTTGAAATCGGTCCAGGCGTCTTTGAGTAATCGGGGAACATAAATAAAAAAAAATAAAAAAATCCGATGAATTGAGAACCTTTTTTGAAGCCGCTGCTCAAAAATTGAGCATTTCGATTCCGGTGGCTTAGCGGACAACTTACTTTCATTCCTCACGACTCTGTGTGCCCCGATTTAGGGGCTCGACGTACGGGCGTACCGTCCGGCTATGCGCTACCCAAGGACGTAGCGGCGTGCGCAGCCTACCCTGCGCACCCCTAACCGCTACAGTCCCTGCGGCCTACCGCTAAGCCGGCCGCGGTCTACTGCCCCACGTCTGCCACGTGCTGCTGCTTCATTGTACTGGCTGAGGCCTGACGTGCTCCTACTACTTGCACGCTGCCAACTACCTGCACGCTGCCTACGCCCACCGCCAGGTCCTTTTATCTGACACCTGCGGCTTACCGCCGTGCCAGCCTACGCACGTGGCCCGGTCTTGCCTGCCTACCTGCGGCCTGCCGTCGCGCGAGCCGGTGCCAGCGCAGCCTACCCTGCGCACCCTAGCTGCTACAGTTCCGGCGACCCTATCGCTGTGCCGGTGCTGACCGGTCCCCGCGTCTACCACGTGCTGCCAAGGGACGGTACCCTCTTACTATTTTATCCGCGTGAGGGAATTTGTACAGAACTGAGTGGCGCTAGAACCCACGACCTAGCTGTTTTTAATAACCCTAAATATATGTATTAAATTAACAAGCTGTTTTTCTAACTACCTCCTAACTATCAGTTAGCGGCCTGCACAGCTTACCTAGCGCAGACCTAGCCGTTACAGTGGCCACTGTCTGACCACCGCTAGGTAAGCTGAACTGTAGCAGCTAGGGTGCGCAGGGTAGGCTGCGCTGGCACCGGCTCGCGCGACGGCAGGCCGCAGGTAGGCAGGCAAGACCGGGCCACGTGCGTAGGCTGGCACGGCGGTAAGCCGCAGGTGTCAGATAAAAGGACCTGGCGGTGGGCGTAGGCAGCGTGCAGGTAGTTGGCAGCGTGCAAGTAGTAGGAGCACGTCAGGCCTCAGCCCGTACAATGAAGCAGCAGCACGTGGCAGACGTGGGGCAGTAGACCGCGGCCGGCTTAGCGGTAGGCCGCAGGGACTGTAGCGGTTAGGGGTGCGCAGGGTAGGCTGCGCACGCCGCTACGTCCTTGGGTAGCGCATAGCCGGACGGTACGCCCGTACGTCGACCCCGTACAATGAGGCAGCAGCACGTGGCAGACGTGGGGCAGTAGACCGCGGCCGGCTTAGCGGTAGGCCGCAGGGACTGTAGCGGTTAGGGGTGCGCAGGGTAGGCTGCGCACGCCGCTACGTCCTTGGGTAGCGCATAGCCGGACGGTTGCTTTTTTTGAAGTCGGTTAAAAATACAGAAGTGAAGCTGACCTATTGATTTATATTGGAAACTGAAACCAATTCCAGAAAACGCTGACGCCTCCCAAGAACACCTACAAAGACGCATATTACGCAAAATGTCCTGTTATTCACATTATTCACGGCGACCTACATTCAATTAGTGAGGCGCGAACGCAGACACGGAACACGCACAACACTATAGCTAAACAGAAACACATCACTACGCTAAATCACTCAATCTCGCGTATAAAAAGACCAATACAAAATCTTAAGTCGCTTGTTGTAAGAAACTATTCCGCATAATTGTAACAGATGACTCCATTTCTATTTTTTATCGGACGAGGAAAGTTATAATGAGTTCGCTTCTATTTCGGAAACACTTCGTTTAAGAATACGCACTACACCGACCTTCGGGATCTAATCGAAAGTGTTGACATGGACCAATTGATTTATGTATTACATAAAATTCGATTTTGAACGACGTAAAATCAAATATTATTATAGTATTTAATGGGTAACGTGGGCATCTTTGTTTTATTGGTCCGAAAATAAACAGTTATGCGTTTTCGACGTGAGAAATGAATTCTAAGTATCTTCGTGTACGAATGAATGACGTAGAGCTATGAATACCTGGTTTAATAGGTCTTGTCAATTTGTTTGTTTGGATACCTGCGTTCAAATTCTAGTGAAACGCTTTACGTGTTTTACTTTTAATATAAATTGCTATCACATTTTTTGCATAGGCACGTGAGCTTTCTTTAAAAGATTTTGTAAATTTTTATGATAAATTGATGATGCAAAATAAATAAGAACCTCTTTATTTTGTGTTGATAGTGGTATAGGAGAAGTAACACACGTTTTCAAAGTGGACGATATTAATTTAAGGTCAAAAATTACACATATAAAAACTTATCCTATGAAACTAACCTCCTAAGTGGAGGAAGTTTCCTTCAAAGAGACTTGCGTCATCTCATGGTCCTAGTTCGGGCTGTGCTGGCGCTGCTGCTGCTGCTGCTGAGGACTTCAAGCGGCGCAAATACTGTGAACTAATTGATAATTACAGTTTTGAGCCGATTGGGGTCGAAACGCTTGGGTCATGGGGCCCGAGTACACGTCTCCTTTTTAAGGAGATCTCTCGCCGACTGATCGACACTGAGCGTGACCAGAGGGCTGGCTCGTTCTTTGCGCAAAGAATCAGCATTGCCATTCAACGTGGCAATGCTGCCAGTCTTCTGGACACGTTCCCGCATGACAACGATGTGGAGGAGTACTTCGACTCCTAAGTGTATCTTTCTTTTGTATAGAGTCTAAGTAAGTTTAGTATAGTTTAGTTTTTAAGTATGTACATACAAAATAGACTATAGAATATACAGTTCTTAGCTAGACAGTCCTAGACCTCCCCACAAACGCTCCCTTTTTCTCAACCTTTACTCCTTATGAATAAAGTTCATAACTCAATTACGCTAATCGCAACCGTATCGATTCGATTCGACATCTGCCAATCGTGAAGACCTCACCTTCAACTGGAATCCGAGTTAATTAGAACATTCGCTAATAAAGCTGATCGGTATTATTAACCTAATTACGTCAAGTGTCACGAGGGGTCGTCGGCATTAATTACGACAATTCTTGCTACGCCAAATCTGATGAGGACTAATTAGTCCAATATCGGAACCCACCCATCTTGGTTGCGTCATAATTTAGAATAGTAATCTTTTTTGCATAATTGTCGGAAGGTTAATATTAGGTGATGCCTTTAGAATATTCAATTTCTTCTTTTCGTGTCGATAGACTCAAAATTAAATATTGTCGGACCAATATTTTGTATCCTGTACAGCACTATAATTGGCCTCGTCTAAACTCTGGCAGCGTAATATTCAGCAGCTTTTTGTTGAATCACCCTTTTTTAGAGTTCTGGTTAATCGGAAAACTGATAGCAAAATATCTTTTGCAGAGCAGTAGGCAGGTACTGGTCATCATAATCGCTATTTCAGCCGAAAGAACTCATTGCTGAACGTAGACCTCTCAAGAGGTCCCACTTTGTATGGTTCCGTGTTACTCGCATCCTCTGTCCCATATGACAACACTAACCATCGGCCCACCTTTAGGAAGCTTCCAACGCTGTGTCTTCCATTACACCGTCGGGACGACAGGTTCTATACGCCCTATCGGTCATACCTTACGTGAGCAACGTGCTCTGCCTACTGGCAGTTCATAGGCCCATGTAATCACGAACTGTACCCAAAGTGCATTGTCTAAGTAGGTACATAATCTGTTTGGATTAAGCAAGCATCAAAAATACGAGAGGCGAGTTGTACACTCGCCACATGTGCTTGAGGTTGTGGGTTGGAATCTGGGTAAGTACTAATGTGACTTTTAGGGTTCCGTATACCTCAAAAGTAAAAAAGACACCCTTATAAGATCACTTTCTTGTCCGTCTGTCTGTCTGTCCGTGTGTCATCACCGATTTTCTCAGCAACACGTGAACCTAGCAATTTATACCAGATACTGAGGTCTATAGGTATTAGGTATATAAAAATCAAGGTCCTAAGTCAACACGATAAAAAGATATGGGTAAATTTACCTTAATTTTCAACATTTTTTATTTTTAGGAATTTTTCCTTTACTTGTGCTGTAAGACCTTGCTTTTTGCCAAAATTGACAAATCTAGATCAACCGAAAGTACCTAGTAACTCAAGGTAGTTCCCGTTGACCTAGTCACCTAATTATGTTGGTGAATGTAGCTGTTTGTACGGAGCTCTCGGTGCGCGAGTCCGACTCGCACTTGACCGGTTTTTATTTTAAATTCATATGTACCTACTTCCTAAATTTATCTTGGAGGACATCTGGACTTTTTACCTCATATAAGTCTGAAATCGCCATCTTGAGCAAGCGCGGTGATCAATGCACATGCCTTCTCTGTATGAGAAGAGGCCTTTGCCCTGCAGCAGTGGGAAAGTGTTACAGTCTGGTATTATTATTAAAAGCTGCATCAAAAATCATTAGAAAAAACTTACAACGAACCCCACCAAATTCCTGCACAGCATCAATTCGCTTCCTCTATCCAAACAGCGTTAATAGCAAGACAAAGGCAGTCAATTGTGATTTACTATGGGTCAATTAGAGTTTTAATCACGACAATAATGTGCGATACAACGCGTTAAGTACTGACAGTCGCGTCAATGGCCCATAGCCTTAGGAAATGTACAGAAAGGGCCAGGACGAAAATTATTTTATTAGCGATGGGTTTGGTCCAAATGTGGTGTACGAGACCTATGTCATTGAAAATAGAGTAAATTTTTACTAAGACGCCTTTTAATAAATTATAGTTCAAAAAACTAAAAAACACGCTTTAATAGAAACCAAACTAAAAAGTAGTAATTGATTTTCAATAAATTTAAATTAAGAATAGGGTGAATAACAAAAAAAAAAATATTAAAAAGCGTGGGTTGCTTTAAATGATATTTTCAAAATTACTCTAATTTTACCAATATCTGTCCATAAAATATTGTAACAATTGACATCATGCACCCCACGCTTTTTTAAATATTTTTTTTTTGTTAATAACACTATTCTAAATTTAAATTATGGAAATTTATTTTCTTCTTTTTAGTTTGGTTTTCTATTACAGCGTGTTTGTTAAATCTATCATTTATGTCTTACTTTCTAGTTTAATCGCTAATCCTGAAGATTTTGGTAAGAATAATGGTACAAACTATTTAAATTATTTCATTGTCATCGGTCCTTGATAAGTGTGCAAAGTTTCAAATTAATCCGACGTTTTGAAGGAGGTGTAAAATCAGGTTCAAAGATTCCGTTACAAAGATTCAAAGATGCATAGATTCGTAGATTTCTAGATAGATAGATTCATAGATACATACCAAGCTAATAAAAGCGTGTTCAACAAGGCAGGTATGACATCCATTATAAGCAACTTAAAAACGTAAAATTTTGATCTATGTACATTTTTATTAATAAAAAAAAATAAAAAAAATAAAAAGTTCAGAACTGAAGAATGAAAGTTCAAGGAGACTTTACTGATGATAATAATATTATAAAAATAAATACTTAGGAAATTAAGTTTTGATAGTCATTAATAAAAATTAAGTACAAAAGTAAACATGCTTTTACATATATGTTCTGAGGTACTTTAAACCTACTATAAAAATATTTACTAATGATTGTTTAGGTGACAGAATGAAACATATATTTATTCTAAATATTAACTAACATTAACATTCGAGTTTATCCGTGATCATGGTGCTTGCAACAGCACCGAAATATCGGAAACTCGCAACAAACAGTAAACATGGTAAATATCCCGTTTCGAATGTTAATGTTAGTGTTAGTGACCATGACAGTTTAAAAACTTATAAATATTAACTGTCATCTAGATAGCATTAGTACTAGTTACTTGATGAAAAATATTTGACAGTTGGAAGTATCCATTTTAGTGTCAAACAAACTATAAATAATTATATATCGTCACATAACGTGAATGATGTATAAGGATACTCTACATCTTTCTAAATAAATAAAAAAAATACAACCGACTGCCAAATAAGTCGGTGTTTTTGTTTTTGTTTCTGCTTTTTTTGACAACTACTGCCGAAATTGAAGTTATTTTTCACTATGTAGTGTTTTTATTTGGAAGTTGATAGATTTTTTTGTAAAAAAAAAAAAATATCTTTTTGTTGTGGTACATATCTATAAAGTATAAATATATTCTTTGCGCAGCGCAAAACTACATTATGACGGTGCATTCGTTTTTGGAGTTTTATTTATTTATTTAAACTTCATGTACAATGGTTATACATAGGTGGACTTAATGCAGCAAGGCATTTCTACCAGTCAACCTATGGGTTCAAAAAGACACAACAGTGGTAGGTGTACAAAAAAATTATAAAATTAAAATATGAACAATAATTTAATTCGGATATTAAAAAAACTACCTAACTAATAAAATACATAAATAATTTCTAAAACAATTGACTAATAAATCCATACTAATATTATAAATGTGAAAGTAACTCTGTCTGTCTGTCTGTCTGTTTGTCTGTCTGTCTGTTACCTTTTCACGCTTAAACCGCTGCACCGATTTAGATGAAAGTTGGTATGAAGATAGTTTGAGACCTGGGAAAGGACATAGGCTATATAGGTAGGGTAGGGTAGAGTAGGGTAGGGTATGGTAGGGTAGGCTATGGTAGTGTAGGGTAGAGTATTGTAGGGTAGTGTAGGGTCGGGTAGGTTAGGGTAGGGTAGGGTAGGGTAGGGTAGGGTAGGGTAGTGTAGGGTAGTGTAGGGTCGGGTAGGGTAGGGTAGGGTAGGGTAGGGTAGGTTAGGGTAGGGTATGGTAGTGTAGAGTAGGGTAGGGTAGATAAATGTTTGGTCTTTTTATGGCAAAACAAAGTTTGCCGGGTCAGCTAGTATTTTAATAAATACAAAATTCTAAATGAGATTGATATTTAAATATAATAACTATGACGAAGACAAATAATAGTTCCGGTTGCTACGCTTAAATGACAATTTACTCTCAGCTTTTTTGATGTCAAGGGGAAGCACGTTCCAGAGTTTTATAGTTGAGACAGTGTAAGAACTGCACACAAGTTTTCAGCCACATCCTGTCAAGAACAAAAAACGTGTTAATTTGTGAAAGATGCTCTTTGACTTGAAAGGTATTTGTGAACATTTCCTGATTGTTTGGCAGAAACATCTTAAATTGCGTGTCCAGACTAAAAAATTAAAGAGCCAACGAAGGTCACAAAAGGTTAGTAATCAAATTGACGTTAATGTTGATCTAAACATAAAATATAACAGTTAAATAAACAAACACCCGCGTCATTGTAATGTATATCTCTGTGACGTTAACGTTAAAAAGTAATGACTACGTTCTGTCTGTCTTAATGTATTTCTAAATAAAATTAGTGTTCTTGGATTACCCCTCTTATTCTTAAAATAAAATGTTGTTAACTTTTTTAATGAATATTTCTTTTTTGCATATTTCGTTTCTTGACACAGACCAACAAGTAAAATATTATAATTTTGAGTGTTTAGAACGTTTTATTTTCTGGACGAAAATTATCACAAAATAAGGTGACTAAATTGTCAAACGCGAGTTAACTGCTGTGCCTCACTTAATTTGCGTTGAATTTTTTTGACATTTCGATTTTTTTTTGTCGGGACAGGAGTTTACTCATATTACAAAAAACATTTCTGCAAAATATTTTTTTTTTCGAGATTAGAAAAATAAAGTCACAATCAAAAATGCTTAAATACCTATCAAAACAGTCCCTTTATCTGCCCTCTCTAAACCTTCATAGCTCTACAAATCTTTGAAAATGCGGGCGTCGTCCACCTAATTGTTGTGAATTAATTGTTACATCCATTTAAAAACCACGCGAGCATTGTTCAGAACACAATTGTCGTTTCCTCACGGATTGGAGCAGTAATTTCTCTCATTGAGGGACCCAACGCTGTTAATTGGTCATTCCGATTATATGGGCTCAAGACCTGTTCTTTGGTGTGTACTTTCTGTTGGTGTGTTAAATGTTAGTGTATTTGTGATTGAAGGGAAATGATGAAAGAGTTTACGGCTAATAAAATGATTTTGGACTTTAGAGTGCCTTGTTGTTGAGGTGATGGATGATAGCTTCGTGCCTCTATATATGTAGATCATTGAAAGGTGTTACGTTTAGCCAGAAACCAGAAAATTCTGCCAATTTCGTAAGGGTAGTGTGTTACCCAGTTACTGGGTTTTGGAAGCCACTTTAGCAGTCGATCCATGTAAAAAAACCTAGTATTCAGCTGCATTCGCTTAGAATGGAAGCTGGGTACTAGCTAGGGGGTCTACTCCTTAAGCACGAAGTCCGTAGTTTTGGCTTTCGCTATTGGCGGTTCCTACTCCGTATCACATACGGACGCATGATTAGTTCGGGGCTTTAACTTCTAATGAATGACAACACAATTTGTCATTTCCTGATGTGTTTTTACCCGTCCCAAAAATTTCATCATTACAGAGTAGGGTTCACACCTAAGTTCTTTCGGATGGGCCTATTGCCGGAGTCAAAAAATAGACCCCCTGAACCGAAAACAGTTGAGATAAAAATACATTTTACCAAAAAATATTACTGACTTCCAAATAAAAACACTACAAAGTGAAAAATAACTTTCGTTTTGAAAGTCGGTGTCAATAATAAAAATAATTTTTACATTCAAAAATATTTTTTTAAAACCAGCTTTTTTCGTATTCTTCTCAGAAAACGCTTTCATTTAATACCCATATCATGGCAGTGCACAAAGTACACCATCTTGGGCCGTCCACCATTTTGGATTTAGAATACCGCTACTTAGCTAACCATGCATTGTCATCCAAACTAAACGCATATGCAAAATTTCATCTTAATCGGTGGAGGATAACTGCTATAAAATTCAGTTGCAAGATTTGACCCCAACACACTTACATACCATACATACTTAAATACATTGCAAGTTAATAAAAAGCTTGTAAAAAGTATAGACAGTTAATAAAACAGATTAGAACTTCAGAATAGTCTAATTGATGCAATGCTTTACTAAGATAATAGCCGTGATTCATGAGGAGGAAAACAATACAAGCAAAAGTCTTCCCGAACTATGATTACATCATGACTAATCAACACTGAAACTGAGCAACAATTAAACTAATCATCCAGGCTTACATTAATTGCTGTTCTAAGAAATAGCTTGTTTGCTCTTTCAAACGCATATAATTAAATGTATGTTAATGTCCTTGTTTTTCAAACATTATAAACCCTTCTATCCCCAATCAAATAACTAAGCCGTCATTCATTAATCCCTTTCATATAAAATCGTCGCAACGCCATTTTTCCGCGCTCACCCCATTAAAATAACGACGTATTTTAGCATGATCCCATCGAAAATAGAATATACGAATAAATGAGTGTAATCAACATCAAAAGAATATATATTCTGGTGAACTATTAACGTGTATTAAAGTGAATAACTCATAAATAAGATTTAGAGACATCTTACGTCCTCAATTTGCGTCGGAATCAGCAATCGTTACATTTTTCAATCCTCGTTTATCATTAAAACGTTAACATCGACCTCGCAGTTTCCACCTTAGTGAAAATAACTAATTTTCGTGATTATGAATATTATTATCAATAATGTTCTTGGGATAATTTTGTGATCACCAGGTTGTACCTCCCACTGTTTGAGTTTTTCTGTCAAAAACTACTAAAAAGTTACAGTTCCGTTAAAAGTAACTCTTCTGTCACACGAAAATGTTCGTCATTCTAGAATTGAATGAGATGAAATTTAAAACTTGTATAAAACGCACACTATGCAGGCAGGCATATTATAAGTTGGGGGATTACATAGCTGATAAAAATGCTTGGCTCAATGCTAATCCTGCTTCACAACCACTAGGGCGCAAAAACAAGTGCTAAGCAGAAAAGTTTTGAAGTATTGTTGGACTTGCTAAAGAATGAATATATTTGTATTGTATAAATTCAATTTCTTTAAGTATTATATAACCGCATAGCACATGTGTGTGTACTATGTACCAACTGTAGATCTATCATTTACTGTACCTATATGTCATGTGTTGACTTGTATGTGCCCTGGTAGTTAAATGTGTAATGCTTTCTCTAACGTACCTCTGATGGTGGCACATGTGTTGGATCATTCGGTTCCTTTCATGATAGTTGAGCTGAGTAGTGTCAATCCATGCATCTTGTTCGTGATCAGGCGCCTAACTTCGTAATAACTTGGCTGCCTCGGCCTGTTTTTAACTTGGTACGTTTTGTATTTTTGAATTGTTTTTTTTTACTCTAGACGGTTTTTCGTGCACGTCTTTTCACATCGTTCTCACATATATGTATTTTCCAACAATAATAATGTAGCTAAATACTTGTAATTAAAATTGATGGAAAAGAGTGTCCGTGGGGTTTCTTGCATATTCTTCTCCATAGAGACCTACTGACTGTTTTGTTTGACTATTAAAAAGTACCTTTAAGTTTTATTTGAAATAAACTATTTTGACTTTGACTTTATGAGAACCTACCTAAGTATCATCCAATGGGTAAAATCCAAGAGTTTCATATTATGTGCATTGCTTTCATCACTTTCTTCACCGTCGGCATTGTTTTTACCTTCAAATATCGCCTAACTGTCGATTGCAGGCTTTACTTTATGAAGTTTTGTGACACCAGACCATCCCGCACTGACCTGATTTTCAGATTTGTCCACCCCAAGTCCAAATGCCCTTGTTTTTCAACAGATGTATTTCTCGAGGATGATTTAATGGTATATATTGTCATCATTCACAGCTCGACTTCATACCCAATTCTCACAGGCCTCTTTCTTCTCGTGCTGATCCCCACGTTCATGTGCTAGCCTCATCCAGGTTCTACCGGTGGTGGCAACAATATCATGTGTAGATTTGTCATGTCGTTGGTGATACCTGAACATAAAAAATAAAAATAAAAACCGGCCAAGTGCGAGTCGGACTCGCGCACGAAGGGTTCCGTACCATTTTCGTAAAAAACGGCAAAAAAATGACGTTTGTTGTATGGAAGCCCCCCTTAAATATTTATTTTATTTTGTTTTTAGTATTTGTTGTTGTAGCGGCAACAGATATACATCACCTGTGAAAATTTCAACTGTCTAGCTATCACGGTTCATGAGATACAGCCTGGTGACAGACAGACAGACAGACAGACGGACAGACAGACAGACAGACAGACGGACCGCGGAGTCTCAGTAATAGGGTCCCGTTTTTACCCTTTGGGTACGGAACCCTAAAAAAATGATTTGTAACTAATAAAGAAGATCTCACGCAGTTTCTCAAACATGTTTTTCATTTATTTTTATTTCAAATTATGCTGTTATTTCTTTTAATCCCGTATCAACGTAGAAGCTAATAAATAATCGTTTTTATGAAAATGTATATTTATCATACTTTATTTTTGAAAACTAAAGACAATATGAATGATCAAAAGTGTCAGCTAATATTATAAATTGAAACAAGGGTGTATTTTCGTCCAGTTTTTTACATGGCTATGATGTTTTGACGCAACTACTTATTTTCGACTTAAAATAGTGGCATCTTATTTTATTTAGGCTGACCTTGACCGACTTAGGGCGGTTACGCTCTACATCCGATCCGTGTCCGTGAAATTTTGTTTCTGAAGTAGCCGTAATACTTCTTGTAGGGAAGCTTACGTACTACATCCGAACTCTATCCGTCATAATCCATACTAATATTACAAATGCGAAAGTAACTTTGTCTATCTGTCTGTATGTTACCTTTTCACGCTTAAACTGCTTAGTCTCATCTGCCTAGCCTTTATCCCAATTATTGTTGGGGTCGGCTTCCAGTCTTACCGGATTCAGCTAAGTATCAGTGTTTTACATGGAGCGACTGCCTATCTGACCTCCACAACCCAGTAACTGGGTAACACGATACCTCTTGGCAAGACTGGTGTCAGATCTCAGGCTTCTGACTACCCGTAACGACTGTCAAAGATCTTCAAATGACAGCCGGGACCAACGGCTTAAGGAGGAAACTCGGTATGTTGAAATTGTCACCCATCCACGGCCCGACCTCGTCAAGCGTTGCTTAACCTTGAAGATCGACCAGTGCGGCTGTTATTATTTAGCCACGAGCTCCTCCGAAACTGCTTAATCTACTCAGATGAAATTTGGTACGGAGATAAATTGAGATCCTGGGAAGGACATAGAACAGTTTTTATTCTCGAAATCATCCTTTAGGGGGTCGACAGGGGGGTAGAAGTTTGTATGGTGAACTAATAATTTCACAAGTTAGGCGGCCCACACACCTATAATATTATGGCGCGATGTAAAAAGTAGGCTAATCAAAGTACTAATGCAAGGCAGACGAAGTCGCGGCCAACAGCTAGTCTGTCATAATTCAGAACATTTTGAACTTGCATCTCAAATCATAAATTATTCTCCATTTTGTCATTATGCAATTGTTTCTTGGCTTTCCAAAATAGTTTAAGGGTAAATAAAAAATTATACTATATGAACTGAAACAAAAAACAATGAAAACTATTTCCAATCAATCCGAGACCAGCCTAGAAAGAGGTGGGCTTCCTACTGCAGGGGCTGGTCCAAAATGGTTCTGGAACAAATACTCGGAAAGATTTCAGAGAGGCCTTTCCCCAGCAGAAAAAAAATCTGTTGGGATTTGAGAGTGATAATTATAAGGGTCTCTGATCTCAATAAACTCATGAAACACTTTATTTCACTACATAGCAACTAATAAATAAATTTTATTGCACGTATTATTCATTAGGATTGAAATGTCTTCTTATTTTAAAAGAACTAATAGTACTAGTACTGACGTAGACAGTAAACAGCTGGTACAAGACTTTAAATCCTCAAAAATCTATTTTATCCCTATGAAATTAAACCCTAGCACCTGTTCCCACAAAATACGTTATTATCCTCTTTTCTAAAATACAAATCCACCATTACGAAAATCACGGAAAACACACGTGATTTAAAAAAATATTTATACACAAATTACTCATCAAGCCGCCTTAATTGCCGTTGTTCTATTCGAGAAACTTATAATTAAACATGGACAGTACATCAAGGAGGATTTTCTGTTATACATGCCTATACTTATATCATCGAGTAGAAAGATACAGAAGGCCAACTCAATCCAGCGAGCGAAAAAAGACTCACGCACACATAGGCCGTGTATAGTACACCAATTTTTTTTTGTAAATCCGTTATCCCACACTCGGAATTTCTCCTGTATCGTGGGTGCGTTTACAAACATATAAACTCACATACACAAAACAAACACCCATAGCCGGAACAACTATCTGTAGGTCATACAAATATTTGTTACGTACGGGAATCGAACCAGCGACACGCAGCGCAGCAGTCAATGGCTCAACCGTTGCGCCAAGCGAAAGCCAAAAAAAAATCGATACAAATATAAGGTTTTATCTCCTATTTAACCCGTCCAAAAGTCGAAGACATGACTTTTCAAAATTCCTTTCATGGTGCTAACTTTTATTACTAAGAAAACCTTGTGCACAATTTCATACTTCTACGCCTTAAGACTGTAGGTAGGTTGTCTGCCTTTACGGCGCACGGCGTCTGTACACGCGAGTCTATGTTTGGGTGCGCTTACAATCTTTGTGTGAACCTCACCTTCTGTATCCATTTCTCTTGCACCTACGTCACGCAACGCCATCGCCACGACGAGTGTGAAAACGCGAAATAAAAGCAATTCTTTCTAATTAACTCTCGAGTCGTGTGTCTCGAAATAGACCCACAAACGAACGCACTGATTTACATGACGCGACTGTTTCTCAACCAACCCGAATAATTAACGCTTCGTGTTTATTCGATTGTTTTGATTCGAAACGATTGATGGTGCGCCAATGGAATGTTCCATAACTCGAACATCACTACATTTAAAGGCATTAAGATGCAAATTAATGTACGCGCTTGACGCTTCTTTTGTGTTAACCTAATTTATAGACCCTTAGATAACCTGTTTTATTTACCGTCATAAGTAGTTCCCATAATCTTATCAGAATAAATTATGAAAATTTAAATGATTTATGTGTGGCTAAATAATAACAGCCACACGGGTCGATCGAGGTTAAGCAACGCTTGACGAGGTCGGTCCGTGGATGGGTGACCATTTCAACATACCGAGTTTCCTCCGTGCCTTGGAAAGCACGTGAAGCCGTTGGTCCCGGCTGTCATTTGAAGATCTTTGACAGTCGTTACGGGTAGTCGGCAGCTGGAGATCTGACACCAGTCTTGCCAAGGGGTACTGTGTTGCCCAGTTACTGGGTTGTGGAGGTAAGATAGGCAGTCGATCCATGTAAAACACTGGTACTCAGCTGAATCCAGTAAGACTGGAAGCCGACCCCAACAATAATTGGGAAAAAGGCTAGGCAGATGACGAAAATTATTTATCGAATGATGTTTTAGCCCACATTTATAAAGACAATAACAATATTTTAATTTCTTGTTTTCTCTTGGGGAATTCCAATTCTGATATCATCATACGCTTTATGAATAGTTTGTTTAACATAACAGTAATAACGAATGCATTAAAATAGTTTATTAGTATCAAATATGGTTGCGTCGTAGTCTCGCTATCCACTAAAGGCAAAGCGAGCAAAAAGCTACATATAGCAAGCGTAACTAATGAAAGATCGCGGGTTGATTAAGCAGGGGCTGTCAACGACGCTCCGGTCCCGTATTCACTGTACCAATCGCTGCCAACATCATTAATTGCCCGTTTCATTGCAGTTATGTTTCATTAATATTCGAAACTATATTGAGAACTGATTGATTTTTATTTTATTTTATATTATATTCACGCTCTTTTGCTTGCGAAGCGTCTGTGTGCAGTGCTATTAACAATAATTGCAGAGTCACGAGTTGCAACCTAAGTACTTAGCTAAAGATCGCAAATAGTGGATCTGTAATGGTAGATTATAGACCTGTGAGACCTAGAACAATGTTTTTCTTAGTAACTTCCACTTAGAATATTGCACCGTAATAAATTGTTACCTAATTTAGGTGAAAAATATCATATATATAAATCACCAGTCCAAAACGGTCAAATATGAAATATCACTTCTAAAATCAACATCACAAATCATCAGACTCTCCATCTAGTCGCAAAGTGAGCCCTCCATAATTTTTCTTATAAATATAAAGCAGCTCCAATATCAAATGTCAGACTTTAATTATATTTTTATTAATTTGACACTTCGCAGCAGTTATTTTGTCAAGAATTCCAACAAAAACTTCTAGATGAACACACTATAAAATTAACATGATAATAAGAAATACTGCTCCAAATTCGGTTAACATTAATTTCTGTATAAATAATTGGTGACATTCTTTGACATAAAATTATAATATATTTATTTCAGTTTGATATAATTTATTATAATGACGTATGCTCGGTATGCGAAAATATTTTTATTAGTAATATCAATTTCGTAGGTGGAGCACGGTAAAAATACAAGGAGAACAGAAATATGTAAAAGATAACTTATATTATTATGATTTATATTAAAATCTTTATTGAAAAGAAAATACATCGATCATTCGGTGAAATGGAATATAATGGCAAGATATATTTTATTTTTAAATACTATGTTGTCTATTTTTGAAAGAAAATTAAGGAGCTATATTTTGTCAAAAGGAATAAGACCATATCAGTGAAAGTTGGAGGAGCCTCCAGAGCTACTGAAAACTAAAAAAGGTGGTATTTTTCTGTATTTACTTTACTAGTCATCGTTATCGTCATCAGCCTATTAATGTTCCCACTGCTGGGACACAAGGCTTGTGTCCCAGCAGGCCCATACCCTCTCTGTGAGAGGGTATGGGCCGTAATCCACCACGCGGGCGGTAGATGTCACATGTCTTCGAATTTTTGGTTCTAGGACATGCCGGTTTCCTCACGATGTTTTCCTTCACCGTTTTAAGAGCAGTGGTGATGAAATAATTTACACAAAGTAAAGTGCCTGCCTGGGTTCAAACTCACGACCCACAACTTTTAAGTCGCGGCCGATACCACTGGGCCACCACTGCTCCTTTACTAGTAACAAATAAAAAAATCTTTCGTTCTTTCTTTCATAATCATTCATTACATAATTATAATACTTCCTTGCAGAAACCACGAGCAGAATATACTTATTGACGAACTGTTCCGACTTCTTCTTCTTTTCGTGTGAAGATGTGGCCACCTCGGGTGCCAGAGTTAAGTAAACCACCTCTAGGAAACCCACAGGCCTCTGACGTGGCTATTTCAGACTTACATTGACTATATAAGTCCAGGTTTCCTCACGATGTTTTCCTTCACGTGCCTGTGATGTCCAAGATAATCTTAGAAATTACATCAAACTCATCTTAAATTCTTCTGCAAGCCTTTCCCGAATCAAGGCATCATCCATCCAAAAACACAACAATTTTGCAAAAACATTAATATCTGAAAAAAATGTTTAATGTGTCTTAAAAATGAATAATATAGCCCAATATTTTACTGTTCCATTAGCTTTTAGTTGGAGGTGGCTCTCGTCACTGCCTACGCCAATACCATTCATTTGTCGACAGACTAAATCTAGGTGAGTCTAGGTAGTTTGGTATTTTTCTAGAAAACTGTTGGAAAAATTGTCTATTAAAATTGGTGCGAGATGAATGAATCGTTGTTTTCATATTGTAGCAATGTCATTTCAAATTCAACAATATTTTCTGCCCCATTGTGGCAAAAATATATCTTGATAAAATTGATGGAAATGGAATATTTACTTTAAAAAAATCAGCTGCTTTGTGCTTTATCTATATCTCTTATTCTAATTTTAGATCTACTTTATTTTAAATTAGCTCTCATTCATTCAAACTACCTACACAATATACTCATACATCTATTATACCACACACAAAACAAAATATATCATTCGATTTTCTAAGTAACTCGTATCAAATTCCATGAAATCTCATCGACTGTTAGCAAGTAGGAGTTTCAAAGTTATAGACGAGAAACCTCAAAACGACCTGAAGTTCAACAAACAACAATATACAGTACCGCATTATGCTTTCTTCACACCTACTGTTGCATATCGATTTCATATCGAACTAGTACTTCCATTACGTACATAACGACACCTCATTTACTAGAGAAATATCCCCCATCAGTGACACTTTCGAATTTTATCTCTCATCTAAAAAACCCTTTATGTTGTACGACTCTAAATTCTGTCACATCTCAAATTGCTAATCGAATACTAATAGCCTAATAAAATCGGTTCATATTACTGTTAGAATCTTTTTGTCGTGTGTGGCTGCTATAAAAGTATCGATTTGCATATTTCTTACATCTAATTTTGTATCGTAAGTAACATATTAATCAAATAGCTTTTTCAACCTCACGTCTTCTTGATCTCGTGACATTGAGTGGTTTATGGCACAACGGAGCGACAGTTGTGCGATCAACACGATGCTCCGTTTAAATAGTTTTATGATTTATGCGGACTATATTGGAATGTTAATCCTTTCAGCATACAAGGGATTCGCTAAATATAGGTAATGTATGATTAAAATAAAATATGTTACACTTTCTATAATAAAAACGAATATACTGATATTAACATTGCATTGAAAACTGCAAGGGATATTTTCATGCCAAAAGAAACTGAAGTAGGTATCATAAGAAATCTCTTAAAATTTAATTCTTGAAAAGAAAATAATTTTGAAGGATTTTGTAGGATTTTTAAGAAATTTGGAAGGACTACAAAAGCACAAAGTCTAGGCAAAATTACGCTTGTTGAAAGCAAAAAGGTCGAAACTACTCTTATCGGAAGCAACTGGTCGTAATCGTAAGTTACAAACTAACACCAATATGAGACTTAATATAAAAATTCAACATTCAATCGAGTCGATTTGCATAGAATTGTAATTAAAAGTGTGTCGGGTATCGATTGCTTTCAAAATTCTATCGATTTAATTATGGCTCGCCGGAATGATTTTATTGACAAGCAAAGCCGTTGATTTACTTAATTGACTATTCGTTATCTTTATTGTGGTGACCAACGCCCAGAATCTTAGATGTTTTTTTCTATATATTATCTAGCTAATTAACATAAAATTTGTAATCTTAAGACATCTATTGTGTTTCCCGTATTTCGAATTGTTAATTTTGTGTTGTCTATTGAACGGTCAGTGTCCGAAGTTAAGAAAGATAAAATGTAGTTTTATTTATACGATAGTTTCCCAAATTCTAATAAACTTTTTGGACATTGACAAGGTTTCTTTATTGATCATTTTGGGCTTTAAAGCATTAAATGCAACTTTATTGTTTGATCTCCGTATAGTATTGTTTCATAAATAAAAACAGTGTTTACCTTTCGCAACGATTTTTTTATGATATATAAGTATAGATGTGAACATAATAAGGTAAGTATACAATAATGTTTCATATAATATTAGAAAGTTGATTCGATTTTATTTATTCCTCGTGCTAGTGGAACCTGTAAGTCCAATTTTAAACCTAGCCAAAAGACTGGTTACTGGCTCACTCAGCCCGCATCATTTTAATGCTGGACAAAGGGCTCGCCACATGTCTTTCAGCCGGCTTTATCCTACTAGACGACAATAAGCTGTTCCCACCACTTCCAGATCTTTAAATCCAACAAACTATAAGCAGTGACAAAAAACTTACCAAAAATCACGTTATCAAAGATTTTAAACGTGTTTAACAGCGTGATAACAGTGACAAGTTGCGCCACCTATCATGTTGATAATGAACAACGTGTATTGAACACATTAAGCGCTTAGCACTTAACGTGTGTACCCTGATAACTGTCCCTGATGCAATTAACAATCTCTTTAATGCTGAAGAAGTGAAGACGCTTAATGACGCCACTCGTCTAAATTTTAAGGCCATTGTGGGAATGAAAAAAGCAAATGACGGTGGGAAAAGAATAGAAGATGTATAAAGAAAGAAAATCAGCATAGACTTAGTACAAGAGTAACAATCGCAATTAACAGAAGGGAAAAGGACAACCAAAGGGTTTGCAACCATTGAGTGCTAAACTCTTTTATCAACTGCTAAATCGGGCGTATTGATACAAGTAAATTAATTTCCTATATATTTTTTGTTTAGCTTTAGCAACAGATCCAAACTAGCAGGTTTTGCTACCATTAATAGCAATTATACAATTAATTATTTACAGCAGTAAGCTACGGTAATGAAATCTTTCGATTCTTTAGTAATGAAGGCTTCGCCATTTATTGGTTCTAAAATATATTTCAGATGGCAATCAAACAGTATCTCTTTGTAGAAATTACACTAAGGCACGGATCATACACGTCTAAGAGTAGGCATACAAACAAAACTATGAATAATTAACATTGATATAAACATAATGCTTGATTAGGTTCTAAGAACACGCAACTCGAAAACAAACGAGCCCTCACTTTTGAACGAACAATAGACGATTCTGCTCGTAATTAGAGAGTTGTACATTCCGAACGATCTTTCGGATCGATTACGGTTGAATAAACAATTCCTTCTTGTTTTTTTCTTATTCAAATAATGTTATAAATCAAATACTCACCGTTAACGTCCCGCAGGAGAGGTCATTTATCAGAGCGACGCGGGCGCAAGTAGTACCAGAGACGCCATGGAACGATACATTAATGTTTCCTTAATTGTTATTTTATCGGATTCCAATATGGCCGACACGCGTCCGTAATTAGTCTCTGTACGGATTGAATGATTTTAGCTGTTCGATTTTTTTTAATAATTAATGATATGGGCACCTAAAGATTTCTTTGGTGTAATCAATAACATCTTGGGTATTTTGAGGCGCATTTTAAGTTTTGTACGGTGTTTTAAATTATATCCTCCTATATAATTATGTTGTGTTTATTTTCACAGACATTCCTACATATAAAAGGTTTTAGGAACATTAAATTTAAAACCAGCAACTATTCGGAAAATGCATTACTGAATTTTCAAATTGATAAAAATTATAATTATTATTAATACAATAATCTATTTATATTTAAATAAAATAAATAACTAATTAATATACGTCCAATGATTACTTACCAACCTTTATTATTAACTATTCATGTTTTTAGTTCGGTTGTGAAGACATTACAGCAACACCTACTGTTTTATTACTTTCCGAAGACAGTAATACAAATAAAAGCGTCTTCCAAAATGTTAACCGTATAATTAATAGGATGTTAATCAGTAACGGGTTCCTCTCAGTAGGACTTCCCATAGGTAAGATTTTTATGAATCTTAAAATATGTAACTGTCCGACAGCAGTTTCTAAGCAGTCGGCAGTTCGCTAAGTTGCTAGGTATTTAGCTAAAAAACTGCTCTCTTGCTTGATGTCTGCAACGCCAAAAATACTATTGACGCTGTATGAGCCCTTTTCAAGTAAACTTCATTCAATCCTTTGTCGCAACAACCCTGAGGGTTTTGGCCTCCTCAACGATCTTCTTCTATTTCGCTCTGTCTCGAGCCTCCCTCCGCCAAGATATTTTCCTTCCCATCCTCTTCAAATCTGCCTCGATACAATGTTTCTACCGCTTCCTGGGTCTTTTCTGATTCAAAGCCCACTTGGACTTGACCTTAACGATTTTGGTGTCACTCATGTCCAGGTGACCTGCCCATGGGCCTTTGCGACTTACAGTACCTGACAATCGTTTCCTTATTGATCAGGTTTTTTAAAATAAATTTCATCCACTCCATTCGACTGCATCGCTGTGACAATGGAAAAACCTTCGATTTATGTCAATTAATTAATCAACAAGCTAAAACTGTCAATCTCCATTAAATCTAGAAGATGAACTGACTAAGGATAAAGGGGTTAAAGCCTGACGAGATTGCTATTGGTCATGTCTTAAAGTCTAATAAAGCGCAAGAAACGATGCTCCAAACATAAATGGAATAAAATCTTAAACGCTAATTGAAATAATTAACATAACTAATCAATTCAACGCTTATCTTTTATCTACAAGAAGAAACTCTATACTTCAGTTGACACCTTTAAATCGCGTGGGATGACTATGATTTTCTCACACTCTTAGAACCTTACCAAACCGTTGACCAAGACGTTATAATTCCGTTTAATCATTGACAAAATGTTTGATATAATACAAACTTAATATTCAAAGTCTTTCAAAGTAAAAGTTATAAGTCCTCAAAGTTTTAAATCCAGCAATCCTGTGACAACATTTTAAAAGGGGTACCGAGGCCAAGTTTACGACGATCATAAATGCCACATAAAAAAGGATAAAAACTTTTAATTTCTCTCCTCTTAAATGAGCCGGTGTTAATTTTAACTCTCCTATAGGAATTATGTATATGGCATATA
The DNA here is from genome assembly GCA_949775005.1 of Orthosia gothica. Taxonomy (NCBI): domain Eukaryota; kingdom Metazoa; phylum Arthropoda; class Insecta; order Lepidoptera; family Noctuidae; genus Orthosia; species Orthosia gothica. Next base: position 4,342,024 of record OX459064.1, on the reverse strand, counting down.
CTAATTCTTTGTCATTATAAGGTATTTTATGTTTTTTTTCTTCTTCTTCCATAGCTTTTGGCCGTAAATAATGCCCAGTTATGTTTGTTGGTTTAGCCGTAACGTGTTTCATTTAGATTAAATTCTAATTTATTTTATGGAATCTTTGAATTTTTCGAGCGGAGATCATATTTTATTTCGGTGCAGTGTGGGGTCAAGGTGTTTCTTCTTTATTGTGTTAGTTATTGTTATGTTCTGGCTTTTTCTTTAGCGTGTAATGATTTGTGTAAAGAAAGATGGATTTAGTATTAATATAACGCTGCCTTTTAGTTTGCTTCTAATGTCATTAAAATAATGTTGTAGGAAAATAAAGTCATAATGATTTTTTGTTTTTCTGTGATTTCGACGGTCAATATTCAAGTTTTAGAACTTTACGATACATAAAGGATATATACAGATACTTAATGGTATAGGACTCAAGGCAGAGCTTTTAATGCCTCTCATCAACAATCGAATTTCAACTTTAGAACTTGCTCAAAAGGTTGATATTACAACAATTTCAAGCTGAAATATTTGTCACACTCCAAAGTGATATACAAGAGCATTATCTCAATGTTTACGGAATAAATGCCCTAATAAAGATAAAGTCCCAAACCTTAATTAGTGACAAATTGGTCGCTTTTAAGAAAAATACACGGAATGAAATGCATTAAGAATTAAGGCACACACGAAAATACACACTATAGGTCATAGATACAAGAACAGGCAGCGATTGAAGTTCTTTGTTCTATTGTATAATCGCATGTACCAAATATGGCGTCACATTTTAATTTTTCTTAGGCAATATATGTTGTAGCTGTTGGTCCTGGCCTTCATTTGTAGATCTTTTATAAACGTTACGCATTAGATCTAGAACCCAGGACGGTAGTTAGAAACAAGTTAATCTGACACCAGCCTTGCCAAGAGGTGTTACCCAGTTACTGTGATGTGGGGGTCAGAGAGGCTGTCACTCCCTGTAAAATTGGGACATGGTATTCAGTTTCATCCGGTTAGATTGGAAGCCGATCCCAACATACTGCTCGGTAAAATAACTGTGCACTTGGCTCTATCAAGTCACTGTGACATTCGACTCTCGTTATAGGCGCACGAGGAGAAAGTGGGGTGCCGCACGGGTGGGCGGGAGTGGGGGCAAGGTGCACAGTTATATTATATTTGAAAAAAAACTGATGATGAGGGTTTATGCTGCCGTGCCTAGGTTGTTAAATCATAACATTATAGACCAGTTTTGGATAGTATTATAACGCACAAGCACAAAGTGTCTTCTTTATACTGTGACACATCGCTGCCATTGGCAAACTATGGATACACTATCATCTTCTAGCTAAAAATAGTGGATAACCCACAGCAATTACCTACCTACGTTTGTCACCATTTCATTTTATAGCCCAATGAAAGCCTTCATTAGTTTTCTCTCAAACGAGGTATTTCACACATTCATATAAATTATAGAGTTTATACTTAATGGTGATGGAATTTGCATAGCAATTAACATAGATTGCAAACTAATGGGAGACTAAATCTGTTTTTAGTGCTGTAATCTGGTTAATACCTAATTCTATAATTTAGGGTTCCGGAGAGCTGGAAATAGTCACTGCTGTGACCATAAAACTTATATTGAATTCATAAGGAAAGGAAGGTTATTTCAACTGATGAAGCAAAAGGTGGAAGAAAAACGCTATCAGGTGTGGTTCAACCAATGAACATAACAAATTTTATCAGCCAATTTAGATAAATTTGGTGACAGAACCTAAGGACAGAACCTAAGTGTTTTTCAACTAGAATCCAACTCAAATCATCTAATTGTCAGTTAATTTACAGCTTGTTTTTTATAGACATTAATTGAAGGTTTTAACGTTATAATGACAACTATGTTGAGTGGAGGAGCTATTTTAAACTCACTAGGAATATGGGCCATATTGTCCTTGTTGAATACCTGGACTGGAAACCCGTCCAGTTTTAGTCAGAGTCGTCAGAGTTTAAATATATAATTTTATGTTCTGTCATGATTACTTGTTGGTACCTAATAAGACTGTATTCAAATATGAATATACGAAAGTTCTTGCAGAAGATTGAATAAGAAAATTAAACAAACAAACAAATAAAAATGAGAATTGAAACGGAACCCCTAATCTTAATCTTGTTCACACCCGCCCACTTGTCATTCCTTAACGCCCACGCTACACATACTTAATCTAAATTATTTAAATTGCATATTTAAACAATTCACATATTTTTGTTATGCTGTTTAAGGATGTTTTTATCATAACACTTAATTTCTCTGGTCCAGTTAAGACTCTTTGGTCTTCTTCTTTTTCTTGGCACGTGTCAGCATGGTTCTAATATACCAGGGGAATGATAATAGCTAAAGTTCTATAGAACAAATTAGATCGTCAGCAAGGTTGGTATTAAGGCTTACTCAATATCTTCACTTGTTGAGGACCTGTACATTTAAGAATTCAAGGTATAATGTATATTCTCAATATAGTTAGTATTGCAACACACTGAGGAAGAAAGGACCAAAAGGTCGACATATATAAGACTAGCTGACCCGGCAAACTTTGTTTTGCCATAAAAAGACCAAACATTTATCTACCCTACCCTACCCTACAATACCCTACCCTAACCTACCCTACCCTACTCTACCCTACCCTACACTACCCTACCCTACCCTACCCTACCCTACCCTACACTACCCTACCCTACCCTACCCTACCCTACCCTACCCGACCCTACACTACCCTACACTACCATACCCTACCCTACCCTACCTTACCCTACCCTACCCTACCCTACCCTACCCTACACTACCCTACACTACCCTACACTACCCTACACTACCCTACCCTACATAAAGCGGTAGCATATGGTATTATGCTAAATCGGTTCAGCGGTTTAAGCTATAATAAGAAGTTTCACACAAAACTACCCCACCCCCCATTTCTCCCCCTTAGTGTTTCATGAAAAAAAAAATAGCCTATGTCCTTTCCCAGGTCTCAACCTATCTTCATACCAACTTTCATCTAAATCGGTTCAGCGGTTTAAGCGTGAAAAGGTAACAGACAGACAGACAGACAGAGTTACTTTCACATTTATAATATTAGTATGGATTAGTATGGATAACTTGGATCTCGAAAACAGTTTCTCTAGTTTGCTTGCCAGAACTACTAAATCAGTCGTTATTGAAAATCGTGTCTTGTGGAAGACTGTTGATTCTTTTCATGAGGCTAATTTGTAAAACTTATAGGAGTGATTTTGGGCTCTTTCAGTTAGAACACTATCTAGCTTCTTGGATTGATGAAGTCTTGTCAAAGTAAGAGGGTCATTCATACCTACCCGGATCGATTACACAATTTCTCCATTCACTCCAATCGCCTTGGATACATAAAATACCGTTTATTACATATAAGCGTACAAGTATTTGTATGGGCGTCAAGTAAATATTCGTTCCTTTGTGTAAACTTTCACCCTTAATGAGCACAAGCCGAGGTGTCACCGAAGTCATCCGATGTTACGACCTATTACGTGTTAGTGGAAGGATATACGATGGGAATCACTTGCTATTGATACTCGTATTTTGTTTTGTATGATTGGGGGAAAGAGATTGAGTGTTTATTAAATATAGCAAAATGCTTTATCGTAATTTGAAGAGGTGCAATTAAATAAGGGAATGGCATTTGATGCTTTTCACTTTTTACATGTTTGAAGAAGGTTTTGCGGAGGGGAAAAATACTCTTCTTGCAAGGTTACAAAAGTAGAAATGAATTTATCATTAATTAGATAAAAATAAACATATCTCAATTAAAGGTCTCACAAATGAGTGCTACATCAGGACAACTAAATCAATACAGATTATAATCTCTTCCATTGTATTGACTACACAAAACCAAATTTATTTCTCAGCAAGAATTAACAATCCAATCCGTAACAACAACACATGACTCAAGAGTAAGACCAAGACCGAAACAGACATTCCTAATTAATACCAAAGAGTAACAAAAAAAAAGGTCGTAGCAGCATAGCAATCGTACACGTAACAAGAGCCGACCGACCCGGGCAGCCTGTGCCCATATATTTACTTTATCTTGTACAATACACTTAAATACAAATTAATACAAGCAAAGGACCGGACCTTAATGGCAAGCTCGACTGTTTATTTTACACCTCGCGATGGGCCATGCCAGGTTTATTTTTAATTTTTTTACTGGTCACACTTTGGACTTTGGGCTTTTAGCGCCTTCGGATGTGGGCTAGTGGGACTATGTATTTCGTAGAACTGTTTGTTAATAGATTTTTGGGTTCGGTTTAAGATATGTTTGGTATGCTTAGATGCTTACCTAATAACACAAAAAAAGCTTGAAATATAAGTGAAATGAGGATGCTGTTTGTAAAAGTAGCAATACTGAGCTAAAGTTTATTATTAAGGTAAATTAGTTTTTTTCATGACAACTGAATTGATTAGAAAGAACACTTAATTAATATTAACTGATCTTTAAAGATACAAACGTAAGAGCTTTTCATCATAAGTGGATGATTCACTTCATCCAATACAATGGACCATAACAGGTATAAGGTGTCTCGAATTCTCGATACTTACCACTATCTCCAGAATTTGAATTTTAACTACACAAAGAAGTGTTATTAATAAAACAAATTTACAGCATAAAGACACAATTTTATTCATCGAATATTCCCGATATCGACAGTATTGTAGTCAAACTTATCGCTATACAGACGCGAACATACATATTCATTTGTTCACAATTCCATTTTCCATCTAGCGTTATCTCAAGTAAAAATACAAAAACACTATGTAATATTCTGTTAAAATTGCAAATACATGCAACTCAATTAGTTTAAATGCATATCTGAGACTTCGGAGTCGTTATTTAGATATACCTATTGGTTACAGATATGGTATCGACATTAATATTCGAAAAATATTGTCAAAGCTCCTCACTGGTCGATAAAAATGTCGGGCCACACGCAGCAGGTCATTAGACACCTCCCGGAGGAAAATAAATTAAAGAAAACGAGAAATCTCGACCGTCAACCTTATTCACAACGAACAACCTTCAATTTACACTACAATTTTACTTCTGACAACATCCAATACTCTTTTACAAGGCTTGTAAAGTTCTGATCTCTGACTAAAAAAGCAATGGAACATTTTTTTACGATTCGAACGTGTCACGAGTTTATGAATAGGGATATAAGCTCGGGATCAATTAAATGCCATAAGATACAAGCACTATAAGTCAGTTCGAAGCGAAATCCAAGAAGTAATGACTAACAGTCTAGTTTATGGTGTAAAAAAGTTCGTGTTTCGTTTTAACTTCATCCAATCTCCTTAACAGTGGTTTAATTTGCTCAGACTTGTTCGATGTAATTAAATGGTTTTTAACTTGCTTCCAATTGTCACTCGTTGTTAGAATCTTATTAACTCAAGTGAGTGCTTGGAATTAATTTGATTGTTGTTTTAAATTGGTACAAACTAGTTTATGTTAAGTCCAATACTCTGAAGTTGGACTAAATCCTGTTCATTGATAGAGTTTGGAGTGTTTTTTCCTTAACTTGGCTCATGGTTTCATGTCAAAAAGGTTATAAAAAGCAAAACTCACCTAATATTAGACAATAGAAAAGAAAAAATATTATCAATGACAAAAAAAAAATTTATTAAAGCCATTTTATGTCCAAGAAAGGATCATGTGGTTAATATAAAACAAACACTACAATTACAAAATGGATGAGAATAGTTTTTGCAGTCGATCACATATTTTTCTACAATTCGCGTTTGCCTTATTAAGTTGCAAGACAGAAGTGTTGATTGAAAACATCACAGCAAAACATATACCAATTAATATGACCCCCGTGCGATTCCTAAATTATTCTTTTGTTTTTAAAACAAAGCCAGCAAACGGATCAGTTAACAAGTTACCATTTTACAACCATCACGAAGTTTCCAAGAATACCAATATCCTTTCGTTATTCCAAGCTTGCTTGAAACAATTAAAAATCTATTCTGTATGCGCAGAGACACTTCTCTATCCGCTTAGTTCAGCTTTTGTTGCCAATAAAAACTGTTTATAGTAATAAACATACTATTTCCATGCAAGTCAGATGGGTAAAAAAATATAAAAGAGTCCATCTGGTAATTGTTGGACACTAAAATAAGTCGTTTTATTGTCAACATGTTACTTAATTAGGGTACAGACGTGTTCGGAAATGTCATAGTGTTCTGTGGAGCGATGACCCAATAAATTAATGGGTTTCTTAGATAGGTTTATGGGTTGATGATTTTATCAGTGGTGGATTGGAAGAAGTCAAGTGAATTTTAATTTCTTGCTCTTGTTCTACTTGGTAGTTGACATTATCTAGTTTTGACATAGTTAAGATTCATAGTGGACTTTAGCGCTTGGTATTAAATAATAAAATGAATCTTTCTTCTCTTTTCTTCTTTTTAACCGACTTCAAAAAAAGGAGGAGGTTCTCAATTCGTCGGAATCTTTTTTTTTTATGTATGTGCCCCGATTACTTAGACGCCTGGACCGATTTCAAAAATTCTTCTTTTGTTTGAAAGGGTATACTTCCTAGTTGGTCCCATAGTCATGAGGTCAGGATCTGATGATGGAATCCTAGAGAAATCGAGGGCGCTCCTCGAATATTATAGGCAAACATATAGCGATTTTGGTATTTTCATCAACAATGTAATCATTTGCACTCAAAAAGTATCATTTGGTGAAGTGGAACTGATAAAGAAGATCACAGATGGCCACTGGAACTCCTAAATGCTAAGTGTGTCACGGGCATAAGATATCTCGACTATATTGAAGCAAATACTTATAAATAAATGGTACTGATGAAAATGGCAACATCGAACTGATCTGATGATCAAGGTAGGCATTGGAACTCACAAATAAAACAAAGTATCCTGGTAAAAAAAAAAAAAACCTGGTAAGTCGTGTTTGGGCTTATTGGAATCGCCATGAGATGTACTTCGGCTATATATGATAATCATGTTAATTGGAGGTACCTACCAAAACTAAAAATAGAAAAATAAAAAACTTTTTAACAAAAAAAACTTTTTACAAAAAATACAACCGACTTCCAAATAAAAACACTACAAAGTGAAAAATAAATTCAATTTCGGAAGTCGGTGTTCCTGATTTCGTTTCTTCGTTTTTTGACACCGACTTCCGAAATTGAATTTATTTTTCACTTTGTAGTGTTTTTATTTGGAAGTCGGTTGTATTTTTTGTAAAAAGTTTTTTTATTTTTCACTTTTTAGTTGTGGTACATAATGGACCAGTTCTATAGGTTAGGTACCTATAATGTCCAAAGTGAAGCCAGAATTGATTATCCCAATAACATGAAACTTAAACAAAACCGGTGGAATGAGAGTATACCAGGGTTAACTGTTCACACCTGCGTACCCTCTTTAGAGCGTACCAGTGTGATGTTATGTTATGTAATGGTAAAAACAATAAACAGACATGCGATTGCAGCTATCCCGAGTGATTTGACGTCATTTATTGTAGAGTTCTGATGTATATCTCCAAAGTTCTTCATCAGATCTTGATGAAATTTAAATGGGACCACATGACAAGCACCAGCTTTCAAATAAAAAAAGAATCATTGAAATCGGTTCACCCAGTAAAAAGTTCTGAGGTAACAAACATAAAAAAAAAAAAATACAGTCGAATTGAGAACCTCCTCTTTTTTGGAAAGTCGGTTAAAAAATCAAACCGACTTACAGAACAAAAAACTACAAAGCAAAAAATAAAATTCTTTTCCGAAGTCGGTGTTGAAAAACGGAAAACAATGGGTAAAAAAAACACCGACTTCGGTAAAGAAAAGTTTTTTTGTATTTTTCTTTCTTTCGTTTTTCTTTCATATTTTATTTCTTTTTTGTCTTTAACTCCATGTTTGTTGCTGTTGTGTTCTATCTGTGTCGAATCATATTTATTTTCTATTCTATTCTTTTTCAGTAGAACTAACATGTTAGATTCGTTTAAAATTGTTCTCGTAGATTTATTACTATAAAAGAGTCTTTACATTTTTGTAATTGAAAGATCTTTCGAAAAACAGAACAAAGCAAATTCATCTACCTGATATGGGTGCCTACCTACATGAAGTAAAACCAAAAAAATCTGACTGGACTTAAGTTCCACATTTGAAAATGGACACCACAGGCTCCTGCCAAGTGTCAAAATATTGTCTATTGTTGTGTATTGTCTTGTTTTTGTTATTTGTGTTATTATTATAAGTGAAAAGTCAAAATTTTTCGTGATCAATCCCTTGCCTATATTTTGAAAATTCGACAATCGCTGTTAATGATAAAATTATACGTTTTCTAGAGCGTCAGGTTACAAGTATCAACCAATGCGACAAACTAATCACCAAAACATAACAAAATCTCACCAATGATTTATATTTTACTGACAAATGATATCCAAACGTCAAAGCGCATAGTGAGAGCCAAGTTTAGTAGTTAACTCGTTAATTTACGACAGTTGGCGTGCAGTACACACAAACATAAATCAAGATGAATTACTACAATGATCGAATCTGACGATCGAACGTCTAATCTCGCGTTTATTATGTTGCACTGTCGATGAGTGGAAACCTTAACCGTAGGTATGTACTAATATAGTTAATATGAAGCGTCAACGATGAAATAGGTACACAAGTAAAAATAACAGTTAATAAGTAAGAAGTTAGAGTTACAGTAGAAGTTGTGGTGGCCTAGTGATTAAAGAAAGAAAGAAAATATATTTATTTAGCACAGAAAGACACACAACATATTAATACAACAGATAAAAATACAAACAAAGTAAAACTAAAAAGTCTGACGTAAGAAATCAGCAGCAGTGTGCCTCACGGCTGCGCCAAAAAGAACCAGTTCAGCAGAAATGCCAGACAACTAGTGCCTGACGCTGGTTTTCAACTGGACCTGGTGTTTGTGGTGGATTATTAAGAGGACGGGCAGAAGAGAGCTCCGACTGAATTTCGTTATAAAAAGGCGAATTTCGAGGTTTGGCTCTCGCCTATTTCCTCCTCCAGTATTGGACAAATTTAAAAGATTTTAAACTAAAGAAATTATGTTGTAATTTATGTGTAAGATTTTGCATGCCCATATGACGGCAGAGCATGGCAAACGTTAAAAAAACAAGTATAACATCTTTACCCCTACCTATGTTGGAAAATAAATAATGTTGAATTTGAATTTGAAAATTTGAATTTGAGATTCTATTAGGAATAACGATTGCCAAATCGCCAAAATTATGGCATTAACTAAGAGTCATTTCGGTGACGTACATCATGATGGGATTGATATGTCACGGGGTCAACCATGTTTATATTTCATTTATGTTTTGGAAACTTTCCTTAATCTTTCAATCTTTACCGCTAATATCAAATCTTTTGTTTAGCGCCCAAGGTCTAATAGTAATAAATGTTTTTGTATAGTACAGCTCTAAGTTACTTTGTTTCCGATGTTAATCATGGTTGACATAGCAAATAATGTTCAGTAGTAATTTGCAAGGTTATTTAAAACTGAAACACCTGTAGGAGGTACGAGGAATCCTGGCACTTCTTAGAAATCGACACTGAAAATAGAAACCTTTTTACAAGAATATCTACTAAAAATAGGTTTCCTTTAGGTCTTATTGCTATTGCTAGAAGCCCGTTAATGATTTCTAACATTGAAAGATGACTGATAAAACATTGTATTCATCGTAATAAATTAAATTCTTTGCCAAAATCAGCACGATAGTCACAATGTTTAATCACATTGGCATTTGCTACCATTTATTCCCTCGATGAGTCTTTAATCTCTTCAAGAACAAAATAAACTGAGAGAGAGTGACTGTCTCTTCTTCCTAGCACTATCCCACTTTAGTTGGGGTGGGGTCAGCCCACCCCAACTAATTTTCTCCTAATTTTCTGGCGCCAGGACAATTTGGCCTGGATTGTCGGGTCGAGCAATTTTTCCTCCGATAGGAGTTTCGTCATGCTACTGTCTATTGTGTTGTCACTGTCATTTGTTTTTTTAGTGACATTCTTGGCAAAGTCGTCATGTTTGCAAACTAGAATGTCACTTTGTTATCCGTTCTTATTCTTCTTCTTCATTGACAGTGTTGTAATCTTAAATCCTTATTATGATCTTCTGATACAAATCTGCATATTACAAACAAGGCGTAAATTAAATAAATTATTCTCTTTGCATTAAGCACGTAAAGCCGTTGGTCTGGGCTGTCATTTGAAGATCTTTGACAGTCGTTACGAGTAGTCAAAAGCTTGAGATCTGACACCAGTCTAGCCAAGGGGTAAAGTGTTACCCAGTTACTGGGTTGTAGAGGTCAGATAGTCAGTCGCTCCATGTAAAACACTGGTACTCAGCTGAATCCGGTAAGACTGGAAGCCGACCCCAACATAGTTGGGAAAAGGCTAGGCAGATTGATTTTATTCTCTTTGCATCAGGGTTTAAATTAGCCAGTATTAATTAGCATTTAATCCAAATCATTAATTAGTATTTAAGTAGCACTGATACAATTAATAACCCAGTTTTGATATATAAGAGAAACCTCGTTTAATAAGAAAATCGTTTATATAACGAAGCACATAACAAAGGTCAATAGGCTAAGAATTCGCTTAATAACTAGCCTTATGTTTATTTATATCGATTAATTCGAGTGTTGAATTAATCGATTTTAGATAATCGACTAATGCTGTTCGAAATTAACTAATTTGTAAACAACACTTGGGTCTTAATAAACCTGTTGGGTGTTTAATTATTTTGGTATGGTTATTTTTGTTCTTAAGAGTCAAGGATAGGCCACATTGTTTTAGTCAAACGTAATGCTGATAACAGTAGTGACTGAGAGCAGTGGTGGACCAGTGGTAACGCCCGCGACTTACAAGTTGTAGGTGGTGAGTTTGAACCTAGGTAAGCGCATGACTTTGTGTAAATTATTTTATCACCACTGCTCTCAAAACGGTGAAGGAAAACATCATGAGGAAACCGATATGTCCTAGAACCAAAAATTCGAAGACGTTAGATCCATCTATCCGAACTGGACCCGCGTGGAGGATTACGGCCCATTGCCCCTCACAGAGAGGAGACCTGCACGCACAACGAACCAAATGGGTGTCTACGTACGGCAAAGGGGGTCCATATATCCAATCCTAACAGTATTGACTTCATCAGGATTAATGATAAAAACAATGTTGCGACAGAACGTGAAAGTGAGATTGTATCAGCGATGAAATTGACTAAATGTCTTATGGGATTGACCATGTAACATTTATATAGCGTAAGTCAATCAATATTTTGGCGATTTTGGCAACCGTTATTGATAGAATACCCCTTTGTGTGACAAACAAGGTAGTATTGTATTGCTGATATATAATATCACTTTGTCAAAATCATCAAAAACGATTGTGTTCATAAAAACAGCTTCCGATATCAAATCGACTACCAAAGTCATAATTTTTATTCAACATTACTCCAAGTGTTTTTATTTTATATTGTTTTATTATGATTTTAATTGATTTTTTGTAAATGATGTGCTTGCCTGTAAGTGACTTACTTACACGGGATCTTTTCTAAATGTTTCATTGTAATATTAATGTGTAAAAAGTCGTTGGTGTGCCTTATTAATAAATAAATAAATAAAAGAGGATAGCTCTACAAGGATGTACCGTAGATTTTACGAATGAATATTGTATTGTTATGATATTGCACCGATTTGCAGTTCTGTATCCATTCATGATCTCAAAAGCATGTGGAATAAACAAATCATGCACAAGGAATGTCAAACGTCTTCTAGAAGGAATGAACACATTTCAGCACATGATCATAATTATTTCGACATTATGCATTCCTGTCACATTAACATAGTCACATAAGCAGCAGCTATTTTCTGTTATCCTGTAAAAGTATTTTCTTATGGCAGTTCTGCTTCCATTGATATGGCAATGCCAAATCCCTCGGGTACAACTATATCAGCGATTGCACATCTGTAAGAAAATATAGACTTCGTTATCATCAGCATCACCAATTGTCTTCGCCCACTGTTTGGCACAGGCCTCTGTTCTTGTGTCAACCTCTTTCGGGTTCTCTACGTGATGGTTTAGAAAGGTGGAAGTAGTAACACCAAAACATGTCAAAAACTCGATTTCGGAATTAGGTAGTACAATCATTCAATTACAATTCACGATAAGTTCTCCGGCACTAAATTGACGTGCCATTAATTATTTCAAAGTGTCGTTAACCGAACCGTACAGACGGTTACTGTAAACAACGGTTCTGATATTCCGAGAACAATACAATTGGAAACTACTAATGAATCGCAATATGGCGCAAGGTGTAGTCTACCCGTCAATACACTACTTGATGATTCGTTAGGCAATGGATACTAGGTACTCATTAGTCTTATTTAATATATTGATTGTAGATGACCAGAATAGCGAATGTGATACGCCCTATAAAACACTTGAACATAAGGTCAAGACCACATGAGTAGATGCTACTGATAGAAAAACAAGTGTTTCAATGATTATAAAGACCACCCAAGGTCTATGAATGATGTAGGTAGTGTATGTAACCTAAGACACCTTCAAAGCTATGGTCATAGGCGAAATTCTTAGAACAACACCGTGTGACGCTTTCAAAATTCAGCGGAATCGGCCAGCTTATTCAAATTCTATCAAGGCGTACCCAAAGGTTTATGTTAGGTACAAAGCAATATTAATCCTATAAAACAACCTAATGAAACCCACCTCAACAGAAAGTATGAGCCAACCCGCACATGCTTGCGGGTTTACGTCATCAGTACGTGTTTTACCGCTAACAAACATACATTAATATGGAAAGCTCGCCTCTGCCAATGTGCCAGGCAACGCTGCCCCCACGAAGATGGCCATTGTCTTTTCAAAACGTGACTCCAAATGTTAATTGGACTATTAAAATCCGAATGCGGGTCATTTCGACCATTACGATCGGAGCCCTTTTGAATATGTATAATAAAATTATTAGATGAGCTGGGCTCAATTTGTGTGTTAGGTTTCTAATGAGGTTATGCGCTTTCTTGTCACAGATGGCGCTTGCGTGTTGAATGCGCAAGCGCACAGCCGGATGCGCGAAATGGATATTGTTGTGTGCGTAACTGTGCGCATCGGATGCAGAATTTTATATTAGTGCCCTTAGTGTGGGAGCTGAGATATTAATCGTTTTTGTATTCATATATAAGCCGTTAAGTAGGCTAGTGGTATGTTGTACTTATACGTGCTCATAGGCTGAACGACAATATGTCGATTACTGACGTTCAGCAGCGAATAGGTGATGAGAGTTTAGCTAATTGTGGGCCCGATGCATCTCAACGTTGTTGCAATACAAAACTGATTCATGATTTAATAAATATAGACACGTAACTACGCTGTTAAGGATTGCCTTTTAGAACTGAACATAATTTTAGAACCGTGACTGCGTTTCGAATGAAACAATCCATTCCTAGCGCAGGTAGCTCGGTGCGCGGAATTTTATCTTTGCATATTCTTTGAATTTTAAAGCCTGCGGAAAGCAATTTTAAGAATTACTTGTTAAAGAAAGTAGCGGTATATGACTGCTAATATATTGCTCGGCAGTAGTCCATACATTATAAATCTTACAAACACATTTAGATTATTTCACAGTCACTGAACACTGGTGTTCAAAGCCACTGCATTTATTTTCTATAAACAAATTATATTTATAACTATTTGAGCAACTGTGGTGGGAAAGCCATTTTTTTTTTGTGGTTTATGAATGGTGTGTGTTTGACATCTAAGCAATTACATCAATGAGACTTTCGACTATTGCCTATTTTGCGTCC